>JBBYHM010000009.1:1280986-1432247 GCA_038381775.1 Adansonia rubrostipa | reverse complement strand
TTAATCGGGCCTATTTTTTTTGTCCAGGCCCATTTTTCGGGCCTATTATGTTTGTCCAAACCCTCCCAAATTTCGGGTGGACTTTCGGGCTCGGGCGGGTAACCCGGCCCTTGAGCAGGTCTAACCTTTCTATCTGCAATTGAATTTCTGCGTTTTAGGGGGCCAACCGCACCAAAATGTTATCCAAATACAGACGCGTTTGAGCTAAAAAGTAACTTAGGTTTAGTGCATTCAAAATGGTAACTAAGACTTTTAACTCTATTTTTTTTTTGTCCAAAATCAACATCTTTTATCCTCTATTTTCCCTCAAAATAAATAATGAAGATTCACTTTAAAGCCAGTCTTCCTTATCTTCCTTAAGCATTTTTTTTAAATATTTTAACTTTTTGGTTTAAACTTAGCTTTGGATGTGTACATCTATTATTCTTTTCCATCTCATTGTGAATACAGAATACCGATTCAATTTCGTAACAATTTTATTTATTCAAAATTTGGAATTCGTTAAGTACAATACACTCTCTAATTAAAGTAAAAGGGAATAATTTTCCTTTTTATTATCATGTTTAATTTACTTTATTTTAAGTCCAAATCATATAAGAAATCAAACCAATAGCTTTGATTTTTGTCATAATATGGATTTATTTGGATTCAAAATTTTAAGCATCAAAATATTTTAGTAACCAATCCAATATCAATCATACCTTCACTGCTTGTGATTGAAAATTCTCATAATCTTAATTGAAACCAATATTTTTTTTCTCTTTCAAGTTAGAAGGTTAGAAGCAGAAGAAATCACATTACAAAATCCAAAATAATGATATGTAGGATTGTTTTGCAAGATTAAACCCCAGCACCGCAAGCTAATGGAATAAAATTTGGTCTATTAATTACTTGGCATGCTCATATCTTTATTAAGAATTCTAAGAGGGTTTAATAAATAAGTTTGAAGCTCTAGCCCTTGCCTAATAAAAGTGAAGAGGAAACTAACTCGAAATATACCCCAAGTAAATAAATCCTCATAGAAAAGATATAAAGGAAAATAAAGAATTGTGCACAACTAGAAAGTATTAAAGCGAAACAGACAGTCATTAGAAAAAAAAAAAAAAAACTGAGATGTAAACAACATAAAAATTCAACTCATAATATAGTAAACAGTAAAAAGAAAACCAAAAGTAAAGAAAACAGGAGCAAATCCTTCAAAATTTGAACAAAACCCCCCCTTAAAAGAGAACATTAACAGAGATTTTCACAAGGGAAAAATCAAGCCTAAAACAAGAAGTTGGTATTTGAAATATAGATCAAGATCACAACACAAACGGTGGTGAAGCCTTCCTAATCATTTGCCTCTAATATGCTTGACTTTATACCAGCCTTTCTTGCATGAATCACCCACGATCTTTACACCCTTCTTGAAGAAAACCTTGAGCTCCTTGGCTTTCTCCTTTACTTGCTGCTCGAAACCAGCCATTGAAACAAGATGAATGGGACCAAGTTGCTGCAGGGATCGGAGTTGATTAGTAGCCTTTTTTATTTAAGCTTAGCGGTGTTGGTGTGCGTAAACTGTAAAAGTGTATATTAAGCTTCTGGAACTAGGAACCAAACCAAACTCTGGGCCGTTTTTAAGCTGACAGGGAGCTGAGCTAGGCTTCGTGGGATCCAACGCATAAGGAAACACGTGGCGGACATCTAGTTGGTTATAGGTGTTTTAAATTTTTGGTAATAATGCCATGGGCGTGATCAACACGCGGATTGCGGGATAAGCATGAGACAGTTACGTGGGATGTTGATTGGTTTTCCAGTTTTCTGTGGGCCCAAACTGGACCACTTTACTAAGATTTTAAATTTAAAAGATAAAATTAGGAGTTGGATTAATGAATATCTAAAAGGATAAGTTAAATATTATTTAAAAAGTTTATAGTTAATATATTATTTTTATGGGATTAATTTTAATAAAAATAATTTATCAATTATATTTTTTTAATAAATATCACAATCTATGTTTTCCTGAGATTATTGTGGCGGGGAGCATGTAGAGTATTTTCAACTTCGTCTTAACTTTGATGCAAACGGGGAAACTAGGGTCATTTTATGACCTACAAAAATGGGGTGATTTTTTGTGGGTTAGACATTAAAATTTTAATTAGATACAAATACATTATATGAACATAAAATAGTGAAAAAAACATTGAAACTAGAACAGATAAATATGATAAAAATAAATAAATTATCATATCTACTTAAAAATATTAGGTATAGTAATTTTAGACATAATATAAAAATATAATATGTTTAATGAATAACAAATCTATGTAATAACATGACATAAAACATTTAATCATGATAACAAAAATTTATGTTAAAAATTTCAATATTTTTAATAATTATATTTCATTTATGTTTACTTGATTCATTAAAAGACACAAATATAATTAATTATATGAATTACCAAATCTACAAGAGATTTAACACTAAGAATTGTCTAATATAGTAACATACAGAGTAAAACTAAAGCAAATAAGAATTGTTTAATATAGTAACACACAGTGTAAAACTAAAGCAAATATTACCTATCAAAAGAAGAAAAGGAAAGGTGAAAAGGACAAATTTCATATGAATCTTATGTTAGTGTAAAAATAGAAAAAAATACTGGTATTAGTAGCGTTTTGCATTGTTAACATACCGAAATAGTAGTATAAAAAATTGAATCTCAAACTTAATTTAATTAAAATTATATTTTTTAAAAATTTTAATTTAAAAAATTTAAAATTTAAAATTTAATATTTATACTTTTTATTTTATTTTTAAAATTTAGATTTGAATTTTTTGTAAAAAATTTATATACATATATATATATATATATATGTATGAGAGAATTATTAAGATTTAGGGGCCTTTGATCCCAAACCAAGAATAACCCACGAGGTAACTACTAGGCTTTGCGCTCAGACATTTTTATTCTAGTGCAAATTAAAGACGCTCCAAATGGCTGGAAGTTTGAACTTTCAGATTGTAGGTTAATGGTACAAACCAACCGCTGATACAGCTCATGGCATGGTCATGATATATTAATGTAATTGACAAAAAAGTAATTAATCAACAGCTGGACTTAGCTAATAGCCTAAAAGCCTCAGCTATAATTTTAAACTATCATATCTCATAGTACAGGAGCTTTACTGGCAGGCAAACACTTAATGAGATAATAAACAAATGCTGAGTCAAGTCTAGTTGAAAATGTAAAAACAAACAAAAAAATTGGATTAATATGGCAGGTTAAGTCTGTCCCATGCTGAAATTTGCGACTGTTTATTAATGAAAATTAAGAATTGTATCAATACATTGACCAAAAATGGCTCCACCTGGCACTCCCACTGCCAAAAACGTGGCTGTCCATCCATATGTCAGATCATTATCACGCTTTTAAAAATCTGGGGACCATATTCAGGAAGGGTGGACCCTTGATATGAAATTGACAAATTGAAAACAGTGAACAGCAAGAGAAAGGGAAAAATTTTGGGGAATCTCCCTCAAGGTGAGCTTACCCCCAGCTCTTCACGCTCACCACGTCATGGAAAAATTAATATCGCTAAAATATTTAAATTATTTTTTATTAAAATATTTTAAAAATTAATTTTATTAATTATTATAGTATAACTTTATTATTTTTAAAATTATAAAATTTAATTTGTTAATGATGAAAAATATTTTTTTATGATAAAATTAATTTTTATTAATAAAATATAATAATTATTAATATATTCAAATAAATTATTAAAATATAAAATATAAAAATTTTTTCACTTCAAAAATTACTATAAAAATTAATTTCTTATATATATAATTTATTTGTAAAAAATAATAAATAATTATAGCTAATTTTAAGAAAATTATAGCTATTTTAAAAAAAAAAATTTATATAATATATTACAGATTTGATAATATTTTTATGTAAAATTTGTAATATTTGTGTATATCTCATAATGTTGTAATTTTTACCAACTAATCAAAAATATATATTTTATTGTAAAAGTAATTTTTTTTAATATAGTATAATTATTACTAATATATCCAAATACGAAAAAAATTTTGCTTCAAAAATAACTAAAAAATTAATTTGCTACATATATAATATATTTAATAAAAAGCAAAAAAATTATCTTGAGAAAATTATGTTTAATATAAATATGTAATGTAAATAATTTTGAGAAAATTATGTTTAATTTTCTTAAATGAATATCTTACACAGATATATTATATGTTTTATAATATTTTTATATAAATATGTAATGTTTGTATGTAAGTCCAATAATGTTTATATGTAATTGTTATATATAAATATTATCTTCAAAGATTCTTTACATACATATATTATCTATAACACATGTTACATATAAACATTACTTTCACTCTAATGTTATGTGTAATTTTTATAACCTTTAGTTATAATTATTACTAACTAATAAAAAATTTAAAATTTATCATAAAATTAATTTTAATTAATATATTATATTTATTATTAATTTTAACAAATATGTAAATAAAATAAAAATAAAACATAATTATTTAGAAATTATTATAATTACATATAAAATATATTATATATGTATGAAATTAATATTTTTACTAATTTTGGAAGTAAGAAAATTTTATATATTTTGTTTTAATAATATATTTGTTCATATTAGCAATAATTATATTATATTAATAAAAATTAATTTTATGATAAAATTTAAATTTTTTATTAGTTGGTAAGAATTACAACTAAAGATTATGAAAATTACAAATAAATATTACAATTTACATAAATCATTAAAGTGTAGATAATGTTTGTATGTAATATATCTTATAGTTAAAATATTTCTATAAAAAATCTTTGAAAGTAATATTTGTATGTAATAAATACAAATAACTATTGCCATATTACATGCAAACATTATAGTTTTACACAAAACATTACTAACATTGTCAAGTTGACATTTTTCAATGGAGATTTACAAGAATAGGTCTATGTAGCGCAGCCAGAAGGTTTCATAAAGGAGGGCGATGAAACAAAAGTGTACAAGTTGAAAAAGGCATTGTATGGATTCAAGTAGGCACCACGAGTTTCGCACAGCAAGATTGCTGGGTATTTTCAGAAAAATGGGTATATGAGAAGTGAGAACGAGCCCATTTTGTATGTGAAAAAGGAAGGTAAAAATGATTTCATCATTGTTTGTCTTTATGTTGATGATATCATTTACACTAGTTCCTCCAATTCTCTTTTGGATGAGTTTAAGTCTCAAATGATGAAAGAATTTGAGATGTCGGATATGGGTTTGTTGCATTATTTCCTTGGCCTTGAAGCCTATCAAGTTGAAGATGGAATTTTTATTTCACAAAGGAAATATGCTAGGGACCTCCTCAGTAAATTTGGCATGCTTAATTGTAAACCTGCAGCTACACCTATGAATATTAATGAAAAATTGCAGCAAAAAGAAAAAATAGAAATGGCAAATGATAGAAGGTTCAGAAGCTTGGTTGGAGGCTTGATTTATTTAATGCACACTAGACCCGATATTACATTTCTTGTTGGTGTTATTTTTAGGTTCATGCAGTGACCTTCAAAGGTTCATTATGGAGTAGCAAAGCGTGTTTTGTGTTATATTGCTGGAACTATGGAGTATGGAATTTGGTACTCTAAAGTTTTTAATTTTAGATTATGTGGGTTCACAAACAATGATTGGGCAGGTATGTTGGGTCATAGATAAAGCATTTCGGCTAATGTTTTAACTCTAAGATCAAGAGCGATCACTTGGAGCTCAAAGAAGCAAGCAACAGTGGCATTGTCAACCTCAAAAGCAGAGTATGTTGTAGCAACTTTAGCAACTTGTCAAGCCATTTGGCTAAGGAGGGTGTTAACTAAACTTCAATAGGAACAAGAAGGACCAATGGAGACATTTTGTGACAACAAAGCAATGATCTCTATGGCAAAGAATCCAATGTTTCGCAATAGAACAAAGCATATCGAGTTACGTCACCATTTCATTTGTTACCTTGCTGCAAATGAGGAGATAGCCTTGAGGTATTATAGTACCAACGAGCAACTTGCAGACATACTTACAAAGGCTTTATCAAAGGAGAAGTTTTACTACTTCAGAGGATTGCTTGGTGTGTGCAACTTTGAATCAAAAAGGAGTGTTGAGATGTGATTCAAAAGTTGTTACCATGTTAGTGAGGGTCATGGGTTGTTAGTAGTTAGAAGTTTGTTTTAGTTAATTATGTAGTGGATATTGTTCCTAATAATATGCTAGTGGTTGGAGTGGAATTATGTAGTGGGTATTGTTGTTAATAATATGCTAGTGGTTGTAATGGACCTTTGTTAGTGACGGAGTGATCCGAAAGCTTTGGTTTGTTTCAATGTAGGCCTCTATATATAGGCACTTCACACTATTTTTTCAATCAATCATTAAGTTATAAAAAGTTTTATTTCTATTAGGTTGTGTTGTCTCTTTCTTGTTATCTTTTTCCTAACACTTTTCCTCTGTAACGTTTAGAGAGTGGAAGGTTACTACTTTCGAAGGTGGAATAAAAGAAAATGTGGATGACCCTATTCCTATCTGTGGTGACAAGTTCCATACCTATAATGAGATAAACAAGTTAAAGGTTATGCGAAAAGTCTTCTAGACATCAACCTTTTGACTGACATAGGTGAAAAAGCTAGGATGAACATCAAAAGTGGCTTCAATATCTTTGATTATGCTAAGGTAGTTAATAAAGGTAAAGCTATTGAAGGCTAACAACAGTTACAACAGGGCCGAGGAAAGAAAGTTTAAGCTTTCAAGTAAAGCTCCTTCGGCCATTGATGCTGCTGAGACATTCCCAAAACCATCATTAAAGTATAAATCCATTTATTACTCAGCTTTTCATGCCAAGGTGACTATATCAAAATCTATCTCCAAAGTTAGTTCTTTCAATAATGTTCTTATGCTGCATAAGTTTGCAAAAGGCTTGTTTCCTCCTACAGATGGGCTATCTCTTTAGAAAATGTTCATATAATATTTTATGCTTATGCTTACATCTTGTTGACTTGGTTCTAACTTTCAAATATAAGGAACCAGTTAATTTTCTTGATCCATTTGTAAATGCCTACTCCACTATTAAACGTGGTTGGCTTTAGCTCATGCTATTAAATTTGATGAGTATAATGACAAGCTCACTCATAGCTATAGTGAAAAAAAGATCTGAAAATGGAAAAAGTAGATAAAGAGAAGGCAGAGTCTGAGGCTCCATATTGGCTGGGTAAAATTAAGCCTTTCCAAAAAGAGCTAGCTAAGGCTAAGGTGAAAAGCAATGAAGCTATCCAGACTGCTCTAGCAAACTTTCAATAAACACTACCATTTATTACTGTTGCAAATCAAGCCGATCAAGAAGCTGCTCAAGGTGTCTTGGCTTTATGCCTAGAGAAGGTGAAGTATATTTAACTTTATTTGTATTTATCCATAATCTTTATTGATAAATTGAAAACAATCAAAAACGGTATTAATGATTAAAATAATGGTGACCATGGCAGTGATAACGATAGAGTTGGTGAAGCTGAGGCCATTATTGTTAAGACTGAGGTGGAAAACAACAATGGTGACCAAATTGACAAGGGTGAAGCTAAAGTTAATGATTCCACTCGACTTCTTAGCTAACTCATTTTTTTTAAATTTTTGTTCAGATGTTTATCCTTTAGACTTTATGGTTTTAAAAACTTTCTTATTCTTTTTTGAATGAGATGTTTATGTTTTTTTAATAGAGACTTGTGAATTTGTTGGTGTAGCAATGTAGATGATTTTACTTTTGCACAAACTATACTACTAGTTTTTGAAAACTTATTTAAGGTGACGGTAAGAACAACACATTCTTTTTTTAAATACAACCTATGCCTTACTTTAGATTCTACTCTTTTATATATATATATATATATATATATATATAAAGCAATAAAGGACTTAAGCGAGTTTTATGTACTCAATGAAAAGCTGACATATACATTGTGCTCGCCTCTTATTCAAGGCATTTTCCAAATATACTCTGTTGCTACATATGATATTTTTATTGATAATTCACTTCTAGGTTGCTAGCATTCTAAGTTCTTACATGAACTTTTCATTTTGCTCTTATAGCTTAAATGTTTAAGCTTTGACTACATCTATAACAATTTATGGTCATTCCTAACTTAGGGCAAGCTTACCACCTTCTTTATTTCTTCTTAAAGCTTCAAATTTTCTCTAAATAAGGTCTTTTTCTTTATAGCTTTACCTTTAACTCTTTTGTTATAGTACTTGAAGATCTTCTATTGATGAACTGTTATGTTTTCTGATTCTTTCAGTGAGAAGTAGGTGTCTCTTTACTTTATAGGTTACGGGGAGAAATTTTGGTTTTAATTTAATAACTCCTTAATGAGCTTTTAGGTAACTTAATCAAAAACCAGACGGTCCATATAGAAGTACAGTTTTGAGGAGTAGCAATTCTTTCTATATCTATAAATTCCTTCAAACAAGCTCTTTTTCACCTTTTTTTGTAAGCCTAAAAGCAAGTCAAGCTTTTGGTTTGCTAGGAGAATATTTCGTTTTCTCGTTTTTAATTTTTTTTAAGGTAAGTTTAAATCAAGGTTAGCTCTCAATGCATCTTCATTTTCCTTTTCATCACTCAGCTTGACTCTAAAACTAGGCATACCAATTTCTGCAAGGATCACTACTTCTATCCTAAATGCCAAATTGAAAGGAGTTTCTCTTGTTAGGCTTTAGTTGTCATCCTTAATGCTCACAAGACTTTGGTAGCTTTTCTACACATGCTTTCTTTGCATCATCTAATCTTTTCTTCAAAGCATGCAAAATGTTCTTGTTTATAGCCTAAACTTGAAGGTATGCTTGAAAGTATTTAACAAAAGTGAATCGTGGGTCAATGCTGAGATTTTTAGAGCATTCTTTAGACATTTGATTATCAAATTGCTTCTCATTATCTGTCACAATAGCTTTAGGTATGCTAAAACCTGTATACAATGTTTTCCCAACAAAAACTTTCCACTTATTTATCTATGGTGGTTGCAAGTGATGCTACTTTAATCCATTTTATGAATTAATCTAGTACTACTTAGGATTAAACTTTTTGACCTGAAGCTAATGAAATAGCTACAAACACATCCATTTACCATTGTACGAAAAGCATGGGCTTATGATAAACGTGAGCTCTATGGACAGTTGATGCCGAATGGTTGCAAACCTTTGGCATTTACCAAGTGAGTAGCATTATTGTTTATGGTTGGCTAGTAATACCCTTGCCTTAAAACTTTGCATGAGAGGGCTCTAAGGCCGAGGATATTTCCAAAAATTTTTTCATGTATCTTTCTTATCACATACTCAGCATCTGATGGTTCAAACACCTCAAGTAAGGCAGGTTGAAAGATCTCCTATATAACTTGCCATTTATAATGGTATCCTAAAGGTGGTAATTGGGCAGGTTTGATTCGAGCTCTTTTGAATTTGAGTTTTTTCAGGTTTGGACTTATTCTAGTTTGGGTTTTTTGGTTTTGGACTTTTTCATGTTCAGGCTCATTCAGGTTCAGGCCTATTTAGGCTTAGATCTTTTTAGGTTAAGGCCTTTTTGGGTTCTAGTTTAGTCAGATGCAAGTCTGTTCGGGTCTAAGTCTTTTTAGTTTAGGGCCTGTTAAAGTTCAAGTTTGGATTCGAGTATGCTTTACGTCATTTTTATTTTATGTTAAATGTAATCGCTTTATTGTAATTTAATGTTTTAAAAAGTAAATTATAAAATTATTACTTTTAAATAAATTTTTGTTATAATATGATATTTTTTTCTACATTTATATATAAAAATTAATTTTTAAATGATTTATTATTACAATATTATATGTATTGCAAATCAATCATATTAATATTTAAAATAATTGACACGCTTTGTGTATTCATATCGTATTTTAATTATTTTTTCAATTGTGTTTGCCTTGTATAATCATGTTGCCTTTGAAATTTTTAATTCATGTCACATGTCATCAGTCATCGTGTTCGTGTTATTTTTTATTTCATTATTGTATCAAAGGCATTATATATTTATATAAAGTTTTACATGTTAATAATTCGTTTTATGTGAATTTTGATAAGTTTATATATTCAAACCATGTTATATGATTATATTTATATTATAATATATTTTAAGATATAAAAAACTAAAATTTTTAAAAGAATTATGTGTAAAATATTTCTCTCACAACAAAATACAAATAAAATAATATCAAAATTATTAACAATAAATCATTAATGGTATTATTTTATTCTCTACAATATATTTTATAAAGTATTAAAATATAATATCTTGAGCACAAAATTGTTTTTCTGTCCATGTTATTTAGCAATATATTTTATTCTTTACAATAGACTTTTAAGATTAATTTTGCAATCATAAAGAGTTGATAAAAGTTTCATCTATAATAAAATTTGTTTTGATATTAATTTGTAGGTTTGACATTTTGAACATTAGGGTGGTATTTACAAGTGACAAATAAATTAAATTTTTTATAAATTGATCAAGATTCATAATTTTCTCTGGTCATTTAGTGTTCTTGTATTGTACTTATTTTCTCTTTACCATTAAAGTACTATTAAATGTAGTTTTTTAAAGTGCTTTTTATAATTACTTTAATTTCTTTTACCTATGATTGTGAACGGATTAAACCTGCTCAAAGGCTAGGCTACCTAACCAAGCTTGAGGGCCTGCCTAATATTTGGGAGGATTCCTGAAAAATGGGATTCGGAAAAAAAATTACGCCCAATTTAAAAAATAGATTGAACCTTAGCTCCAATTTCCAAGGCCAAGTCCGGCCCATCCCATTTCACTATTAAATAATATATATTAAGTTTATATTTTATATATTATGTTATTTTTATCATATAAAAATATATATAATATTATAGAGCAAACATTAAAAATTAGGTTAAATTATTTATATTTTTAAACTTAGTAAAAGAAAAATATTAAACTAATAAAGATTAAATTTTAAAAATATATATTAAAAATAAATTATAAAAATATAATATGAGCAGGCCTAAACTGACTTGGAATGTCCGTTTACAAATATGTGCAGGCTTAGGCCAAATTAGAGGCCTATATTGGTCAAGTTTGGGCAAGCATGCCTGATGTTAACATCAAGCTTAGGCCCGTCGCTACCTAACCCATGAGCACCTGTAAGTATAGATGTTACCTGAAAATATATACTAATTTATAAGCTTTTTTTATTATTTACCCTTATATTCACTTCTATTATGTTACTAGTCTAAGTCTAACATATACTTTTTTTTTTATATTTGGTGTGGTATTATCTATTATGGTATCCATATTTTTTAATTTAGCATATTACTTTGTTATACTTTTATTAGACTCTAATTATCATTACTTGAAATAACTATAATATAATAAGAATAATATTAAAAAAATCGCTTAAAATTTCTCTAGTAAAATATATAAATTGTCAATATTCTGTGAGTTTAACTAATTAAATTAAAGAAAATATGATAAATGGATGGTATACCCCATTGACCATATTTCTGCTCATGATATGATTTAATTTTTGATAAATTATTATTTCATAATTATAAAATATAAATTAAGTTTTAATATTTAATTAAATTATTAAAAAAATATTAAAATAAAATTGATAATTAAAGTTTTGCTTTATAAAAAATTATCTAATTACAATTTTATTATTTTTATTTTTAGTATTAAATTTAGGTTTAGGTTTAGGTTAGTCTTAGGTTTGAGTTTTTTTGGGTTAGGGCTATTTCGAGTTTGGGTTTTTGACTTTTAGTCAAATTGAGTTCAGTTTAGGTTTTTTTTTGAATAGGCTTTTCAGGTTCAAGTTCATTTTACCACCTCCAGGTATACCTAGGTGACTTTCTCATCAGTGCTTTCACTTTAACTTTGTTTGTTGGTACATCCTTTGTGGTCATATATCTTACTAATGGGCTCATCCACGAGTCCTCTTTTTTCCCATGTGGTTGACCTTTTTATTTTTACTTACACTTTTCTCTACAATTTCTTCCACCGAAATACCTAAAAATTATCTGATGTAGCTTCTGTGACAAATTTGGATAAAGATTCAACTAAGATATTTTTTGACCTCAAGATTCTCCTTATAACCATTGGAAATTTTGGTGAACTTTAACTTTTCTCAAGTATTTGATCATGGGTTTACCTTTGGCCTAGAATTCACTATTGAATTGGCTCAGCACTAATTGAGAGTAATTGTACATAATTAACTTTTCCACTTCCAACTCAATAGTTATTTTGAGTCTGGTGATAAGGGCTTTATACTATGATTTATTATTTGATGCCTTAAACTTGAATCTTAACGCGTATTAGTGTTTCATATTTTTAGGGCTGATGAAGATGAGTCCTACTTCATTTTTCATCTTATTGGCTAAACTATCAATGAAAAGTTTCCATGCTTCTTCTTTTAAAATTCTTAGGATTAAGGTCAAAACGAGTGCATTTCATGAAAAAATTAGCCATTATCTGTGATTTTGGAGCTAAACTAGGCTTGATATGTAAATCAAACTCAATAAACTCAATCGTCCATTTTACCAATCTTCTTACTATAAAATTTAAATTAAGAACATACCTCTAGCCATTATTGATTAAGAATGCGACTTCGCTCCAAATATACGTAAACGAACACCCTATATAACCCTTCTAGTCTATTTCTTTTTCTTGATAATTACCTTATGATGGTGTGCATGCAATTTATATAGACTAGACTATGGATATACTAGAAGACTAATTAGAGTTGTATCCTACCATAAAAGATTCTGTATTTTAATTAGTTATTGAAGTAGAGTTTAACTCTTACCACTAGAATAGTTAACCTTAATAGGATTTGCTAGATAATATCACCTTAATATTACTTAAATATTAATCTTAGTCCACTTAATTATCATGTGGGCCACATAAAGTACAACATTCTCTAACTTAGCCTATATGATAAACCAAGAACTTAAATAGGTGATATTCAAATCCAAACATAAAAATGGTCATAAGTTACCCTAGCCAAAGTCCCACTCAATTAAAGATTCATAGAGCACGAACCATGGCGGTAGCATTCTAATCCGAATATTCCTTTCCATGTATTACAATGCATGATCCTCTCTAAAAGAGCACTTTATGAGATAATACTTTATAAATGAATTTTTGTTTTGTAATTATTCAAGGTCCATTCGACATGTTAACTTTATACACACAAACTAAAACATGTCTATAAACTCTAAGTATGTGAAATTAACACAGTAAAAGAAGCCAAAATATATCTTGACCAAATTTAACTAGCCCTATATTATCTACATGAATTTTAAACTATTTTGTTAATAATGCTTTACTCATGGAATATGCTATTATTATATATACTGATGTGTTGGATATCCACTTCTTGCTTCTGTTTAGAGTCTCTAACAATAAGCTACTTTATATCTATTTGCTTGTTGTAATTGCCACTTTTATCATTCTTAGAAAAGCATACTGCATAAGAGTTGTCACAATAGATCTTTAATGATCTTGTTGACAACTTTTAAACTAAAGATAAAATATCTTAACCTTATTGCCTGTGATATTACTGTATAACATAATTTCTTTGGCTGCTTTCATAGTCCAAGGCTAGGATTACTTTAATATCTGCTAAGCACTTCTACTATAAACTTTTTGTCAAGTTTCAAGTAAACCTAATCATATATAAGGCTCCAATATTATATGCATATGTAATGCCTTTTATATGCTATTTTTCTAAATTATTTGGAGATATTGGCTCAAATTGAACGATCCTTTTTACAATTTACACCCTTGTAGGTGAATAGCTTTGTATCCTAATTCTTTCTGAAACTATAATGACACAGGCTTCCTAAGATAGACTTAATGTCCTTTTAGACTTATCTCTATGAATCTTTATGCCTATGATATATGAAGTTTTATTTAAATTCTTAATATCAAAGTTTTGAGAAAGAAATACTTTGTTCCATGCAGCAAAGCTAAATCATTTCATGCAAGGAAAAAATCACTAATATATAAGACTAAAATTATGACTTTACTCTTATTGAATTTAAGTTATAAACAATGATCGACATTTAGTTAATGTTAAACTTTACATACCATTAGTGGGATGCTTGTTTTAGTCTATATATTAATCTTTCAAAGAAACTTTCAAGTAGAATCATGTATATCTCTTTTTAAGATCCCTATTTAAACAAGTTATTTTCAATACCATCTAATATAACTCTCAATAAAAAATGAGCTACAAAAGCTATGATAATTCTTAATGAAATTTTCATAAATAACTGGAGAAAAAGTTTCATAGTAATCAATACCTCATTTGAGTGAAACCATTGTCCATAAGTCTAACCTCATATCATTTAACATTACTATATGGTAATTTAATAAGTTACTAGATTGGATCATTAGCCATTGATTCATTTCTTTTATCATAGCTTTATGCCAAAGCATGAAAATTTCACTATTCAAGGCTAGTGAAAGCAAGATCATCTTTATGTTCAATATTAAAATTAGACTTTTACAGGTATACAACCAATTCATAGAAATGGCTAGTTTCTTACCCATTTGATCTTTTAATTCTATAATTATTTGTACATTTTGTACACCTGTAGTCAGTGAGATTAATGATCTATTTTAAAGGTTGTATTTGATTTTACTGCCCTCCACTTAATTCTATATATTTATTTTGAGAAATAATCAAATCATTTATAAATGATCAATCTAAATAATTCATTCCTCAATATTAACATTAGAGGAAAGTCACTCCTACTGGACTCATGATTCATAAGAAACTTAGCATTTCCAGCTTCAACAATTCTAGTTGAATATGAGAGACATTTAAAACCTGTACCTTTTTAAGTTAATTGCAGAGTCGATAACTGTTAACTATTCTTAGATTCAGTTTCTTTATGTTTGGGTTATAGACCTTCACTTTAATTGAACAATTGAAGTTCGTAAATGTCTGAAGTTGGATTCCAACTATTCCTTAATTCTAAGAAACTTTTAGAAAATAATTTATTTGGAACTTTAATAAAAACATCAATAATAATTTTAATGCATCAATCCATAAACTTAAAGGAAGGTCTATGATCTCTAAATATTATAGTGATTTTTTTAGCTCACTTTGGCGGACTTGTTAGTTTGCTTTTTCCTTAATGCAACTAATTTAAATGTCAAACTCAAGAGTTTTAATAACTCCATCATTATCAATTCTCCTAAATTTTTATATGGAGAGGTGACACAATCTTTATACCACAACCCTGAAGGAGTTTTATCTATAGCACTTCTTTACTACCAGAAATTATATAAATATTTAACAAACTTATTCTTACAATTAGAATCCAAGTTAATGATGCAAAATCTAATAAAAATTTTCTTTGAAATTTCAACATTAGAATTTAAAAAATTTAAATTCAAAACTCTTTTTACCTAAGAAAATTTCCAAAACAAAAGATAAAACCCATTTTAAGGTTTAAAACAAATATTAATTTCAAAAAATGATCCTAATAGTCCCTAGCGATTTTTGTAATAAATGTTCCTCCCACTTTTCCTTTGGTTTTTTTGACTTTACGAAATCTTAAAATGGTTAAAAAAATATAATTAGTTGAATGTAAGTCCAACCACTATGTATTGTAAGGAACATCACCAAAAGAGATTCATGCAAGAATGAGTTTACCTTTATTTTTCAATTCCCTTTTCACATTATGCAGTCTTTACTTTATATTTGAGTTAAACAAAAAATGAAGGACTTGATGCCATTTTTTTATTGGCATTTTTCCTTCTTCACTTTTATTTCATACTTATCACTTTTTACCTTGAGTCACTAGGCTAATTGAATCTAGTTTCTTATTCTTTTATCTCTTTTCCTCTTGAACATATATAATTGACAGTTTATTGATAGACCATTTTCTTTATATGTGTTTCTCATGGTCATACTTAATTAGGTAAAAAGTTAGATATGAGAATGATAAAAAATTTAATCAAAAACTCAATTTCAAAGATTTAAGTCTAGCAACAATGTCTCTTAAATCCCATAATATACTCATGTACAACTTTTAGAATTATTGCACTTTATTCCTGAAAGCTTCTTTATTAAGGTGATAGCCAAAACCTTATCAGATTTAACAATCTGGTCTTTAGTGGCTTTGCAATAATCCTTGATCTTATAGCAATTAGGATGAAATCCAAATTGATTTACTAATATAGGATTTGATATACATCATCCTTAAATGATTAGATTACTCTCACTGTATATCGAAATGTATTTTCCTTTTACGTACTTTATTCGTTGAGGAAAGTTATCCACCTGAAACGCTAAGTCAAGGTTTTTATGCCAAAAGATAACTTAATTTACTCCTCTATTAGAGTAATTTTTCATCACTGAAAAACATTTTATTCTAGCAGCCTTATTAATCATAATAGTAGAAATTGTTGCAAAATGCGAGGAACTATACTTTAATTGAATAGAATACTTTATAGTCAAATGTAAATCCAAACCTTCCTGTAGGTAGAGGTGCATCATGTATATAAATTTACATAACTTTAATGATAAAATAATAACTTTAAAATATCAAAATTAAATAATCCATACCTGTAGGCCTAGAAAAATTTAACTTTAATTTTATATTGCTTTATCCTTTAACCATTTTACAAAATTAATTATTTCCTTGAGGGGTCAAATAACTAATTTCATGGTCTAACACTTTATGGATATCTTTTTTTCTTTATGTAGTTTTAAATAACTACTATTTTATCTAAATCAATTAACTAAAGATATTGTGGCTACTCTTAAGTTAATGATTTAGAACTTAATAATAACACTCGACATGTATGCATAAAACTTATTGCATATGACAAATAATACCTTATTGATGCCATTTTCTTGTGTAGTTATTTAAAGGAAACCTTATTTTAAATAACTACAAATTGTCATCTAAATCAACCCACTTAAGATGTTGTGGCTACTCTTAAGCTAGCAATTTAAAATTTTAATAAAGCGATTCTTAATATATGCAAACTTTTTTATCGCATATTAATAATTACAGTGGAATATAATATTAAATTATGTTAATTTATTGCAATTATAGCATAAATAATTACATATTAATGTTATCCTCTGTATATAATTATTTAAAGAAAATTTTATTTTAAACAACTACTAATTTAACTAAATCAATCAACTTAAAATGCTATGGCTATTTTCAAGCAATTGATTTAGATTTTTTATAATGATATAATATATGTATACCATAAATAATGGCATACATAATTTAATAACTCGAATATATACCAAATAAATTTATGGCATAAAACTTTATTGATGTTTACCGTATGTAGTTATTTAAAGAAAAAAATTTATTTTAAATAACTACTAATTTATCTAAATCATGTAACCTAAAATGCTTTATGCAAAGCTAGTGATTTAGATCCTTAATCATAACATTAATTCTTTATGTAGTAAAATTTTACATACTACAACGAAAATTCTAATTGTCATGCTATAACTGATTTAAAAATATCATGACATAATATATGATATGTATCCTTAAGTCACATAAAAATATACATAAGATCATAATATATTTATTTCATAACATATAGATGTACAGATTTCTATTGTAATTCCAACAATAAACTTTATCACACATATATGCACTTAACTTTTAGGTTAAGAGTGCAAATTTTTGGAAATTATTTAGGGAGAGTAGACACTGCCAAAATATTTTGTTATGAAATAAAATCATAGACTATTTATGCATAAACATATTTAGTATTTAATTAAACACCAATATTAAATAATAAATATTTTACGTGCCTTAAAAAAAATTCAAAAAACACTAAAAAATCATAAATCATAAAATATTTGAGTCTGAGAAAGCTCGGACCAAAACGACCTCCGGACTATGGCATGTGCACCACACGCGCCACCTGTAAGTGTCTCGGTTGGATTTTTCTGACCCATTCAGGTTTGCTTCTTGTTTTTGGATAGTTTTTCATGTTTTTGAAACTTATTTGATGCAATTAACATAACAAAAACATAATTTAGCATGAAATCTACATAGCCCATGCATCAATTCTTTATAAAATCACAAAAGTCATTATCAAACAATCAAAATTTTATGATTTTCACAACACCCGTTTTCATTATATTACAAATTTTCTCATTTTAATTTTTTTTCTTTTAATCATAGTACTCAATAACGTAGATAGATGATTAATCTATTAAAACACTTTATCAATTTTGATTTTAGATGAATTGATCAAAAATTTCGTAATGAAATTTTAATAAATATAATATACAAGGAAATTTATGGTACATACATGAAATACATTTCGATACATAAATCAAAATTACGAAATTAATCATAGCATGTTAAAAATTTAGTTTCATGCTTTCATTATATTTATTATAACTCGTTTATCCTTAATATGAATTATTTAATCGTTTATGCATAAATAATATATGCATGAAAAAAATTCGTTTTTAATGAATCTCATTGGATGATCTGAAGAATAAGGCTAGAAAGCCTGGCTTTGATGCCACATGTAAAATTTTTAAGAACATACCCCTAGCCATTATTGATCAAGAACACAACCTCGCTCCAAGTATATATAAATGAACACCCTGTATAAGCCTTCTAGTCTATTTTTTTCTTGATAATTACCCTAGGATGGTGCACAGGCAATTTATACAGATTAGACTAGGGACTTATACTAGAAGACTAATTAGAGTTGTATCATGCCATCAAGGATTCTCTATTCTAATTAGTTACTAAAGCAGAGTTTAACTCTTACCACTAGAGTAGTTAATCTTAATAAGATTTGCTAGATAATATCACCTTCATATTATTTAAATATTAATCTCGGTCCATATGATTATCATATAGGCTACATAAAATCTAACATTTACCACCTCAGGTTTTTGTTAGACATATCTAAGTGGTTGGTCAATCAACATATTTATAGTGTGAGATTGAATGCATGGCCTAAGTCTTCATACTAGGATAACAACAACATAAGCGAACTTTTCTATCCTTTGATAATTAAGCTTAACTCCTTCTAATATTTTACTGATGAAGATTGTTTTCCATCTTGTTCTTTTACCAAAACTAGTTTGATAGCTTATTTAGACATCGCAAGGTACAAATAGAAGGTCTTCTATACTCTAGGCTTTGATTGCATTGGTGGAGAAAATAGAAATGCTTCGGGTTCATCAAAAGCCTTCTGACATTGCTCGATCTATTCACCATTATGGATGCTCTTAAGTGTTCTAATGAAAGTAAAGCATCTTTCTACTGACTTTGACATGAATATATTTAAAGCTACAATTCTTCTTGCAAGTTTTTAGACTTAATGAAAGATGGGGAATTACTATTTAAGAAGGCCTAAGCTTTCCCTAGATTTAATTTTGATTCCTCTTTGATTCACCATGAAACCCCAAAGCTTTCCTAAGATAACTCTAGAAAGGCATTTAGCTAGGTTAAGCCTCATGTTGTGCTTTTTAAGAACATCAGAGGTTTCTTTCACATCTTTCAAATGGGCTTTTAAGGTATCACTTTTTACAATCATATCATCAACATACACTTCTATGCTTTTGCCTAACTAGTTTTTGAAGAAAACTAACCTCTATAGGTAGGTATAGCATTTTTCAAGCCATATGGCATCACCTTATGGCAATATATGCCTTTCTCAATGACAAATGCTATTTTTCCTCATTTACTTCAAGCATTTTGATCTAATTATACCTAAAATGGGCATCCATGAAGCTTTGCAATCTATGTTTTTTGTTATGGTTAACCAACTTATCAATGCTAGGCATTAAAAAATTATCTTGATGGTATGCCCTATTTAAGTTAGTAAATCCACACACATTCTTCATTTTCCATTATGCTTTTTCACCATCACTACATTTGCCAACCACTCAAGGTACTAGACTTCTCTAATAAAACCAGCCTCTAAAGGTTTAATGACTTTTTCATTGATAGCTTCATGCTTCTCAAGAGTGAAACAACTTTTTTTTGGAACTTTTTTAGCATTTGAATAGACATTCAGATGGTGCACAATTTCTATTAGACTTACCTCTGGCATGTGCATGGGTTTTCAAGCAACTAGATCAACGTTATCCTTTAACAATTATATGAACTTATCTTTTTTCTCAAGTTTAGTGTTGGTTTGCATATATTTCTCCAAGTTTCCTTCAAAGAAAAAGACTTGAAGAAGTCCATTGGCTAGTTTAGGTCAGTTATAATTAGTTTCTAGCCTCTAATAAAAAATTTTTATATAAGCGTCTCAGCCTCCTTCCCCTTTACCACCAAAGTAGACTTGGCAATATTTGACATGATTACATGAATATGACATGCATAAAATAAAAAAAATGACATCACATGAGATGAATATATTCTCAAAATATATCTAATATGAATTATAAATATATCAAAAGTGATATAAATGTAAAAAACCTTAAACATAATTATGACATGACAAAATACATGAATATGACTCAAAAACATAGATTGCCAGGTCTATATCAAAACTATCATATAACACCATTGTGCCATGAATTAGTCACTTCTGACTTTACCAATCTTGTGTGGAGTAGGGAAATTAACTTTCAAATTAGGAGTAGATCCAATAATCCTCAAAGCTATTTGGCTTGGTCACCCAAAAATCATGTTTTATGCTAAAGGAATTTTAATTACCATGAACTCTACCATAATGGTGGTAGTCATTGGTTTAGTTTCTAGAGTAACTGGTAAGGCCATGGTTCTGAGAATAGAAACTTACTTATTTCTAAATTCCAACTAACTATGCCGGATATGGTTTTAGTGTATTCCTAACAATTTTCATGCTTTTAATGGTACTGTAGTATAATACATCACTAGCACTTCCATTATCAAAATGAATTTTTTAATGACATGGTTGTATACTGCAATGCTGATAACTATGGCATCGTCATGAGAAAACTCTATTCCTTCCACATCTTTATTAGAGAAAGATATTGACTCATCTTTCCATGACTTAGGCTTCTTGTCTACCAGGCCTATCTCCATTATAGAATCCTAGTCGATTTTTTTTTGGTTGAATTAATGGTCCTTTAGTGATAAAAATAATGATTCCTACAATACGATTTTTTCAATCTCCCTCTATTTTTCTCTATTAAGTCGGTCACACCACTGGCTTTCATTACCATAATTATGCTTAACTCAGCCATTGTAGTTCTTGCATGCTTAGCTGGCATGGTTTTTATGCTGATATTTTCTTTTATTTTTTCCTAACATTAGTTATTCTCTATAAACCTCTTTAAATAGCCTCTTTTCACAAGCTTGTCTATCTCATTTATGAGGTCAACACACTCTTCAATAGTATGGTCATAGTCATGGTGAAAGGCACATATCTTGATATTTGCTCTTGGAGCATCTTGTTTATTAGATAGGTCATTTTAGCTATGATTCTTATTTGATTTACATCAAATTCTCTCACAAAGAGCATTAACGTGAATGTAATAATCATTTTTTCAATGTTTTTCACCTTCACATACCTCCTTATTCCACTAAATTTCCTTCTTTTATGATGGTTGTCGACATCTTTCCCTTTCTTTTATCACTTAAATGCCTATCTTTCTCAACCTGTTTGACCATTGATTCTTTAACATTTTTATATTTCTCAAGTTGGTAAAATAGCTCCCTAAGCTTTTTAAGGGGTTCTAAAGAGAAAGAGAATCTGAAGTAGAACTTATCATTTGTAAGCTCATTCATGAGACTAGCTACTGTAACAGATTACTCCAGGTCATTGACTTGTAAAGATTCAGTAGTGAACCATATAACATAATCTCGTAGTGACTCCCTTAGTTTTTACTTAATGGTTATCAAGCATAGTATGATATTTTTGGTGCATCGATTAATAGTGAAATGTGTAACAAAAGAGTGTTTTAACTCTTTAAATGGAAAGATAAATCATGGTGCTAAGCCAGAGTACCAGGCTCTAGTAGCACTTTTTAGAGTAGCTACAAATGCTTTACATATTTAATAGATCATATGCTCCCTTTATAGACATTTTAGCATGACAAATTTCTAAGAGATCAAAAAGATTAGAAATGCCATCATAGGTTTCAATGATAAGTAGTCAAAAAGCATTAAGGGGCTAAGAACTATAAATCTCCTTGGTGAATGGAGAGTTGTCAAAGAACTGTAACTCATCTAAGTGTATCATAATTGTGTTCTTCATTTGCTTCTCCATCAACTCCATTCACACTTCTAATCTTGATTGGTTGCTTATTCATCTACATTGAGGTTAAATGTTGGGTTTTTTATTCCTAGCGGCTCATGGCTTATTGGTTTTGAAAGTCACTTTTTCTTAGACCTTTTCGATAGCATAGAAGAGTTAGCTTATATTCAGTGAGTGAGATTTTTTAGGTTGGTTATAGTTTCTTAAGGTTCTAGAAAGCTCTTTTCATGCTAGAGGACTAGTAAAAGAGTTTTGGATCAATATGGTGAGGCTTTGAATTTGTTGCACAAGCATTTCAAAATACAACACTATGAGGGAAGGTTATGGGTTAAGGTCATTATTTTAAGTGTATTTAGCTTTGTTGGTTCTTTGTAGGGGTGTGGAGTTAATGGTCTATGCTCCATCCTCAGTAACTTTCTTTCTTGGTGCCATATTTGACAACACCCTTACTTGGCATGTCAAATGTTACTATCAAGACTGAACCTAGGGTAGGCAGCTGAAAGAACAAAGAAGCATCTTAGGAAAGGTTGGGGCTTCTTTCGATGTTGGCTCTTTAATGCTCAAGTCAGTAAATAGAGGAAGTCAATAAAATGTAAAGGTTAAAGTGTAATACCTAGCCTAGAATAAATAAACACATAAGAACCTATCTTTTATAGACTCTATTACTCAAGCCCATTAAAGATTTTTATCAAAATATGAGTGTTAATAAAAATAGAGATGAAAACCTAAAATAACAATAGATAGTTTCTCTTTAGTAGCCAAATAAAATTAAGAAAGAAAAAAGAAAAAATATCTAGAAGAGTAAAGAATGCTTGGAATTTCAAGAATAGCCTGAAAATCAAAGGATTAATGTAGATTTAGCCTAATTTAATTAGTTAATACAATACTCAATGTTTTAATTTTGTTATTCATTAACTTTTAAATTATTTCAATGCCATTCTAGTGACTTCTAGCAAAATATTTAGTATCGAGAAACAGACCTCATCGAGACCTTTATAACAGTTCTTATGACAACTTAATTGGATTTGTATTTTGGGAGAAGTCAATTCTTTAATTATTTTGAAAATGAGTCTAGACGGTTTTAATATGTCAATTTTGGGTCGCCAAAACTCTATATTTTCGTAGTCATTTTTGTCGACCTTTAGATTATTAGTCAAGTGTGACATTTCCATTGGTATTTGTAATTTAGTCAGGTGAGTCCTATGATATGAGAACCAAAGTCCCAATTTTTCTTAAAAGAATCTATAAACTCGAAAAACCTAAAAAATTTTAGACTATTTAGAAAGATTTCAAAACTTTTAACCCTCAAAGCTTAGGCTATACAAATCCACTTTTTGCCAAAATAAAATTTGGTATTATACTATTACATTTCTACTGTGAAATCTTATTTTAAAACCTCACAAGTGTTTGCATGAACTTCGAGTTTTAATGGCTTTAAGTAAGCTAAATGATTTTTGAAACCATCAATTTTAATAACCACTGATGATTTTATGATTTTTGACCTTTGGAATTGGTCTCAGTATTGAAACAAATATGGCTTTTAAAGTAAGATATGTAAGTTTCTTTTTGCTATCAAATACATCCCTAGATTTAACCTAAAGTGTTCGATAAAAGTGGTCAAAGTAAGCCAAACGACCATAAAAAATATGAAATTTTAGTATTTTACAAAATTTCGTTTTTAATTATTTTTAAAGTTATTTACGTCTATTAATTAACCTATTTTGCTATAATTAGTAGAAACTTTGAATATTTTAATTTGATTGAATTTTAGAATGAATAAATGTATTTTAATTGATTTACTTTTAAGTTGGTATAATTTTTAAAATTTTGTTTTTATGAAGAAAATTTCACAAGAACCAAATTTAACTAATATTATGATTCTTCATAACTATATATATTTTTGTTATTGATTTTGTATGTTAGCATGTATTTTTTAATTTAAATGTTTTTATATTTTTCTAATAATTATAAAAGAAATAGTTTGCTTTTGGAAGTAATTTCAATTAAGAAAAAGTTTCCACATAATCTAAGTGTTCAAGAATGATCTGCGAAATGTCTTGATTTGTTGAGATAAAAATCAATAGATTTAGTTTCTAACTTTTAGTTTTCCAATTAACAGGTTTTGACAAGTTAAGATTTCATTATTTCTTGGTCTTGGTCTAACAAGTTCATGTAAGTGACTTGATATGCTTTTGATGTTTTGAAACCCTTAAATCAGCCGTATGTTACTTATACTTTGCATAGAATATATAACACTTTTCTCGTGCTTTTATAAATCGGATTAAGTATGCAACTATGTATATGAAATTTCTTTGTTTTGATTTAAAAAGTGATTTTTCATTTTGATATAGTTTTTGAATATGATTTTGTTCATGTTTCCATACAGACTTATTTGTTATCTATATCTATGAATAAAATTGTGACATAAGATGTTTTGACAGAAAATATTAAACTTGTTTTGCACGAGATGTGATTTATGAAATACATGAAGTGATTTGTGAAATACATGACTTTTGCTTTTGTATAGTTAGGTAATCTAAAAATAGGATTTTTCTTTGGTCTCTTAGTATGACTATGCTCCAACCCTGTCACCAGGGTTTAAACATTAGCCATGTCGACATGTCCTTTGTGATAGAAATAGATTTTAAATTATGCCACCTATTGAAAATAGTAGTTTTTGTCTAAACCATGCCACCGATTTAAAACAATATTTTTTTTATTTTGAACTGTGCCATCAGTTGAGAATAGTGGTTTTGGTTTCAAACTATGCCATAGGTTTAGAATAGTAGTTTTTGTGATCTTTGATCTGCGCAACTGATGGTTACTTCTGATTTACTTCTTACCCACTACCACTAGGGTAAATTACGGTTTTTGTTCTATCCTTTGCCACAGGGTTTAAATGTGTAGGAAGTCTTGGGATAGTAATTAAAAAGATTACAAAAATTTTCAAAACAATTTATAAAGATCGTAGTGGAAACAAATCACAAAGATAAAACTGAGACTCCCTAAACCATATCATCTTGCATGATCTTAATCAATCTTTAAAATTAAGAATCCTAAAGAACTATTCAAGATTCAAACACTCAATTTTGAGATATCTTTTAGCAATTCCATGACCCAAGAATATGTGCATTGAGCCTGATTATCGTAAACCAAAGTTGTCTAAGCATCCAGCCTCTAACAGTTATCGACACAGGTAATCGAGAAAACCTTCAATAAGGTAGAGATTTTGTTGTTGGGAACCATACTAGCAGCTTAGATTTCAATAAATCTTCTCTTGCACTTAAAAGATCTTGATTCAAACAATTAAAACAAAGAATAAAAATGATTTTTCCTCTTGTACTAATAGAATTATGCAATATCCCACAGGTTTGTGGGAGGGATTTTGGCAACTCCTATCTAGAGGTCTTCTTGGCTGAATTTTCTCACAAAAATCAAGGTAATGGGATGGCAATCATAGTCTAATATAGCTAGGATTTAATATTTTAATTTTGAAGAAATTATAGTTTTGGCACTACTTTGTGTCAACTTATTCAAATTGGGCTTAAGTAACCATTCTTGTATTAGATGTATTAGCCCAGTCTTATTTTAATTTCTACTAATCACCCTTATATGTGTGACCCATTAGGCCCTCATCGTTTTAGAAAATAGCCAAATAAAGAATATTTTATATTTATAGACCAAGATTGGCATCTAGCAGTGCATCTAGCCACCTAACATGCAGGGAGTGTCAATATGGTTTTGACAAGCCCTTCAATGTTCAGTATCTCGGTGTAATAAATATCCTTTCATCATATATCTTAAAATTAGCAAGAGCATGGTTCGGTGTCTACTCTTAGCCTATTCAATTTTAGTATGCAGGTCCTCTGTGTTAACTCCATAATCAACATTGCCTTGGTAAACGGCTTGAGTTAACATAGGCTAAACACATGTGAGATATGTCCCTTTAAATCACTTGGGGTGATGAATCCTCTCTAGACAACTCATCCAACTACCATAAGATTCATGCCACACCAAAAAGCACCCTACCATAAGCATCCATCTTTTGTGGACCCGTACGTGATGAAATCAAAGCATGACATTCATTATATAAGATGACCGAGTTTCACAAAGCTAAGGATTACTTACACTACTAACATATAAAAGCATTTTCATAGACACTTGGGTGAAATACCAAATAGAACTTTCATTGCAAGTCATATTTAATACTTGTTACCATAACAAGCACCTATATTATGTCCTCAAGTTTTTATATACTTCAACTTATGAGATTAGTTGTATGCATCATATGCATGGAGGCTTGCATATGCTAGTCTTTTTGTATTGTCAATACCCTATCTTGATAATACCATGACTAAGAATGATTTTAGAAATACAGCTTTAATGCATAGGGATCTTATAATGGTAACTTTATAATTCCCTTGTAAAGCCAATATCTTTCATGTGCTTTATCTACACAAGATGTTTATAACATTAATACGACTAAATCTCATAGATAAAGAAATACCTTTATAACACTAATTAAATATAATGTTTGATTATACCAAATCACTAAATACTAATGCCTTAGAAGCCACAATGATTGGCTTGCAGGGCTTGCACTAACAATCTCCCACTAGCACTAAAGCCAATTATCCATATGTCTAATGATGTGCCACATCATGGTTGGCCTAAGTTAGTAGGCCTAAAGGAGGAAGAGTTTGAGTATACAGGCCCAATCACACGATTAAGGGCTAAACGAGTCAAATTGGTCTATTATGTGCTCAGTAAAGAAGATCCTTGAAAATTTTAAAAGTCTTCTTGAGCAAGTAGGTCAGCAGCATCCAAATTAGGAAATTTTTAGTGTACAGATCATTACCTAATTCCCAAGGTTATATGTTTTTTTAGGAAGGTTTTAATTCCTTAGCTTGCAAGGAAATTAATTCCATTGACTATTTTACTTTCATTATTAGCAAACAATACCTTAATTAATTATTTAGGATTCAGTTTCCTTTCTTGTAAAAGCCTTTACCTAAATCCTCTCCTATAAATAGGGGACCTTGTGCTTGTTTATGGGACATTCAGAGTTGATCAATAAAGTAGCTGATTATTTTTAGTTCTTTTCTTTTATCCAAGTTTTCTTGGTGGGAAGTTTGTAAGACTTATCTTTTAGGTTTTTTATCCTTAAAAGTGGTGTCTAACCCTTGTATTGATTGTGGCGAGAATTCTTATCAATCAATCAAGGTTTAGTCTTTCCATCCTTCCAACTATCAGATTTCAGATTTTATTTTCTTCTATCTTCATTTTAAACCATTAAAGACTTATTTCTATTGAGTTTTATTCTTATAAGGCTCATCATTATTGGCATCAGAGCTAAGGTTTTTGGGGTTTTAGAGTGATAAACACCATGCCAGAAGGTAGCAAGACCTATACACCACCAAATTCGAGATTGCACTAAGAAATGAGTTTTGAACAAGCTCGTCTTGTAGCCTTTGAACATAATAACGAAGAGCTTCATACATGCATGAATCAGCTTGTGCATATGGTGGAAAGATTAACCATGAATCAGCCATAAAACAATCAGCCTCAATGATGAAGGGTTGATCATAATGAGGGTGATAAGTATGATGATTCGGGCATAAAAGATGAACCTGAAGAAGTACCAAGGCAGCATTGGCAGCCAAGAACCTCTAATAATATCAAGATAAAGATTCCACCTTTTCATGGAACAAGCTCTCCCGAAAGGTACTTGGAGTGGGTATAACGTGTTATGAAAGTCTTTGAGTGTCAAGAATACACCAAGGCTAAAAAGGTAAAACTTGTAGCTCTAGAGTTTACTAATTATGCTAATCTATGGTGGGAGAATCTGAAGGCACAAAGAAGGCGTGAAGGAGAAAATCCAGTCTCGACATGGAGACTTATAAAGAGGCTTATGGAAAAGAGGTTTCCACCTCAATACAAGAAGCAAGAGCTATTCCTCAAGTTACAAACTTTGCAACAAAGAGCCCATTGTATTGAGGATTATATGAAAAAGTTTGAGATGTTAATGATGCAGTGTAATCTGCAAGAGGTTCAAGAACAAACCATTGCAAGATTCATTAGTGGGTTGCATAAGAAGATTGCAGATTCAGTGAAGTTACAACCATATATCACATTGGATAATGTGATTACATTAGCCGTGAAGATTGAAAGGCAATGCAAAAGCGGCTTATCTATGATAAATAAACCTTATACCTTGTCTTCCTTTTCATCTTATATCTCTAAAATGATCACGAAACTTAAAAAAAAAGGATCTTACTAAGGTGATCATGGTTGAAAAAGGGAAAATAAAAATTGAAAATTCCTAACTGTCAACAAGAAGCCATGACATCAAGTGTTTTAGGTGCCTTGGGCTTGGACACATAGCTTCTTAATGTCTTAACAAGAAAGTAATGATCGCTTGTGAATTAGTTGAAAATTTTATTAGTTAAGATAAATTAGATGCGAAAGAAGAAGTGGAAGAAGAGTAAGTAGCACTTTATGAAGAAGGAGAATTGCTTGTTATTCATCGCAATATGTCCATACAATCAAAGAAAGAGGAGGAATAGCACGAAAATATCTTTCACACCCATTGCAACATTAATGGCAAAGTATGTGGTTTAATCATTAATGGAGGGAGTTGCATTAATGTAGCCTCTGCTACATTGGTTAATAAATTAAACCTCACTACTACTAAGAATCCACCTCCTGATCATTTGCAATGGCTAAATAACGAGGGAGACTTAAGGGTTACAGGATAAATAAAGGTGCCATTGACCATAGAAAGGTACAAGGATGAAGTAACATGTGATATGGTATGAATAAATGCTAGCCGCGTGCTTCTTCGAAGACCTTGGTAGTTTGATCGATATGTGTTACATCATGAGCATGTAAACACCTATCCTATTTCTAAGGATGGCAAACGTGTGCTATTGACACCTCTTAGTCCTTCCCAGGTAATGCAAGACCAGTTGGTGCTCTCAAAAATAACAAATGAAAGCTTATTTGCCAACAAGGGGGAGGTAAAACATGCTCTAATATCCAATGAGATTGTTTATTTGTTGATAGTTAAAGAGATTTCAGGGGAACGCGAAACTATCCATCCAAAATTAGATAAGATATTGAAGGAATTTTTGGATGTTTTCCTGAAAGAACTTTCAAATGATTTACCACGAATTCATGGAATAGAACATCAGATTGATCTCATACCTGGTTCAACTTTGCCTAATAGACCAGCATATCGATGCAACCCAAAAAAGGCTAAGGAGCTCCAACGACAAGTAATGGAGTTGATGGAGAAGGGCTTTGTTAAAGAGTTTATGAATCCATATACAGTTCTAACTCTTTTGGTGCCCAAGAAAGATGGATCTATGCGCATGTAGGTAGATAGCCAAGCTATTAACAAGATTACAATCAAATGCCGCTATCCTATTCCATGGCTTAATTACAAGTTGGACGAGTTGCATGGCTCCTTTATTATTGAAGATTGATCTCAAGAGTGGATACCATCAAATTCAAATGAAGAAAGGTGATGAATAGAAAATAGCCTTCAAGACTAAGTTTGGGTTGTATGAATGGACATTCATGCCCTTTGGCTTGTCTAATGCTCCTATCATATTCATGCAACTAATGAATCATGTTTTACGAAAATTCATTGGTCATTTTGTTGTTTATTTTGATCACATACTTTTCTATAATAGAAGCTTTGATCAACATATAGAACATCTTATAAAGGTGTTTAAAGTGCTTAGAGAAGAGAAGTTATTTGCCAACCTTAAGAAGTGCACCTTTTGAAAAGATCATTTAGTTTTTCATGGCTATGTCGTTTCTTAAAATAGAGTGGAGGTTGATGAAGAGAAGGTTAAAGCTATCAATGAGTGGCCAATTGCCACTAATGTTGCTGAAGTCTAGTTTTAATGGCGTGGCATCCTTTTATAAATGCTTTGTGAAAAATTTCAGCACCATTGTAGCTCCTTTAACTGAGTGCATAAAAAAGGAAACTGAATGTAAGTGGACTGATGCAGCACAGTGAAGTTTTGACTTGATTAAGAAGAAGTTAAGTTCAGCTCTCATACTAGCATTACCCAATTTCTCTAAGACCTTTAGAGTAGAATGTGATGCATCAAGAGTTGGGATTGGAGCTGTTCTTAAGCAAGATGGGCATCTTATCGCCTATTTTAGTAAAAAGTTGAATGGTTCTTACCTTAACTACTTAACGTATGATAAGGAGTTTTATGCATTGATTCAGGCATTGGAAACTTGGCAACATTACTTATTATTGAAGGAGTTTGTGATTCATCTGGATCATGAGTTATCGAAATATTTGAAGGGGCAAAACAAGCTGAATACGAGACATGCCAAGTGGATGGAGTTCCTGGAGACGTTTCCTTATGTAATCAAGCATAATAAAGGGATCAATATCATAACTGATGCACTTTCAAAAAGGCATGCACTAATCTCAATGCTTAATACAAGATTAATGGGATTTGATTTGATGATAAAATTGTACAAAGAGGACCTACACTTTGCAAAGATCTATGAAGAGTGCATGAAGAGAGCAAAATAAGGTTATTTTTTACATGAAGGATTTTTCTTTAAGTCTAGTCGATTATGCATTCCTTTTTGTTCAATTTGAGAGCTTTTGCTATATGAAGCTCATAGTAGAGGTTTTGTTGGACACTTTGGTGAAAAGAAGACATTAGAAGCATTGAAAGCACACTTCTATTGGCCAACAATAAATCGAGATGTTCATAGAATTATAGAAGGATGTGTTATGTGCAAAAAAGCAAAAAGTAAAGAGATGGCATAAGGGCTATACATGCATTTGCCTGTACCTGAACATCCCTGGGAACATGTAAGCATGGATTTTGTTTTTGGTTTACCTAAGACATCACAAGGAAAAGATTCATTAATGGTTGTAGTTGATTACATTTCGAAGATGTCACACTTAATTCCATGCCACAAAATTGACGATGCCATCCATGTAACTAATTTATTCTTCAAAGAAATAGTTTGACTACATGGGATTCCTAAGAGCATTGTTTCTGATCGTGATGCTAAGTTATTAAGCTATATATGGAAGACTTTATGGAAGAAGCTTAGAACTAGGTTATTATTTAGCACAGCTTGTTATCCATAAACTGATTGGCAAATCAAGGTGGTGAATAGAACACTTTTAGCTTTGCTTAGGATGATGGTGAATAAGAACCTAAAGAACTGGGATGAGTGCTTGGCATATAAAGAGTTTGCTTACAATAATAATGTACACAGTGCTAATAAGCCTTTTCTTTTGAGGTGGTCTATGGTTTTAACCCACTACACCTCTTAATTTAGCACTAATACCAATTAGTAAGAGGAGTTGTATAGATGGAGCTAAGAAGGCTCAAATGGTGAAGAACATACACAAAAAAGTTAGAGAACAAATCAAGAAGGAAAACAAAGCTTATGAAAGATCGACAAACGAAATGAAAAAACAAGTTCTATTTGAACTAGGAGATCTTGTGTGGATTCATCTTCGCAAGGAGAGGTTCCCTAATCAAAGAAAGTCTAAGCTGATGCCATGGGCTAATGGTCCTTTTAGGGTCCTTGAAAAGGTAAATGATAACACTTACAAGCTTGACCTACCGAAAAAATACAATGTTAATACTACATTCAATGTTAGAGATCTTACACCCTATTTGGAAGACACCTTAGATAAATGGAGATGATGTAAACTTGAGGGCAAATCCTTTTCAACAAAGGGGAGATGAGGTGCCACATCATGGCTGGCCTAAATTAGTAGGTCCAAAGGAGGAAGAGTTTGAGTATACAGGCCCAATCACATGATCAAGGGCTAAACGAGTCAACTTGGTGTATTATGTGCTCAGTAAAGAATATCCTTAAAGATTTTAGAAGTCTTTGAGCAAAAAAGTCAGCAACATCCAAATTAGGAAATTTTTAGTGTACAGATCATTAATTAACTCCCAAGTCTTTATTTTTTTAGGAAGGTTTTAATTCCTTAGCTTGCAAGAAAATTAATTTCATTAATTATTTTACTTTCTTTGTCAGCAAGCAATACCTTAATTAATTATTTAGGATTCAGTTTCCTTTCTTGTAAAGGCTTTTGGCCACCTTATGCTTGTTTATGAGACATTCAGAGTTGATCAATAAAGTAGCTGATTATTTTCAGTTCTTTTCTCTTATCCAAGTTTTATTGGTAGCGAGTTTGTAAGACTTATCTTTTAGGTTTCTTATCCCTAAAAGTGGCATCCGACCCTTATATTGATTGTAGTAAGAATTCTTATCAATCAATCAAGGTTTATGCCTCCATCCTTTTAACTTTTAGATTTCAGATTTTATTTTCTTTTATTTTTATTTTGAACCATTAGAGACTTATTTTCGTTGAGTTTTATTCTTATAAGGATCATCATCTAAGTCCCATACCCTCCATATGAAGATTATGTTTCTATTAGGATAAAACTTTAGTGAAAGGATAGCTAAGTTCTACTCAGTGGATACTCGTTCCATATTTAACATCACGTTTCTCAATAATATCTCTAATGATGTGATATTACCGTAAAACATGTTTGGATTTATGATGAGAGCTTTGTTCTTTAGCTTGTATTTTGGCTCCATTATTATTAGGTAACAATGCTTGGAACCACACGAAGTTCATCAAATAAACTTGTCTATTTAAACTTTCTTCAACGTAGCTTCACACAAGGGGATATATCCTGCTTCAATTATTGAGTCTATAGTATTTTCATTTTTTGAATCTTTCCAACTAACTATAACACCAATAAGGTAAATACAAAACCACTTCGTGACTTGCTATTAACTCAATCATATTGGAGGCTAGCATCAATGCAAACCCTAACAAGGAGTTCAACCCCTCCATTCGTGTCATTCCACTTAATGTCTTAGGCATAACTCTTTCAAGTAATGTACAATGTGTACCATAGGTAGGTTTCTTCTTTTTAAGGCTTTCCATGCTAAACATCTTTAGCACCTTCCCTATGTAAATGGACTAGGATAAGCCAAGCAATCATTTCAATATATCTCTATAGATCTAAATTCTAAAAATATATGATGCTTCTCCTAAATCCTTCACAGAGAATTGTTTAGATAGCCACACCTTATTGGCCTATAGCATTGCTATGTCGTTTCTTATGAGCAATATGTCATCAACATATAGCACCAAGAAAGCAATAGCTTGCTTATTTACCTTCTTATAGACAAACGTATCATCAAGATACTTTATGAAGCCAAATTCTTTAATTGCTTCGTCAAATCTAATATTCCAACTCTATGAAGCTTGCTTTAGCTCATATACAGACTTTCTCTATCTGCATACCTGATTTGATTTAATGTGTATGTAAAACCATCAGATTGTGTTATGCACACTCCCTCTTGCAAATTTTTGTTATGGAATGCAAGTCTTACATCTATTTGCTATATATCATAATCGTGATATACAACTATAGCAAACATAATCCAAATGAATTTTACATTGGCAATTGGTGAAAAGGTTTCCTCATAATAAATGCCTTTCACTTGATTATAACCTTTTGCCACCAATCTGGCCTTATACTTTGGTATGTTGCCATCTATGTCAGTCTTTCTTTTAAAAACACATTTCCACCCTATGGGTTTTATCCCTTTAGGTGCATTAACCAAAGTCCATACTTAGTTGACTTCTATGGCATCCATTTTGGATCTCTTAGCTTTAAGCCATTTATTAGAATTAATGTTAGACATTGCTTCCTCATAATTGGTAGGTTTAATATCACAAGGTCAGCCATCTTAATCCATGAGAAATTTATATCATTTTGGAACTTGACCGATCCTACCAGATAGACAGAGTTGTTGTGTCTGTTGAGCTTTAGTTAGAGCATTTAATGCTTTAACCATGGGCTCCAGTTCCATTAAAATGTCAACTTGTGGTTCTCGAATTTCTTTAAAATCAACTTTACTCCCATTAAACTCTTCTAGTAGAAACTTTTCCCTAAGAAAACTGTGTGTTTTGCAACAAATATCTTTTGCTTAGTTAGATGGTAAAAGTATTATCCATGTAATTCTTTGGGATACCCCACAAATTTAGATTTGACAAATTTAGCTAGAAGCTTATCGATCTATGTTCACTTTATAAGCGGGATAGCTTAAATTTTGAGGTAAGAAATAATGGTTTTTTGCCACACCATAACTCATATTGCATTTTATCCACGGATTTGGATGGAATGCTATTTAGAAGATATGTGACATTTCTAAGGTATATCCTCAAAAAGATATCAAAAAATGTACCGTATACATCATGGAATAAACTGGGTCTAACAAGGTTTAGCTTTTCTTTTCAGACACTCCGTTATGTTCTGGAGTTTCATAAAGAGTCAGTTGTGACAGAATATGATTTTCTATCAAATGACCCAAGAATTCTTGACTTAAGCATTTTCCTCTTCGATTAGATTGAAGAACTAGAGTACTCTTACCAATTTATTTCTCTACTTCAACTTTATACTTCTTGAACTTTTCAAAAGCTTTGGACTCATACTTCATAAGTACACATATCTACACCCTAAGTAATCATTAGTAAAAGGAATGACGTAAGAATATGCACTTTTAGCCATTGTATTCATTATTCCACATACATCTAATGTACAAGGCCTAATAAATCACCAGCCTTTTTACTTTTTACCAGTGAAGAGAGTTTTGGTCATCTTGCCAAAAAAACAACATTCATATGTCCCATATGATTCATAATCAAATGGGTCAGGGTAGCTTTGTTTGTGTAACTTGGCTACTCATGTCTCATTAATATGCCCAAGCTTGTAATGCTAGATATTGGTTTTCGATGGAGCATTATTTTTAGCTTTCTTTACATTTATGTTAAGTAAAGGCATTTCAAGATCTAACATAAATAGTCTATTTTCTAATGAAGCCTATCCGTAGACCATGTCATTTAGACTGATAATGCAACTTTTTCTTTTCATTCTAAACTCAAAATCATTATTGTCAATGAGGTATAATATATAAATGATGTTTCTAGACAATCTAGCAACATAAATACATTCTTTTAGTTATAGGTCATACCTATAAGTAATGACAAGGTATAAGTTCTGATGGTGTAGCTTCAACTTTTTATCCATTGCCTATCCTCAAAATCACCTCATTGGAGCCTAACTTCCTTCTATTTTTCAACAAACTTATGTCATTACATAAGTGTGATCCACAACCTGAATAAATTATCTAGGTGTTCGAATCAATAGTGGACTCATTTAACTTAATCATGTGAGAGTCAACTACCTTCTTTTTATTGAGAACACTTTTCAATTTTATGTATCAGTATTGATACTTTAGGCTCATGGCATCTAATATGCCTCACAATACATTATTTATATTTACCATCACCAATAACCTATTATGAAATAAGTAATATTAGTTATTCATGGATTAAACCAATAATGACTAGGTAATAAATCTTTATTGTTCTTCCCACTAATTTTTTGAAATAATAGCCCCCATTATTATTCAAAAATTTCTTCAAGTTGTTTCTAGTGGGTTGGAACCCCTTTCAAAATGTTATGACCTTCGGGTTAGCCTAATAAATCACAATAAGCCTAATTAGGTAGGCAACATAGCTTGCTTATTGTATCTCTATGCAACTCCTAGATTAATTAGGTGGTAACTCTTTGTCGAAGTGTGTCATATGCATTTTGCCTAAACATCGCCTCCACCACTAGGCAATCAAGGTTTTACGCATTCGAACAATATGACATTAGTTGAGCAAGACCAATTAATTATAACTCAAGTAACTCAAGCAGAAGGAACCTTAGGGTCAGTCCAACAAATCCCTATGATCAGAACTCAGGTATCTTGTTATAATCTATTGGAAAACATCTTTATCATGCGAAGCATGTGACTTAATATTGTACAAGGGATTTTTTTGTTCATTCTATCTTTTAATTAAGATCTCATCATATTTGCATGCATAGCATTTATAATATCACATAAAATAAATCTACTATCATGAATACTACATGGATGATTATGGACTATTATCTAATGTAATTTCCTTGAGCCATAAAAAGACATTGCTTGGTCAATTCCCAACTGATTACATACATAGTCTTCATAAGCTTTTTGCAATCTCTTGAGCTTTATGGTGCCTTTACTTGGATCTCCATCTTTAAGTTACAAAATTTTTCCTAACTAGCCATAATTTTACACTCATGTAATTTAATTACATTTATTATGAAGAAACCTCAAGTTACATTAAAGGGGATTTAGTGAGAAAAGAATTTTACAATCTTGGAGAAAATAAAGATAAAGCAGGGTTCGCAGACCCTATTTAAAAAATTTAAACATCTGTAAAAATTAAGCATACATCCATAATCATATTGGCCCTAGTCCATAATCATTTGATACATCCACAATAATTACGAATAAATATATAAACATGTGTTTTAAATTCAATGTTACTAATTTTTTATGCTTAAAAATTGATCCATATTTAACTTAATTAAGAAAATAATTCTCTAACATGATTAATGTTTATTCTAATCAAATTAGAACAAATCATATTCCAAATAAGATAAATCATTTAAATTAAATATATTTTTCAATTAATCAAATTAATTGAATTTTAATTCCATGATTATTATATTCTCCAATTTATATATTAAATGATTTAAGAAAAATAATACAATTGCATAATTAGGTGTTTAATGATATCTAAAAGTTTTAGTCAGATTCAACCTCTTAAAAAATTCCATTACACCAATCACGTTAACTTTTAGCATTTTTTTTAATTTTAATTTAATTGTAATTTAATTTGATCATATCATGTCAACAATACGCCTTGCCCTCTTTGCGAGAGGAAGTACGCTTGACTTAAAATATAAATTTTCTTAACTAGGAAGTATCCTATTGACAAAACTCTTCATTTTTTTTAATGCGATGACAATGAGAAAATATAGATTCTTGGCTCTTGATCATGAATGGGATCGTCAAACAAATCGCTTGTCCAACCGATTTTGGATGGCCATAACAAACTGACCAATGCTTGGAGTCACTAGTGATCATTTAGGCTAGGCATGAAGAGATGCCTATCACAACCAATAGTTCCAGTTATGAAACTTAAAACATTGATTTCATGGTCTACATGGTCCAAAGATTCAATGGTTGGGTTCGAGAATTGTTATGCAGGGGGGAAAGTATTAACATCAATATAATGCTCAAAATCGATACTTTCTAGCAATGTCTTAACTTAGTTATAGTTTTCATAGTTTTAACTTGTTATTATTTCGATACAATCCCATTTTTATACATAAGTTTTATATAAATAAGTAAACCCTGATAAAATTTAAATCTCATTTACGCCTAAAAGATGGTGGAGAACATAGAAATTTTTTACTAAAAAGATCTCTGGGTTTGATTCTTTCGGGAAATTGAATATTCTGTGTCACGCACTTAAGAAATACCGTCATAAACATTGCCTTGTAATTTTTCAAAAACAATTTGAAAATATAAATGCAAAATGGATACCATAAAGAGAAATGCTTTAGTAAGACAAAAAAGAATGTAGTAAATGTTGCAAAAATATAGCGGGACATCGGTATGTATCTCATAATTATCTTCGATTATTGAGGAATAACTAGAATGATAATTTGGAGATGTATTTGGATTCGATGGTCGCTTGAGGTGTGAAAGAAAGTAGGTTTTGATTAAAAGGCCCGAAGATGTTTAGGAAAGAGAAAATTTGGATTTCGAATGAAGTTGAAAAGTGAGGTTGGAGTATCCCCTCAGAAAACAAGGTTGGGGTATCCCCTTAACTGAAGATTTTAGTGAACTTTAGAGAAATAAGATCGAAAGGCTTAAATTGACAATGGCTCGATAATTTCTTGACAAAATGACATTTTTGATGGATTTTGACAAAGTGCATTTTTTAAAGGAAAGGAATTGATGAAAAGGAATGGTAAATTTTGAAAAATACTTTTTGCCTTGATCTAAGCCTAAAGGGGTTAAACACATATTCTTAGACTTAATATGGGTTGACCTCATCTTAGGGCATTCGAATGTCTTAGAGAAAGAATTTTGAAAAATTGATTAATTTTAGTAAATGCTGAAATAAGGGACAACATTGTGCTGGTCCCTTTTTTGATTTTATTCCAAGCTAATCTAAAGATTCCAAGGGCCAAGTGAGGTATCGTTCGAAAGATAACTCGATGAGGATTAGATTAAAAATATTTCAAAAATACCAAAAAATCACTTTCTAGATGGAAATAATTTTTGATGTTGGAACAAGCTGGGCACTGGCAAATATTTAGGGGAAATGGCATAGCAGACTTTGAAAAATCATTCCAAACTCATTTGGAATCATTAAATCACAAACAAAACCTTTCCAAAAAGGGAGTTTTATAAAAATTTTGAAAAACATATTTGAAAAATCTTATAAAATCACCTAAAGAGCCGAAAAAGCCTAAACAAAATGCAAATCACTGATTCTAGGGTTTCCAGATAGTATTGATTTGAAAAATTGTCCCTTATATAAAATGATCCAAGGAAAACAAACTACTTTTGGGAAGGTAATCCAAATTCATTTAAGACAAAAATATTAAAAATTTTATGAAAAATTTTTTAGGGTTTTAAAATGATTTTTCATCTTATGACTATATTGCTACCAGCATGAAATAGGGGAAATTTTTTGATTTTTTGGGAATTTCTAGAACTGGACTCAGGTTAAGGATGCTTAAATGTCTATGACAATAGGACATTGGTGACAATGGCTTTACAAGCTTATTCGCACAATCTCAAAGTAATTTGGGATGATGCAATAGCCCATTAACCATGTCACTAGCAAAAAGATTTTAGGGAAAAAGATTAAGACATAAACAACTTTGGACAATTAATAGGGACATCTTATTAAAAAAAAAAAAACAGACCATTCAACCATTTTAAACCTTGAATCCAAACATGGAAAGCTTGATTTTTCTCCAAGATTAGAAGAACAATAAAGTGAAGAGCTTAAGTCCATTTAATCCTTATTTATTGAAGTTAACATAAACTTAACTGGAGGGATTTTTAGAAAATAGATTTTTGGCAAGTATCAAACAAGCATTTTGACAAGCATGTGATGAACAAAATATGATATTCATGATAATAAACATGGAAAGCGTGCTTAAATGAGTAAAAATGACATTTAGACATGAAAATGATGACAAAATGTAAAGAGATGAGAATAAAGATGAATCGAGATATTAGTTTCATGAATAACATCAAGAACCATGCCATGGAAATGATATGATCATGCTTAAACAAAGAAGAAAAGATGGCTAGAATTTCAGGACAACATTAAATAAATGTTTTCAAGATGAACCAAGCACATAAACACAAGAGAATACGGCAAAAAAGTCAATTAAGCATAAAAAATCCTAGGTCTACCACAAGGAAGTCCACAAGATGCATAAGAATCCTAAGATAAGGCCATTGCCAGCATATTAAGGCTCACTAGAATAATGAAAATAGTAATAATAAAGAAAAAATAAAATAAAGAAAAGATGGGAGTTATACCAATAAGCTTTATTCATTGCTTTTAACCTTTAAGTAGAAAATTAATCTACTTTAAGTTCATTTTTTCCTTCTCTTTGATATAAATTAGCAAGAAGAGAATGCAAAGAAGGAGCTTGATAGTTTTAGTATCAAAGAAGAAGAGGTTAGAGAAGAGAAATATGTGGAATAAAAGGTTTTTAAAAGATTTTTAGAGGTGGTTTTAGGGAGTCATGGGAATAGTATTGTTTAGATAGAGGCTGATATGAAAACTGAGCGTAAAGGTCCTTATTGTTGAGCACATAATGTATCTTATATAAGATTTAATCTCAGTTATCAAGAACCTAGCAAAGGTGGGATATTTAATACATTTTGAGAGTATTGTACCAAGAAGCAAGCTTTCAGCATTTCATCGGTTGATGTACATCTTTGGCAGCAAAAACAAACCATGCATGAGCTAACATCATGAGCAAAGTCTGGCTTGCCCTTGATTAATCCAAATTATAGAATGAAATGCTTTTATAACAAGCTTAATGGACTGTTTCAAAATGTTATGATCCAATGCATAAAACCAAAAAAAATGAAATCCATAAGGAAGTTATGTTTAAGATTGAATGATTTTTATGGCCAAAATCATAACCAAATTCATGTTTTATTGTCATGGTGAAAATAGGCAAAAATGGCAAGAATTAGGCAAATTTGCTTTTGTGTATCGATACAAAAAATTCTTTATCAGTACAAAGAATGACTTTGCCTAGCTATATCGATACATTAAAAATTGTATCGATACTATGAAGGTTGTATTTATACTCCAACTTATGTATCGATAGATCTTGGCCAAAACTCCGATTTTAGCTATGATAACTCAGTATCGATACCATGGCTAATGTATCGATACTTTAAGTAGGTTTATCGATACAGACCTCCTGTATCAATAGAAATAGTGTATTTTTGGATTTTGATGACATGGTGGCCTTGTCTTGATACCTAAAACCCATGTATCGAGACTTGAATGCAAAAATGTAGATTTTCTCTACCTTTGACTCGCTGAACATGCTACCTTGGCCAGAAATGATAGGAATTAACCTATGCTTGTCCGAATGGCCTTGACAAATACTCGCATAGTGACCTTTGATGCCTTGGATGATAGCTTAGACAAATAGGGTGTCTATGTACCATATTTTAAATTTCCAGGAAAATAAAACTAAAAGAGTCCTACTCTATGTAGGATTACGATGGTGCAAATTTAAAAGAATCCTAGTCCAACTAAAACTCTATCTTATGATGGCTATCTTTGCTATCTTGCTCTAACTCAAACACTATTATCTTTTTTCCACTAAACCTCTAAAAATATAGCAAATTTACAACAACTTATTGCTGCCATTGATGCCACACCAAGATCCAAAAAAGAAGACAAGAATGATGCAAGATGCAAACTTAGTTCACCTGTTATGGCCAAAAATTGAAAAATTTTCAACTTTGATTTTAATCTAATTTTTCCAGAAAGTTTCATGAAGAGTTCATAACACTTTCAAGGTGGAAAACTATGGAAAAAAATCACAACAATGCTTTCTTCCCAAAAAATGAGCCACATCAAAATATAGAAACGGAGCCAACTTAGCACTAATCAACACCAAATTGTCAACTAATGGCTCCAATATCAATTTAATTAATAAAATCATATTTTAATCAATTAGAATCGAATAATTAACATGCTAGAAATTTAAAATAAAAATCAGATTGTCTTTTAGCGATCTATCTCTCTTACATGATCTTGATCTATCTTTTAAATCAAGAATCCCAAATATTCAAGATTTAAACATACCTCAATATTCATGCCTTTTAGCGATTCCATGACCCAAAAATATGTACACTTAGCTCAGCTATCATAAATCGAAGTTGTCCAAGAATCCAACCTCTAACAATTATCCATAGAGGTGACCCGAAAAACCTTCAATAAGTAGAGAATTTGTAGTTGGGAGTCATGCTTCCAGCTTAGATTTTAATAAATCTTCCTTTGCACTTAGAATACCTTGATTCAATAATGAAAATAAAGAAGAAAAACAAAGAGGAAAATGATTTTTCCTCTTGCACCAATGGACTTGCGTAATATCCCATAAGGTTGTAGGAGAGATATTGCCAACTTCTATCTAGGGGTCTTTTTAGCCGAATTTTCTCACAAAAATCAAGTTTATGGGACAACGATCATAGGCTAATATAGCTAAGATTTAAAATTTTAATTTCAAAGAAATTACAATTTTGGACTTGGCCCATGTGAACTTATTCAAATTAGGCTTAAGTAACCATTACTTATGTTATATGTTAGCCTAGTCTCATTTTAATTTCTACTAATCACCCTTATGTGTGTGACCCATTAGGTCATTGTTATATTGACAATAAATGTAAAATAGTCCAACAAAGAATATTTTATATTTATATACTAAGATTAGTATCTAACAATGCATAATGGCCACCTAACATGCAGGGAGTGTTAATATGGTTTTGACAAGCCTTTATGTGTTCAATATCTTAGTGTAAGAAATATCATTTCATCATATATCCCGAAATTGGCAAGAGCATGGGTTAGTGCCTACTTTTAGCCTATTCTATATTAGTATGCAACCCCTGTGTGTTAACTCAATAATTAGTATTGCCTTGCCATGGACTTTGAGTTAACACAAGCCAAGTACACGTGAGATATGCCCCCTTAAATCACTTAGGGTGATGAAACTTCTCTAGACCACTTACCTACCTACCATCTATTTTATGCCATACCTAAAACCATTCGACCATAAGCATCCATCTATTGTGGACTCATTCGTAATGGAATAAAAGCATGACACACCTCGTTTTAGATGATCTAGTGTCATAAGTCTATGAATCACTTACATATTGACACATGAGAGTATTTTTATAGACACTTGAGTGCAATACTAAATGTAACTCTCATAGTGGGTCATGTTCAATGCACTTATTACCATAACAAGTACCGATATGATGTTTCCAAAGTATCCCTATACTTTAACTTATGAGATCAGTTGCATGTATCATATGCATGGAGGCTTACATATGCCAGTCATTGTGCATTTCAATGCCTTGTCTTGACAATACGATGACCAGGATCACTTTTAAAAACATAGCTTTAATGCATAAGGATCACGTAATTGTAACTTTTTACAATTTTCTTGCAAGGCCAATTATTTCATGGGCTTTATATAAATAAGATATCTATAACATTTGCACTACTAAATCTCATGGATTAAGAAATAACTTTATAACATTAATTAAACATAATACTTGATTACATGAAATCACTAAATACTAATGCCTTGCAAGCCATAACGACTGGCTTGTAGGACTTACACTAACAAAATGTGGTCTTAGTATATTACAGAAGACAAATGAAATATATGATTTTGAAATAATTTGATTGCTTCTGTTATTTGATAATCTGACTTTAAAATAATTGGATTTATTCTATTATCTAATAACTTGATTTTGAAATTAATGTATCTATTTAATATTAAAAAATCTAGTTTTATTTTTGAAGTATTATTGTTATAATTTTGGCCTAAATATTTTACAACATGCATAATCTAACTAAAGGGGTGTTGATTACTTGCTGAGTATTTGTATCATTCTTTTAATTTTCTTTACTTTCTAGATATTAGTACATATAACTTTAGAGCTTAATTTTGATGAGAGATTTTGTTTATGAGTTTAGCATTTGCTTTTAGTTTTTAGATACTTGGAATGTAAGTAATTTGATATTAGATTTAGTTGACTTGTTAGCTAGCAAAATATTTGATATTTTTTTATCAAGGTGTATTATTAAAAATTTAGAAGACTCAAGATTCGTAAATTATAATTTTGGAGACTTTTGGAGTTTTAAGTTTCAATTAGTATAATATATGTTGCTTTGCATGCTTATGAGATTCGTCTCATAAATGTGCAGCATTGTTACATCTTAAATCTTCGGATTTGAAATGTGACTTAAAGGAAATGAAAGTGAGCAAAGTTTGGACTCCATACTTGGAAAATGAGGTACACTATACAGGAAGAGGGAGAAACAAAACAGATGCTACATAATTAGATTGGTTGCCTAACAGATTACATTTCTTGCTGTATATGGCTAACACGCATCTATAGTCAGTTGTCTGAGTTTGTAGACACTTGGTTTTGACCCAGGTCACATGATCTGATTCTCAAGTATGGACTCGACTGATCGAGCCATTGAGTGAACCTTTTAGACCATTGGTTCCATTTTGATTTGAGTTGGGTTGTAAGAAATCTAATTATTATTATTATTGTTATATTTTCATTTTTATCTGTTTTTAAATCAAAGTTTGTATAGGATTAAATCTAAAGATCAAATTAGAGCCTAAAATCAAGGGTTGACTAAAAATTGGAAAATCTGAAATTGATTAGGAATTGAAACTTTGGGATTTTCTTTGCTAATTGCTGTAAAACTGGAAAGGAGATTGGTCATTGATTTTGCATTTAATTCTTAGTCCATTGATCTCTCCTATAAATTAGATTCAAGAACTCAAACCAAGGAAGAGATACAGAGTAGATCTAGTAAATACGGAGAAAATCTAAAAATTCCTTTGAGAAAATTTTTGTAGTTTTTACTTTGGATCTTTAGGTTTAAAATTAAGATTGCATTCTTGAGTAATTTTCGAAAGGCTCAGGGACCATGCAATTATACACGATTTTTCATTGAGGATTTATGGTCCAAAATTGTGAGGAGCATAGCTGGCAGCGCCAACTTTGGGACACCAAATCAGCTTTGAAGATTGCAAGATAAGAGAAAGTCTAAAGTTTTGTTTTGCTATAGAGGTATAAAGAATTCATTAAAGGGATAGGTCAAACACCAACTCACGCGAGTCAGTCAGCTAACACTATCTCTATAGTCCTCTTCCGTTTTTTAAAGACATTATTATGAGTTCACATATTGTTTTTATCAAAAGGTACCTATGTGCCGGATTACATTTTTTTTAATTCTCTATTTTATGAGCTGCTCATTTTCTTTTATATTTCTATCTTTATACTATGTTATTACTTCATCATTTCTATTACATTTTGTTGTTCTTATTATTCTTATATATTCATTAATTATTTTCTTTTCATGATGATTTTTTAGTAACCTCATCTTTATGAATTATTACACTTCCATTAATTAATTGTTTTTTTCTTATTTATTTAATTTTTGACTAAGTTGCTAGAATTAAATTTCGTATAGGTTTTAGTAAAATTCGTGCAATAATTTGTTTATTTAATACAAAGTAAATAAGATCTTTCCAATTATAAAACTCAAAGAAGTCATAAATCGTTGACTTTTAAGAATTTTCTAGGTGAGAAAATATCGTTTAAATTCTACCAGCAGAATGAAAAATTTAGTTGATAATTTTCAATATTAATGATTTTAGTTAATTTTAATAACTCAATAATAAAAGATTAATTAAATAATAAAGATTTTTTTTACTTCTTTACATAAAATATTAAAATAAATCCGATGACCGAGCTTCTTCAAAACAGCAAACAAATTCCTTTGAATACTCTTGAAGTGAGAAAATGTTTCTAGGGATTCTACCAACATGATAGAAAATTTCTTGAAAAATATTTTTAATATTTAAATTTAAATTTAAAATAAATAAATTAGAGGTTTTGATAAAGTTTAGATCCCTTCTACTTTTACATGAAATATTAAAATATATCTTTGAGATGACAAGATTTTTCTTGGGAATTTCACCAGCATGATAGAGAATTTCGTAGGAAATATTTCCAATACTTGAATATTTGATTAATAAATGAAGGCCTAAATCATAGTACCTTTAGTACAGCATTAGACAAACTAGGTATCATCTTTACGATAGGCATTGTGGGAATGTCGATCCTTTCCCACACGTAACTGAACTCCCAAATCTAGTTCTAAACATAGACTAGAACCTATTTCTCTTAAGGTGGTTTAATCAAGCTTAGGATAACCTTAAAAAGAATAGATTCATATAAGTGACTTAATCATATCTTAAAAAAGATTAGTGACAACTCCCACATTTTGTGTCTAGCTATCGAATTCATATTTACCTTGTTATGATAGAGTTAAGACAGTAAATGGCAGTCAAGTTTAACCTTGCTAGTGCATTTAAGGCCTAATGTGGCATGTCCTAAGTCATAGGGGCAAACATTTGGTCGGTTCGATCAGTTTAGGTTCAAAAAATCAAAAATCAAACTAATTGACTCTTCCTCCATAATCGGTCGAACCAATGCTATGAAGACTCTTACCAATTTAACCAAACTGATAAAGAATATGTTTAGTTCGGTTAGTTAGTCGGTTTCAAAATAATACATTGCCACACTTGCAATAATAGCATAAAGAGCAATAAATCTTACAAACTTAAAAGATTCAGTTAAAAATTTTTAAAACAACAAACTTAAAAGCTTAAAACTTAAAAATAAATCCATAATGCAAACGTAGAAATAAATACTTAATGCTAGTAGCAACAATAACTAAACAAGGAAACCAATGTCCATAATGCTGTAACTGCAAGAACAACAGTTAACAGCTAAACAGCAATGGCGAACAATAAATAACAATAGCAATAGAAAGAGCAAATAGCAACAAGGGCAACACTAATAGCAAATAGCACTGTAACAGCACCAACAACAAATAGCACAGCAACAGCAACATCAATAACAAATAGCAGTAGCAACTACAACACCAATAGCAAACAGCATAACAGCAGCATTAACAGCAAACAACACAGCAACAACAACACCAACAAAAAACATTAGTAGTTGCAACACCAACAACAATCTTAAGACAATAGGTTAAAAAGTTTGTTTATTAGAATATGATGTATTGATCTATTCTGACAATAAATTATAGCTTAAAAATAAAAAATTGAAACCATACCTTCAACAATTCAATTTTCCTTGATAAGTCATAGGATCTAATGCAATCTTGGACAAATCTAAAAGTAAATTCATAACATAGATAGCAAATTAGAAACTAAACTTTAAATAAATAAATAAATAATTTAAAGAAACAAACTTACAAAAAAATGTATTACATATAAATAAAATGATTACTAATATCAAATTTGTCAAGTTGTGCAACCTCTTCTTGGAAGACATTCGATCAAAACGTGGAGATTCACTTAACCAATCTTGAGCACATGTATGGGCTTGCAAAAGCTTAGGGTTAAAGAACTCCTGTATGCATCAAGCACACGACCACCAGTATTAAAAGTAGATTCAGAAGTGACTATGGATATTGGATCACTAATGTCACGAGCTATCTGGGAAAGCATAGGAAACCTATGACTATTAAGTTTCCACCAAAGGAGAACATCTAATTTTTCTCCTTTAAGAATATCATCAGTGGTCTCATTCAAATATTTATCCAATTATGATTTGTTTTCTTCTTTCCCTGTTTAAAGTTGATACATCTCAAATTCATCTATTGGGTTAAAACTCCTTTTAAAGTCATCGATGGATTCTATAACATTGCTCGATTGGCTACTTTCTCCAATTTGTTCATGTTAAGGGCTTGAAATTGCTTTATATTCATTAAACAATTCAATTAATGCTTTTCGTAACTTCTTCATCATCACTAGAGTTTGGTCACAAGAATACATTTTAATGAAGCAAAATTCCACCAATGCAAGTTTGTTCCTAGGATCAAGAACAGAAGCAATATAAAGCAACATATTCATTTTCTCCACATTCCCAAATACTTGTCAATTTTATCTTTCATCCTTTTAGCCATTGAATTCAACTCAACATCAGTATTTAATTGCCAATCTTTTAAAGTAGCATAAACACTACAAATATCATTAGGAAAATTATTGGAGGTGATATAAGAGCACTCTCAAACTTTAACTATGAGATTATAAAAATTTTTTAAGAAAGCACATAATCTCCTAACACATGCCCAATCATTTTGATATGGCATTCCATCTCCCATCAACAGCTCACTCTTATCATAATGATCAACATCATCAAAAGCCTCAAAAGCTCTTTCAAATTTTTTAGCTTGTTCCAACATCAAGTAAGTAGAATTCCATCTAGTGCTAACATATAGACATAACAAGCTCTTACTTTCAATGTGTTTATTTGCAACATACTCTTTTAATGTGGCTAACCTAGAGGGAGATTGTCTAATATATCTCACTACCTCTCTAACATGAGACACTGAATCAATCATTTCCTTCAATCCATTATTAACAATAAAATTAACAATATGACCAATGCATCTCAAATGAAGATATTTACCTCATACAACATTACTTTTTGCATTATTAAATTTCTTCCTTAAGTATGTGAAGGCAACATTATTAGAGCTAGCATTATCAACTGTAATGGTAAAAACCTTATCAAGCCCCCAATCCTGCAAACACATGTCAATTGTCTTACCAATGGTCTCACATTTGCGACTAGAAATGGGATAAAAGTTCAATACCCTCTTATTTAGCTTCCAATCATTATCTACATAATGAGCTATAAGATACATATAATTCATTCTTTGCAATGATGTCCATGAGTCAGTGGTAAGAGATACTCTTACAGTAAATGATTTTAACAATTGTCTTAACTTTTTCATCTATAAAAAGTTGGTAAACATCCTTAGCAATAGTCCATCTAAAAGGTATACAAAATCTAGGACATGGAAATGCCAGGCAACATATAAATCCCTTCCCTTCTATAAATTTAAAAGGAAACTCATCAATAATAATCACCTCGGCCACACTTCTCCTAATGACATCTTGATCAAATTTCCAAGTGCCTAAAGATCTATTTCATAATTACAAAACTAATTCTGTTTGGGTAGGATCATTACTATGCAAAGAAAATTTGACACAAGAAGTCATGTGATTTTTTAATGAACTTGTCCCATTTTTTTTAGGATGAGCATATAATTCTCTATTACAGTAATTACATTTATCTTTGATATCACCTTCTTCATCAGTAAATTAGGTGAAATGGCCTTATACCTCTGACCTTGATTTAGGTCATTTCATTTTCACTTTAGAGCAGGCAACTTCGGTTTTTGCTTGACCACGTGTGTCTACCTAAGGAGATTGACTGCTTCTGCATTATCAACCACAGGGTTTGTGCCACTTATTTTAATTTCATTTGATATCTTCAAGAAAAAATAGATTACTAATTAGTAATTGCTAAATAACAACATGCTTATAAGATTACATATATTCGTGTTTGATTTTTAATGTTGAGAATCAAGTTAATTAGGAAATAACCATCCTGGAAAAAAAAGTTAAAATAATCAATACTTGGTACCAAGTTTTCTTTATCCATAGATAGAAATATCAAACCAAGTGATTTCAAATATTTTAATTTTTCAATGAAATAATTATCCTATAATTCCAGGATTTTCAGTTCGTAAGTTAAAAACTTAGGTGAAAAAAAGCTCACCAAAGATCTAACTTGCAGTATATTAGTATTCAAACCAAAAAGAGTTAACAAATAATTATATAGAAATGCCATAAAAAATGAAAGACCGACCCTACAACTTGATAGTACTAGCACTATCAAGATTCTGACACTTTAACTGATGCTTAGATAAACATTTTCTTTCTTCCTAATTATACAATTAGCAAGAAATTTCTAAGTTAACCACCAAAATATTAAAAACAACTGGTAGTATCCAGAAATTTAAAAAAAAAAAATCAAGAAAATTTTAGCAAGAAACTAAAACCTCCAAGTTTTAGCAAGAAACTTTTAGTTGTAAGTTCACTTATTTACAAAAAAATTAGTAGCATGCAGAAAATAAAAAAAAAATCAAAATACAAAATAGAGTAAAAAAAAGAATAACTCAGAAAGGTACAAAAATTGTTGAGAAATTTAGGAAAAAAAAAAAAGAGACAACAAATTATAGATAATGTTACTAAGTTATTCTATCCTAAAATATTCACAAGTTACAGCATGGGTTAATTGATACCTTACTTCAAATAGCTATAGACTAGTGATTGGTGCCCACGCAGCTAAAGACTCAAGACCAAGAAAATTGACGATCGACGAGTTGAGGCAGTTGGGGATTATTAAAGTTTTAGGCGAGGGTTTAGCTAGAGGTGTGCAAAATCAAGGTTTCAGCTTAGGGTTTCAAACTTTTTATTTGGTTACAGACATGCCATTATCTATTGGGTGTTGGCTGCTGTTTTACACTTTTTGTTAAGTGTTTAAATTGTAAAATTGATTTTACAATTTATGTTTGATGGGTTTATAAGGGTTAGTGTTTTTTAATGGGTATGTAGTTTAGTTATTTTGATGGGCTTGGAATATTGGGCTTTTGGATATTTCAATGGACTTATCACCTTTTGAGACATGCGTTATTGGGTATATGGGGCTAGGGTCAAACAGTAATTTATTTAAATAGGAATCAATTTAATCAGTCAGTTCGGTTTAAAAATTTAAAATCATAAATCGATCAACTTTTTCTCGGTTAACCAAAATAACCAAAATCAACCCGAATAAACTAAACCAGGTTGGTTTTGGGCGATTATTTTAGCTGTCCGAGATCTTGCACAAACCCTACTAAGTCACGCAGAGGTAACACATATCCCTGGTTGTCTAAAGAGAAGTAGCCGAAGATGATCATGCTCGACGTAAGTTAATTGCGCCTGTCTTACCAGTAAGCATCTGAGGTGATGTTGAACCATTGGCTTGTCTCTCTTGACTGATGTAAAAGACCAAAATGCCCTTTGATACAAAATATCTATATCAAGCAAGTTGGCCATATACAACCTTGGACGGGATAGAATTAAAGGAATAATAGAATATGGTACACTATTATTTGGTTAGGGCAAACAACTCCACCCAGTCCTTAGGCCTTTCCCCCATAATACACCTTAAACATGTCTCCAAGCACTATTAACAACCTCACTCTGCCCATCTGTCTATTGGTGGTAAGAGGTGGATAAGTTAAGCTTGGTACCAACACCTGAACAATAGGCTTAAGAATGTTATATCTCAATATAAAATTCTAGCGTTGGGAAACAAATGTAGCTTGTAAACATTGTCCATGAAGGCTTGTGCAATATTAACGTAGATAAAATGTGACTGAAGATAATGAAACGAGCACATTTGTCCACGAAGTTTTTGCCCTTATCTTAGGTAGCCTTTCTATAAAATCCATAGAGATATTAGTCTAAACCTTATCAGATATAAATAAGGGTTGAAAAAGATTTGGGCTAGCTAAGGTGTCATACTTGAACTGTTGGCAGGTTTGGCACTCTCGAATAAATTGCTTTACACGCTTGTGTAACCTTTTCTAGTGGACCACCTAGCTTGCTTTGTGTAATATGGCTATGACCCCAGAGTGTCGCCTAGAAGGTGATCCGTGAAAGGATTCTAGTAGATCTCCAATAACTAGTTTACCTTCTCATTTTTTCAGAGTGCTAGTTGTACTTATATTTGAGTCCTAGGTATATCTACAGCTGCTGAATAAGTTGAGCCAACCTACAGTTAGAACTCCATGATTGTGGAATTCCATTAAGAATGTCATATTACAGTGTGGTAATTTAAACAATTTTATTCTTGCCACTAATCTTTATTTTATTTTTTTTTAATTTTTGTAGTCACAATCTTTAACACAAAAAGGAGCTAATAATAAAGGAGGAGGTACAAGAAAATAGTTAGTTTTAGTATTTCGGGTTTAGTGCAAGATCATTTTGTGTGGATATAAAGTTTTGTTTTTGGATGTTGAAAGTATGAAAAAATGGATAAATTTTACGCACGTTGGATGCTAATAGAAAATCTGCTCACAAGATGTAAAACTTTATTTTGGTTTCTATATAACATGTGCTGAAGCATAGTTAACTTATCAAACTTTGTTTTGATCGTTAGGCTTCACCTAAGTATATTTGTTATTTACATTCTGTGACTTTTCTTCTCTCTAGTCCTAAAAATTGTCAAGCTCGTAATAAATGGGCATCCTTTGCGCATGAGAATTAGAAAATTTCACCATTAAAACCTAAAATCTTTCATTCAAACATTTCCGCAAACACTTAATTTCATAATACATGGCCTTCAACCATATTTATATATACATATATATATATATATATATATTTATTACAAGAGAATATCATAGTACAACCACAAGTATGAAGACCAAAATATAAAAAACGTTTATTCAATTTAACATAAGAAAGTTACTACTTTTTTCTTGAGGGGCTGACAATAAGAAACTAGCATAGTATGTAAAACCTAATAACGAAAAACCTAAAGAGCGACTCGGCAGACTGATACGTCATGCATCCTTGAACATTCCAACTCAATCTCTAATTCTTTATGCTTTAAAGGTTTTTTTTTTTTTTTAATTCTTGAAGTCTTATTTTTTCTTAATTAATCCATCTTCAATATTTTCGGAGGGTTTCAAAGGTGGTTAACAACTTGCCTTCCCTTTGACCGTCTGCCAGTTATGTACATTCTTATGATAGAATAGTTGATCATCTGACAGGCATGTACATTATTTTAACATCGTGACCGCCTTTGGAAACGAAGTAAAGCACACGATTTTATGTGGGACAAATAAAAATTTAGAAATATACGTGGCTGACGATTTCAAAAGTTATGGTGATTTATAGGACGAATAGATTATTATATTTAGTAATTACTTAGAAAATTTATGTGATTTTGATTTGATTCAATGAGAGCGATGATATCAAAAAGTGGGAAAAAGTTTAATCATCAAATTGAACTGATATTACTCATTTAATATAAGAATTAAAAACTTTATGCTGCACATTTTTATATTTTCGAACTAATATTCATTTTAACAAGTTCAAAAGGTAAAATTAGTGCTAATTAAAATCTTTTTGTTTTCTTTAATTATGATTTTAATAGATATAAGTGTTATTTTCTAATTCAAATGTTCTTACATAATTTATATTATAAATATTATATAACTTATTGATATATATATTTGTTAATTTTACAATTTAATTTTACCTAATTATAAAGTAGATTACTAATATTTTACAAATTATTTTTTTGAATGATATTAAAATTATTTACCTATGTAATTATTACAATATGCATGAGTATTTTGATACTTTTGAACAAAATAATATTTAATTTTTAAAACAGAGTGATCTTTGATTAAAATTAATGATTATTAATCAAACATAGTAATTACAAATCATGAGTAATAAGGTCACCTCGATAATTAGATTATCGTGATAATATTAAAAATGATATCAAATGTTACAAAAGGTGTACATCGAGTTTACTTTTAAAAATATATTAATTTATAAAATAAAAATTATTTGTAATTATTTTTAAAATTTTTTTAAAAAATAATATTATTTAATATATTGATAACGTATAAAATTATACATTATTAATATGCCAAATATAAATTTTTTTATCCAATTTTATGTATTAGAGAAATTTGTTGTGCAACTCAAGCTTTGTTCCCCCCAAGCCCTTGAAATTTGTGGAGATTTTTCTCTTCCTGAATTGTTGGGTCTTAGACAAAAGCCCCAAAGAACCCATCACTCAAACAACACTACCAAACAAAAGAGCAAAACTTTTTTTTTTTTTTTGTTTAACTCAGTAGTAATTGGAAGCTGCTTTTCTTTTCAACAAATGAAAGTTGTTGCTCAATCCACCAAAGTTTCATGTAGGGAGGGAGCAATATCATTGGTGGCAAATAATGTCTAACCTCTTTGAAACTTTCAGAATAGAGAAACAATAGTATATTCAATTATAGAATTGGCATAAGTACCTTATCTGATTTAAAATCTTTGACAGCGTGGGAAATTTATAGGTTTGTTTTTAACTACCTGGTGTATGGAGATGCATTATGCTATCTTATTTTCAATTTAATATTTAATACGAGTATTTATTCAATATGATACAATTAATTTTTTAAAAAATTTTTTATATATTAAGAGAATTGTCCTTATATGTTCATATTTATATATGCATCCTATATATGCCTGATTTTTTCTGACTAGAAATATGTAACATACTTTAAAAAATTAAAAATATATATATATCTGAATAATATATAAAAAATGTATCGAGTGGTAAGGATGAGTCAGTCATGTGATCACTGCGTAGCAGATTGGGCCTATATATATACTATTTCAAACAAATTTAGTAGGATTGATTCATTTGGTAATCAATGATCAGTACTGTGGTCCATAATTGTGGAACAGATGAGGTTTTCACACAGATGCTGGACTTTCTTTTTCCTTCTTTTTTTTTTTTTTTAATTTTTAATTTTTAATTTTTTGTGCTTGATATGGCCACCAATAATTCAGGACTTTCGCTATCCCTAACTCCCTCAAGTCCCAACTATACCTTTGTTTATAATACTGAAACTATTTCTTCAGTTAGAAATGGAGAATGTACTTATTTTTCTTCGTATTTTTTTTTAAATCACCTTAAAGAGATATTGGCACATCGGTTTTGCCTTTTCTATCTACTCTCAGTTTGAGGGCATGCTTTGACAATTAGAATTAGTAAACAAAATATTTTTTGAGCTTTAGGACGTAGAATTTTCTGCAAATATAATGTGAATTTAAGACTAGAATTTGCTTTGACAAACAGTTTCTGCATAAAATATGGATAGATATAACAGAAAATAATCAAATCCCAACCCTCCAATTTGCTCAAAAATACAGAATGGTTTTCATCTTTTGTTGTCGTTATAATTGGAACTTATTTCGGTACATGCAAATCTAATTTATTTCAATCCTAGTGGTATTTTCATTTCTTACTCCCTTTTGTTTCCTATACTCTCTTTGGTTCATTTGTTATTATATGTGAAATTCATAAGTTGTATGATTAAACAATACTAATAAAAAATACTTGTCATTTTTCTTTTTCTACCGCAGCCTATGATTGAGATAAGAGCAAAGGTTGTTGGTACACGATTGGAACTCTCCACTTGCTAATGAACACTTTTTAACGGAGATGAACTAAGTACCGGTCTCAAAAGTATGTGTGATCTGTTTATAGAAAAATTTTAATTTCAATAATCGTAATATAATTTCCGTTAACTTTGAATAAAAAATTATAAATTTAATCCTAAATTATAATACTTTGATTTAAAAATTTTTAACATAAAATATAAATACAATGCCGATACTATACTTTTAATAAATATAAAATATAATATAATAATAAAATATAATATATTTAAATATGATCGATACATATTTTAATATATTTTTATTATATTTGTATTTATATATTTTAAAAAATTATAAAAAATAAGATAAATATATAAATAAACCCATAATGTACACGTTATATAATTTAAATTCCTCAATTCTCAAAGACAAATAGGTCAGCAAAATCAGGCTAAACCTATCACATTTCAGTACATAATACTGAAAAAAGGAAAACAGGTTCAGAAGTTTGACATTACATTGTAGCATATGGCTATGGTAAAAAAAAAGGCAAAGCAATCCATTTTTGGCATGTTAAGTTGCCGATACGACATAGTTTCAACCACACCAATGAGGCCCTAACGACTAACCATCACGTGGCCCTGAGAGGGGCGGGAAGAAAAAAAAAAAAAAAAAAGACACAACAACGACAACAATGTTAACGGTCGAATACCCAAATGACCAAAACACCCTTCAGGCTCCCTCCAGGTACGATCACGCGGAATTAACGCCTTAACTGTCGGTGGACCCCGCAGCCCTAATGGCACCTAAGTAAATAATTCCAAAACTAGTGGATCCCATAGTCACACAAAAATAAATTTTAATTAAAAATAATAAAAAATAGAATATTTTAACTTTTTCCCTTCCTCTGCGTCTATATTTGTATGAAGCTCTGAACACTGTCTTCAAGACTATCAAAATTCAATGCAAATAAAAACTGTCGGCAGAACTAGCTAGCTATAGTACCTGCATTTTTCTAGCTACTTTGTCTTTCACTTTTCTCGTTCGACTTAACTCGCACCGTTCAAGGCTGAACAAGTGGTGGCGCCGCCAATTTACACAATGCAGCGCCGCGATGGATTGATTGGCATTGTCACATTATGCTGCCTACTGTTGTTGCAATGTTTAATGGTGTCCGGTGAGGTACCAATGCCGCAGAAGGTTTCTGACCTACATTGGCATCCTGCCACTGCCACTTGGTACGGCAGTCCTGACGGTGATGGTAGCGACGGTAAGTGCCCAGCCCACCACTGGCTTCTGTTGCCGTAATATCACATTTTTTTAGATGTATTTTAGATCTGTAATAGGGTTTCTTGAATTTTATATCAGCTGCTTTACGGCTTTTTCTCTAGTCTACTAGTAGAGTTCCAAATCGATTCAAGTTAATCAAATTAAAAATGTTTAATGTCGTGTGGCTTAATTTTACTTTTCTAAAGTCGAATTAATTCCGTTTTTATTTTTCTTGAAGAAGTAATTTAATGCTTGTATTTATGTGTTTGATTTTGTGCAGGCGGGGCATGTGGGTACGGGTCATTAGTTGACGTGAGGCCGCTGAGGGCCAGAGTGGGAGCGGTAAGCCCTGTGCTGTTCAAGGACGGGGAAGGGTGTGGGGCATGCTTTAAAGTTAGGTGCCTAGACAAGAGCATATGCTCAAGGAGGGCCGTGACCATCATTGTAACTGACGAGTGCCCTGGAGGGTACTGCGCCAATGGCCGCGCTCACTTCGACCTAAGTGGTGCTGCCTTTGGCCGCATGGCTATAAACGGTGAGAGTGCACAGCTCAGGAACCGAGGTGAACTCCCAGTCATCTATAGAAGGTACCGTGGAACTCGCTCGCTCTGGACTATCTTGTTTTTTTCGTCGGCTCCTTCTGTCAACTCTCTTCCTTTTTTTGTGTCATTTTTTTAGTTCTTAATTTCATTCTTTCTTGTTTTTTACGTGTGCAAATTACCATAAGCTTATAGCTTCATAGCACCTTTTACTGCTAAAAATTCAAGTACAGGAGGCGCCTCAGCCTAGTCCTGTTTCAAGACCCAAAATCAAAATACATTCAGCATATTAGTTACATTTTGGTTCAATCTTTTTACTATTACAATTTAAGCTTGTCTTAATATTATTGATTTTCTAAACTTAACGGTTAACATTGTTATCTAAAATTTTAGGACCCCATGCAAATATCCTGGGAAGAACATTGCCTTCCATGTTAATGAAGGTTCAACTGATTATTGGCTATCTCTTCTGGTGGAGTTTGAGGATGGAGATGGAGATGTTAGGTCTATGCATATAAAAGAAGTAAGCCCTCTTCTCTTTTTCATAAATTCTACTAGTCATATGTTTCGATAAGTTGTAGAAAGAAAGAAAGTTTTATTAGTTTCAGATATGACTGACTTTAAGAAAATTCTTGGTGCTACATCAAAAAAAGTGCAAAAGCCATGCTTGCCTCTGAAGCACTTTCACATTTATAATAAAAAAGCTGCTTAATATTTCTTCATAAAATTAATACCAATTTTGTGCCCATACTTTAAAAAAGTAATGGTAGAATGTTTTAAATTCTTTTATTATTGTTAACCCTTGTTTAAAAGTATAGGCTATTCCTAGTATGTTGGACTTGTCTGCTTAAACGGGTCCCATTAGGCCAACATATTGACACTTTATTAAGAAAACATTGCCCTTGCTTTTTGTAATGGCGCCAATGTGCATAGTGCTTAAAAGCACTTTTTCTTCAATTCACTACATAACCCTTTCTTTGAATCATGCATCTGATAATTGATAATATTGGCGCCAGAACACATTCAAAATTACATTTTTCTGTCATTTCTTTTGTCTTCCCTCCAAACCATAAGGCAAAAGAATATCATTTGGACATCATGACATTAGAAGATGTGAGTTTATTTTCACTACCGATATTTGTAATGAGGGTATCCACCAACTATGGATAATAATAATTTTGAGATTTTGATGTTGGCAGGCAAGCTCTAATGAGTGGTTAGAGATGAATCATCTATGGGGAGCAAATTGGTGCATTATTAGGGGACCCTTGAAGGGGCCATTCTCAGTGAAACTAACAACACTATCAACGGGAAGAACACTCTCCACAAGGGATGTCATTCCAAGAAATTGGTTGCCAAAAGCAACTTACACCTCTCGCCTTAACTTCTTCTAACTATGAAAGTAACAACAATTGGTCCGTCACAAAGAGAGAACTAAGCCCCTTTTTTTATGTCAAAAGGCTCCTTAGTCCCCATGACATAAAAAGTATTCATTGTCTTATTGTCTCCCCCTTTTTTATTAAAAAAATTAAAAAAAAATAGAAGTAGCCATTGGACACCATAATGGCATCCAAAGGCTCTTTATTTTCTTTTTTCTTTTTATTGTTTTTCTTCAGTAGTTTTCCCTACTTCTGTAGTATGCAAGTTTTTGAAGATCAATGTAGCCCTCTCCAAAGGAGAGAGTGCGTTTAGTGTTGTTGCTGCAATTCATGTTTGGATGTAGTCTGGGGTGTTGCTGGATTCTAATGAAATTTGGAGCATTGAATGTGTATCTATGTGTGTATATATATATATATGTGTGTGTGTGTGTGTGTGTGTGTGTTACTTTTCTTGTCTATTTGTCCATGAACTTGCCTTAGCTCCCATGATCTGCTTATGAGGGAAAAAAAAAGAAAGAGAGAAAAACCTCTGGTACTTGCAATAAAGCATCTGGAGGCAAAATGTAGGGGAAAGCCCCCAGTAATCTTAATTCCACCAAAGATGCATCTCGGGCTGAGGTCTCACTCAAACTCTAGTTAGCTGATTCGACTCAAAGTCTAGTTAGCAATTTGACTCCATGTGGAGAGGTATCCTCTCCTTTTGCCATTTTCCACCTTTTTTATTTTCATTTATGTTTTTAAGTTTTAAATTATTTAATATTTATATTTATTTTATTAATATATTTTTAATAATTTTAATAATTATTTAATATAAATATAAGTTTAATAATTTTTAATTATTATTATATATATAAACGTATTTTAATTAATATCTGTAGATATCTATTTTTGATCGATAACATATAACATAGGTACCTTAGCAAAAGTCCCTTGAAATAGACATTTTAGCATAGGTACTTTGGCACAAGTATTTTAACAAGTACTATGGCACAATTATTTTGGCAAAGGTACTTTGGCATTACACTCTTTGGTAGTAACATTACTTGGCATAGCAAGTTCTACATAATAAAGATCGTGGAGTCAAACTTGAAAGTTTGATAGGATTCTTGGGTTTTCTCCATGTTTTGGATGTATTCGAGAGTATGGCTTAGGGGCTCAAATATGAAAATTGTTTTTGTAACCTCTCTTAGAGAAGCTATAAATCAAGATTCCAAAGTTTTATTTAGGATCTTTTGGGCATTTCTCAGGCAATCTATAGCTTTAAAGAATTTTCTCCAACTTTTTCCTTTGAAATCCTACAACCACTATAACCTTTGCTATCTTTAGCCACTTACAAACCTGCCACCATGCTTATTATCTAGGGTCTACTCCAATCTTCGCCATCGCCATCTCTTTATTACATCCTGTTTTACTAGTTTGCAATGTTTCCTTGTCCGTTCAAAAAGAACCCATTACATTTTGGTAACTCCACTGGGGTGGAACGATTGCATTAAGTAAAACTTTTTTAACTACTTCATCGAAAAATATGAAAGATTCTACTCAAAACCAAAATACAACAGTCTCATCTTACATCCAGGGCTTAATAAAGGTGATGAAAGCCAACAAAGAAAGAATGCAAATGCTTGAAAAGAATAACAGAAAGATGATGGAGACAGTTTCCCATTTTACATCCTCCTTTAATGCTACTACCTTACAAGTTCAGCCTATGAATAATGAAAACGGAAACAACTCTAGTGGAGCTACTCCGATCGTAAATAGTAATGGAGAAAACACATTTGATGCCTCCAACCTTATACTCCCCGGAACCTTAGCCTGAACAATACTACCGCCCATGCCCTAACCACCAACACCTAAACCATTCCTGCTAGAAACTAAGGCATGAGAAACATCCAAGTTGGAACTTCCACATTGCTAGCGTAGACTACTAAAACTCAAACCTTAAAAGGAAGGAGCTTGAGAGGTTGTTTGATCAAAAGAACGAAAGCTTTAATTTTTTTGAATTTGATCTTAAGCTTACATACCCTGCTAGGGTAGCTGCTAAACCATACCCAAAAGGCTACACTAGTCCTAAGTTTAAGTAGTTTAATGGAAAGTTTGGTGATGTCTATGAGCATGTGATAAAGTTTGTGGAGACATTGGGGGTCGCTAGATTGGATGATTACTTAAAGTTAAAAGAATTTTCTAAGTCAGTGACAGAGAAGGTGTACACCTAGTATGTCAACCTTGCTCTTGATTTTGTGGAGTCATTAAGCCAAATATGTAGAATGTTTAGTGAAAAGTTCTATTCCACCCAGGAGAAGGTCACATTGATTGATTTAAGGAAAGAACATTAAAAATCGAGGGAAGATCTTACGGATTTTATCCAATGCTTTAGGGAAAGGATGTTGGACATCCAAGACTCACATGATGAGAAAAAGTTAGTAAGGGCATGCATACAGGGGATGTTTAATGAATATAGGGTGTATTTGGAGAATTTACCTTTACCAACCTTTGCTACGCTTGTGAAGACTACCAGAAGAACTAATAATACTGTAATGAGATTAGAGGGCAACAATGTATTCTTGAAAAGAAGCAAATCTACAGTTAATGTCACCCAAGGAGTAAGAACAAGGGAAAGAAAAAGTCTCTTGCAGCCTAACATACGTCTTAGGAGGGATGACCTTAGAAGGGGGCAAGATAATAGGGTTAACATACCACTTCCATTCTCATTTTCGGTAGATAGAGTGAAAGTTCTTCTTTAAAAATGGGTTAGAAATGGTAACAATAGTATGCCTTATGTGTCAAAACCTTAAACCGTTGAGGAAAAAGTTAACCTAAGGTACTATGATTTTTATAGAAGGGTAGGCCATCCAACTACATAGTGTAAAAACCTTCATAAAATATTTCATTAAAGGGTACAGGCTAGAGAGATTATCATTAGGAATGATAGGGTTTAGAACAATCCTTTACCAACTCATCAGAATATAAGAAGGCATATGAATACTATTAGTTATGCACCAAACAATAACCCTACTCCTCCAAATGTTTAGTTTAAAGATGTACAAGCTGCTAAAATGATTACTTTTTTTTATTGCAAACTTTTTCATGAAAACATCGAACTTCAGACATTTCTATGATTAGTTAGGATTTTCATAGGAATAGAAGGCAAGTAGCTTTGTCATTAGTAAAGATTGCTGGTGAATAATATGAAGAGTGTAATTTAGTAGGAAAGACTATGGGGAAAATGTCTTTTGGATATGAAAGCGTAATAGTGTTTACAAAGGCAAACATATGCATGACACACCCTACATAATAAGCCTCTTTATGTGAAAAGTATTCTTAATGGCTATCTTATCAAACTGACCTTTATTGATGATAGGTTATTCGTGAATCTTATGCCTTTGTCTACTTGAAAGCGATGAAGATAGATATTAAAAGCTTACGGCATCCTATGACCATTACTTCATTTGATAGTAAGGAGATTAAACTTTAGGACAAGTAACAATGAATTTTAAAATGGGTCTTGTTTAGGACCAAACCTGCTTCCAAGTAATTGATGCATATATGGCCTAAATGTCCTCATAGGGAGGAAGTTTCTATGCACTTATAATGTCATTCCCTCTTCACATCATCAATGTGTCAAAGGTTATTGGAAAGGAAAAAAATCTTCAATTTTGCCACTAAGGTACCTTTTGAACGAAATAAGGTGAATTACACAAAGGCTTTCTTCTTTGAGGATGTAACTGAAGATGGAAAGACTGCTATTACATGACCTATTGGGGTTCACTCCTAAAGTGGGAAAAGTATGTGAGGAAGAAAGATGGAAAAGGTAAAAAAAAAAAAAGCACCAGGGAGGACAAAGAAAGCATGCAAATACAAGTACAGCCAAAGAAGTGGAAGAAAGAAAACAAAATACTAGAGTTAGCTCCTACACACATAAGGATGGAAGATGGTGTATTGCTTGTGATAAAGCGTGAAGTCAGAAGAAAAACTTTCTTCTAGCTCCATACCATGGAAATCATCTGATCAACGACCTTCTTATTCCTAAATGCAATCCGTATGTGAAATGTAAGAGGTAGCACAAACACCAAAACAGCTACAAAATCAGCCAAAGCCCTAAGGTGATGAGTTGGAAAAGATCAATATTGCTAGGAAACGAGAACCAGTAAGACTTATCTTCATAAGTAAGAATCTTTCAGGAGAACAAAAGACTTTATTGATTCTACTTTGCAGAAGTATAGAGATGTATTTGCTTAGACTTATGAAGAAATGTCAAGGTTGGATGAAAGCCTTATTACTCATGAATTGCATATCTCTCCTAGAAGTAAACTTATCAAGCAACAAGCTAAGGTATTCTAGTATGAAATGGAGACTCAGATTAAGGAGGAGATAAATAAGTTGCTTAAGGTAGGTTTCATAAAACCCATACATCATCCTACTTGGCTAGCAAATATGGCGCTAGTAAAGAAAAAGAATAGGACAATTAGGATCTGTGTTGATTTTTGAGACCTAAACAAGTCAAATCCCAAGGATGATTTTCCTTTCCCAAACATTGATACTCTGGTTGATGATACTGCTGGTCATGAAATGTTCTTATTTATGGATATGTTCAGCGGATATAAACAGATTAAGATAGCTTTAGATGATGCAAAGAAGACTGCTTTCAAAACTTCATTTGGCAACATTTATTACACTGTTATGCCATTTAGATTGAAGAATACGGGGTTAATTTACCAATGTGTTATGACAGCGATCTTTCATGATATGATGAATGATTGCATGAAAGATTAGGTGGATGACATTGTAGTGAAGTCCAAGAAACCCTCTAATCACTTAGAAGATTTAATAAGGGTGGTTGATAGGTTTAGAAAGTACAAGCTTCATATGAATCTTTTGAAGTGTGCTTTTAGTGTCACTGCTAGAAAGTTCTTTGGCTTTATAGTCCATAACAAAATATATATATATGTTGACTTAGCATAAGTAAAAGTTATTTATTCTATGCCTTCTCCTGTAAATTAGAAGCAACTCAAGAGTCTTTTAAGAAAGGTTTCATACATCAGGAGGTTTATTCCAACCTTAGGAGAAATAATCACATCATTCTAGAACTCATTAAAGAATGGAGTTCTTTTTGTTTAGGATGAACAACAATAAAAAGATTTTGAGGAAATCAAGCAGATCCTGAGTTCTCCAATGACGATGAAAATGCTAGTTAAGGATCAACCAATGATGTTATACCTTTCTTCTACTCCTAACTCTAATGGTGCTTTATTGGTAATAGAAGTTGATAGGCAAGAGTGACTTGTGTACTACTTGAGTAGATGCTTGCATGGTAGTGAGTTAAATTATCCACTAATGGAGAAATATTGTCTCGCTTTGGTGTTTGCTACTCAGAAACTCTACCATTACTTTCTAGCTCAAAAACTAGTTATGGTGACTAAGTCTAATTCTATTAAGTATTTACTTTATCAAGAAGGATAGCAAAATGGGTTTTATTGTTAGGTGAGTTTGATATATCAATTTCCCAACCAAAGGCCATAAAGTCTCAAACATTATCAAATTTGCTAGCTTATTTTCCATCTCAATATGATAAGGTTATACTAGATTCTTTTCTTGGGGAATTGCATGAAGAAGTATGCTTTGTGGATGTAATAGAAAGGGGAGTTTGTACTTACTAGTGGTAGAGGAAGGGCTAGCATAGTTTTGACACCTCATGGTATAGAAGTCAATTCTCTAATGGAGAATTTTGAGTTAACCTCTTCTTCTTCAAGTAAAAGTGACATTTCTTAAGATGATGAGCCAAATAGAGAATGGAGCTCTTTAATTTCGGGTGTAGAGTTAAACTCCCTAGAATTAGGTAAATAACTAATCTCCTTGGCATTTAAGCTGGATTTTCCCTACACCAATAATCAAGCCAAGTATGAAGCATTTATTTTGGGGTTGTTCGTAGCAACTATTATTGGGATTGATTACTTGTGGATCTATGGAAATTATAATCTCTTTATCAAGCAAGCTAATGGTAAGTATGCTTTGAAAGAGCCTATGCTAGCTTTTTATAGAACTCTCATGCAAGCTTTATGGAAGAAGTTTCATATTATTAGATGTGAGCATAGTCCAAGAGCTGCAAACAGGTATGCTAATGCACTTATTACTTTAGCTGCCAAAATTCATATTTCGAGGGAGAAGCAGAACATTGTTATGTCAGTAGTTAAAAGAAAGTTACCTTGCCCAGCTAGTGAGTTACTTCAACCTCCAAACTACAATGATAATGAAGATTGACGAGCACCTATCATGAATAAATTGCTTGAGACTACTCTTACTAATATTCCAAGTCTAAAGTATTTTGCTTTAATTCATGGCATATTATGTCATAGAGATGTTGGTGGAGTGTTAACAAGGTGAGTTTCCAAAAGTAAGGCCAAAGAAATGTTGGAAGTAGCACTTGAGTAGTGATATGGAGACGAAAGTCCACCATTGCTTCTAGCCAACCATGGCTAAGGATGTTTTACAGTTGCAAAAATCTTGTAAAAGATGTTCTAAACCACCAGATGTACTTGAATGTCACTTTATTAGAAGTGTTGGAGATTGGTGTAGGCCTTATATTGAATATCTTGGAAATAAAGTTCTTCCAACTAATCAGTAAGATGCTAGACAACTCAAGCGGAGAGCTCAACATTTCTTTCTAAACGGGAATGACCTGTTTCGAGTTTCATTTTTTAGGAAACTTCTAAAGTGTGTCTCTCTAGTTGAAGTGAGCTTATTACTATAAGAAATGCATGGTGTAGTGGAAAGCATGAAGAGGGCGGGAAATTATATAAGAAACTTTAGACTTGGAGTATTATTGTCCAACAATGAAGGCTAATGCTACACATCATGCAAGGAAGTGTTATTCATGCCAAATCTACAGTAATGTCATTACATGCTCCAGCAGTAGAACTCCATAAAATTAGCACTTCTTGGCCTTTCCACACTTAGGCATTTTAATCTGATTGGGCCAATCAACCCTCATTCTAAGAGGTATACTTGGATATTGGCAATAACATAATGTTTTATGAAATTGGTAAAGGCTATCCCCTTGAAAAAAACAATAGGTCCTACAATAGCTAATTTCATCGAGGAGAATACTATCTGTCATTTTGGAATACCAAAAAAAATTTTGTCAAATAATGGAACACCTTTTGTTAATAGTAGCATAAGGGAATTGCTAGCTTTGTATAATATAGATCATGTTAGTTAACCTAATAATGAACATAAATGTTAGGATTTTAATTGTTAAATTCTTATCTTTTTATAGTTTTTGAGCTATAACTGATGAAAATTACTTTCTTTTGTGTTTAAGGTGTAAAAAGGACTTGGAAAAAAGAAAAAAGGCTTAAAGGAGTTGATTGAAGCAGCCCGAAAAGAGAAAAGAAAGAGTTGTTAGGATATTGAATGGGCACGCTCCATAGATAGACAGCTTAAATTAGAATTTTAAATTAGAATTTTGGTTTATTTAGAATTCTAATTGAGTAGAATTTGCAACTAATCAGAATTTACGTAAATTTAGGAAAATTGTAATGGATATATAAAGGAAAGAAGGGAAAGATTCTGGGGGACAATTTTTTTAAGGTTTTTGACTTTTTTTTAAAGAGATATTTTTTTCTTTTGGAGAAAGAGGGAACAAGAAGACAATGTGTGGCTAAATTCTTTTCAACTAGTTAAGGGTTTTATATCGAAGTTTGATTCTTTATGATTGTGAGATCTGATTTGTGTTTATATTATTCATTGTTTTTGAATATTTATCTTTTCTTCTACGCTTAATAAGCATGATTGTCATTGTTGATTGAATGTTTGGTACTGCATTTGATTGATATGATAATCTATAGCTAGTTAAAAAATCAAATCCATAATTGTTTTATAATTCTAATAAAAGTGACAACTAACTTGGTTAGGAAGAATTCACAATCTAATCTGAAAAAACCTGCTCGTGAGTTTATTGATTAGAATTGGCAATTCCCCTTTCCTTATTAATGTTATTGATACATTGAAACACTAAGATCATATCTAGGGTTTATTTAATCAATGAGGGACATAATTAACCCTAAACCTTTAATTATCGAAAACTAAGAAGGGGTAGGGAGTTAGGTCATACCAACACCCATAACTAATTTATTCTCGAATAATGAATATATCTTTGCATATGTGATCAATTGTGAGCATAAAACTTGCAATTAGACCTTTAGCTAGTGTTCATGTGATATTGATGTTTATTTCAGTTTAATTTATCCTGCATTCTTAATTGATCTTTGGTTTATTTATTTCATTTATTTTTTGTTCACTTTATAAAATCCCCATTTTATTTTGTTGATTTTGTAAGGAAATCAAATCTTACCATTCCCTATGAAGACGATCCTACTTATCACTATATACAAAAATCTTATAAGAGTAGGGAAATTATTTTTGTTGGATTCAACATCCACCAAATTTTGGCTCCATTGCCAGGGAGTTGGTGCTAAAAGATTTATTTCCTTTATTAGTTTATTATTAATATTATTATTTTTGTGTGCATTTTATGCCTCGTTTTTCTTGTATTGGTGAATTGCAATACGATCCAAAAATTGAGAAGATAGCTTAACAGTTAAGGAAAGAGACTAAGCAAAGGTGTGCTATAGAGGCAACATCATCATTGTCGAAATCAGATTTGGCCATTGATCCATACAGTTCATCTAGCGATCCAAAAGATGTAAATGAAACAATGGTTGAAGAAAGAACCCTCTAAGAGCTAGCTACAATAGATTTAAACCAACAACCCTTTTGCATTGAATATCCTAATATATAAGTTCCTTTTGAGTTAAAATCTAGACATATTAACTTACTTTCAACTTTTCATGTTTTTGCAGATGAAGACCCTCACAAACATCTCAAGGAATTCCATATGGTCTGCTCGACAATGAGACCTCAGGGTGTTACTGCAGAACAGATAAAGTTAAGAGCCTTTCCTTTTTTATTAGCTGATAAAGCAAAAGATTGGCTATACTACTTGCCATCGGGATCCATAACTACTTGGAATAAGATAAAGTGAATATTTCTCAAAAAAATTTTCCTTGCTGCAAGAGCTGAAAATGTTAGAAAGAAATATATGGCATAAGGCAATCTTACGGAGAGACTCTTTATGAATATTGGGAGAGATTTATACAATTATGTGCTAGTTGTTCTCAACATCAAATTCCTGAACAACTATTGATTCAATATTTTTATGAAGGGTTGTTACCAATGGAGAGGAGCATGGTGCATGCTGCAAGCAGAGGTGCACTAGTGCAAAAGACTCTAGAAGAAGCCAGGAGGTTGAATTTTATTATGGTTGCAAACTCTCAATGATTTGGCTCCAGGCAAGACTACCCTGTAAAGAGGGTAAATAAGGTGAGTGAATATTATGTGCAACAACAATTAAATAATTTAACATCTCTTGTCAAAAAATTGGCTGTACGGAATATGCAAAAGGTAAAAACATGTGGCATATGTACAACTTTGGGTCATACAACTGACATGTGCCCAATGCTTTAATATGATCCGAATGAACAAGCTAATATCGTTAAAGGATTTACAAGCTCATAAAGACAAAGATATGATCCCTATTCAAATACCTACAACCTAGGATGGAAGTAACATCCAAATTTTAACTATGCGACAAAGCCTTCTAGATTCCAATCAAAATATCAAGCTAGACCACCTTTTTCTCCATATCAATCTTCGTTAAAACAAGGTACATCTATTGAAGATATGTTTCAATCACTTACTAATAATATGCAACAATTTCAATAGGAAATAAGAAGTGGTATGCATAATATGAGAAATAGAGTAGATTAATTAGAGGCTGAAATGAGCAAGGGGAAATCCAAAAGTGTATGGGAAGCTACCATCTCCACCAGAAATCAATCCAAAACAAAACGCGAGTGCGATCACTTTACGAAGCAAAAAAGAGCTAAAAGAGCCTAACAAAGAAGTGTCAAAACATGAATTGGAGAAGGAACTTGAGAAAGATGAAGAAAATCCTAGACCTGTAAATGTGCAAATGAAGGCTCTAAGTGTTGAGCCAAATAAAACTTTTGTACCACCTCTTCCATTCCCAAGTCAATTTGCAAAATCTGAAAAGGAAGAGTAGGAAAAAGAAATCCTTGAGACTTTTCGTAAAGTTGAGGTAAACATACCACTTCTTGATGCAATTAAACAGATTCCTCACTTTGCTAAATTTTTTAAAGAGTTGTGTAGTACAAAGTGTAAATTAATTAGCAATGAAAAAATTCAAGTTGATGAGAATGTGTCAGCGATGATACAAAAAAAATTACCTTCGAAGTGTAAAGATCCAGGTATGTTTACTGTTCTTTACAAAATTGGTAGTATGAAAGTGGATAAAGCAATATTGGACGTAGGTGCATCAATAAATGTTATGCCCCCTTTCAATTTATAAATCCTTAAGGGTTGGGCTATTAAAAGAAACGGGGGTGATAATACAATTAGCTGATAGGTCTAATGCATATCCTAAAGGAGTCCTAGAAGATATTTTAGTTTAGGTTAATAATTTGGTTTTCGCCACTGATTTCTATGTGCTTGACATAAAGGAGGATGATACTGTACATTTTGCCCAAATACTATTAGGCAGACCATTTTTAAAAACTTTAAGAACTATTATAAATGTACATAAAGGGACACTCACTATGGAATTTGATGGAGAAATTATTAAATCTAATATATATGATGCCATGTGATATCCTAGTGATGAACATACTGTGCTTGCTTTAGATGGAATTGACCTGTTTGTGTAGAGAATTTGTGATTTGGTAGGTGATGATAATGTAAAGGTTACACTTGAGAATGGTCTTGACAACGAGAAACAAAAAGAAATAGAAAGGGAGTTAATTTTAAATGATCTTGAGCACACCATTCTTGAATTAGAATCCTTACCTAAAAAGAATGTTGCGTCTTATGTTGACTTACCCTTTTCTCACTCCAAACTTCTTCTTTCTCTTGTGCAGGCACCACAATTGGAGTTAAAGCCATTACCAAGTCACTTTAAGCATGTCTACTTAAGAGAAAAAGAAACATTACCAGTTATAATCTCTAGCAAACTAGATACGTCAGAACAAGAATGCTTACTTTGAGTGTTAAAAAAACACAAAGAGGATATAGAGTGGACAATAGTACATCTCAAGGGCATAAGTCCTTCTATTTGAATGCATAGGATATTGATAGAAGAATTACTAAACCTGTAAGACAAGCCCAACAAAGATTGAATCCATCTATGATGGAAATAGTTAAGAAAGAGGTTTTAAAACTACTCGATGTAGGTATAATCTATCCTATTTCTAATAGTGAATGGGTAAGTCCTTTCTTAGTGGTCTAAAAAAAAAAAAGTATGACAGTGGTTGAAAATGAAAATGGTGAGTTGGTACTTGAGTACAAAATGGAATGCGAGTTTGTATTGATTATAGGAAGTTGAATGCCACTACCTGAAAAGACCATTTCCCCATTCCCTTTATTGATCAAATGTTTGAAAGATTGGCTGAAAAATCTCACTATTGTTGTCTTGATGGTTACTTAGGTTATCATCAAATTCCAATTGCAGTGGAGGATCAAGAAAGGACGACATATACTTGTCCGTTTAGGATGTTTGCTTATCGATGCATGCTTTTTGGGCTCTATAATTCTCCGGCCATATTCCAAAGATGCATGGTCAGTATATTTTCTGAATATGTGGAAAACATTATCAAGGTATTCATGGATGATTTTACTATTTATGGTAATTCTTTTGATTCATGCTTGAATAACCTTGCAAAAGTGCTTAAAAGATGTATTGAAACAAACCTTATTTTAAATTATGAAAAATATCTTTTTATGGTAGATCAAGGGATTTTTTTGGGGCATCTAGTATCTTTAAAAGATATTAAGGTTGGTAAATCAAAGAGAGATGTTATTAGAAGCTTACCTTACCCCATAAATTTACAAAAAGTTTGCTCTTTTCTTGGACATGCAAGGTTTTATTGACAGTTTATCAAAGATTTCTCAAAGATAATACTACCATTATGCAAGCTTCTCCAAAAGGATACAGTGTTTAAATTTGATGAGGCATGTAAGGCAGCTTTGGACAAGCTCAAGGAACGTCTTACATCAGCTCTTATAATACAACCACCAAAGTAGGAACTGCCATTTGAGATTATGTGCAATGCAAGTAACCATGCAGTGGGAGCTATTCTTAGACAATGAGTTGGCCGAGTTACACATGCAACATATTATGCTTCCAGGACACTTGATAGTGCTCAACGCAATTATTCAACAACGGAGAAAGAACTTTTATCCATTGCCTTTACTTTAGAAAAGTTTCGTTTTTATTTACTTGGTAATAAGGTGATAGCTTATTCTGATCATGCAACTCTAAAGTACCTATTAGCTAAAAGAGAGGTGAAACCTAGATTGATAAGGTGGATACTCTTGTTACAAGAGTTTGATCTAGAAATATGTGACAAGAAAAGAGCAAAAAATTTTGTTGCTGACGTTTGAGTAGATTAGTCACGAGTGAAGAACCAAAGCTGTTGCAAGATGAGTTCTCAGATGAACAACTCATGATAGCTCAACAGAGTACTCCATGGTATGCAGACATCGTAATTATTTAGTTACTAAAATGTTACCTAATGAGCTAACATGTGCTCAAAAAGCTAAAATCAAGAGCAATATGAAATATTATATATGGGATAACCTATATTGGTGGAAACATTGCTTTGACCAAGTTATCCGAAAGTGCATTTCTGAAACTGAAATTCCTTCCATTCTTTGATTTTGTCACTCTTATGCATATGGGGGACATTTTAGTCCAAAAAGAACAACCAAAAAAATCTTCGAATGTGGATTCTATTGGCCTAATGTGGATCGTGATTCATATATGTTTTGTAAAACATGTGAACAGTGCCAAAGAACAGGAAATTTGGGCCGTAGAGATCAAATGCCCTTATCCCAATTTTAGTATGCGAAATATTTGATGTGTGGGGCATTGATTTTATAGGACCATTCCCTGTTTCTTTTGGAAAGGTGTATATTATTCTTGCTGTGGATTATATGTCGAAATGGGTAGAGGCTAAGGCTACTTATACTGATGATGCTAAAGTTGTAGTAGGTTTGGTCAAATCTCACATCTTTACCAGGTTCGGTGTGCCAAAAGCTATGATAAGTGACAAAGGGACACACTTTTGTAATCGAATAGTGGAGGCATTGATGAAGAAACATAATGTTACACATAATGTGTCTACTGCATATCATCCATAAAAAAGTGGTCAGGCGAAGGTATCTAACAGGGAGGTAAAGTCAATACTCGAAATGTTAATCCAACTCGAAAAGATTGGAGTATAATGCACTACGGGCATATCAGACAACTTATAAGACGCTAATTGGTTTATCTCCGTATCGTTTGGTGTTCAATAAAGTGTATCACCTTCCCGTTGAATTGGAGCATAAAGCTTTCTAGGCAGTGAAACAATGCAATTTACAAATGGACAAAGCAGAAGAGCATAAAAAGTTGTAATTATAAGAATTAGAGGAAATTCATAAGAAGGCCTATAAAAATTCAAAGATTTATAAGAAAAGAATGAAGGACTTTCATGACCAGATGATTGCAAGGAAAACTTTTACCATTGGTCAAAAAGTCTTACTTTTTCATGCTAAACTTAAACCCTTTCCTGGTAAGTTACATTCTCGATGGATTGGTCCATTTATTGTAACTAATTTGTTTCCTCATGGTGCAGTTGAAATCAAAAGTCCGGATACTAGGAAGATTTTTAAGGTGAATAGACATTGTCTTAAGCCTTTTTATGAAGGTTTCCTAGCATTTAAAGTGGAAGAAATCACCTTAGAACAACCAAATTATAAAGATTAAAGTACAGGGATGTCTAGCCAAAGACATAAAAGAAAGGCGCTAATTGGGAGGCAACCTAATTTATATTGGTTTTAGCTTTCTTTTCTTTTATTTTTGAACATTGATTTTAGGAGTAAGAAGTCAAATTTTTAATTTTTAGTTTTTTTAAATCAGAAAGTCTCTTTTCATATAACGTGCCCACGGCTTGTAAAATAAGCGTTTCTAGTTGCTTATTGTTTTTTAAGGAATTCTCTGATAAAAAAATCGAAACCTTTACTTTTTCTTCCACTTTCTCCACCTTATCCACCATTTACTTCTTTCATCCACAAAACCACCAAATCCACCTTCATCTTCTAATCTCTAAAATCCATTATCAACACCCATCTAAATCCATAAAATTTTGTTGTCAACACCCATTCACCAAATTTTGCACCCATATTCCCAAATTCACTGTCGACCTCTTCATCCCAATTCGAATGATACTTGCATCGTTTTCCCCCATCCCTATCTCCATCACCCCCAAACACCTTTCAATTGTCGATTGTGTTCGAGTCACAGGCGATCAAGAATCGAAAAAGGAAAAAGTGTCCTACCACTATCGAAAGAGTTTATTGATAAAAGGATGATGTTGAAAACACGGGAAGCACAACGACAGTATGATGGGTTGAAAATCGAAAGATTATTCCATACAAGTTTCATTATCTGACTCTTGAAACATTAGGCATTATAGAAGAAGTGAATGACATGGTTGATAGCATCGGATGGTATGAATTAACTAAAATTAATTGCCTAGCATTTGTTGAACTCACACTAGAGTTCTATGCCACATTTGAATTCAATAAACTTGAAAATCTCACTCGTGAAACACCAAATGTAATTAAATTTCAGCTTATGGAAGAGTTATTAACAATGTCATTGACAAAGTTTAACATGGCTTTAGGAGTTGTAGATGAGGAATATGCTGAAACAAGTGAATATAAGAATTCGATTTATGATTACATAAGTGATTTTGATTATTACCAAACCTAGTAGCGTGAGATGTCGATGGATAATTTTCCTTATAATCTGAGTCACTCCAAGAGTTTTTACCTTTGTGACCTTGCTTTGAAAAACATCTAAGGATTTCTAGCCTACAACTTCTCTAGTCGAAAAGACACTTCTAGTGTATTAACAAAAGATTAATTTTATTTTTTTATGGCGTATGAAAAAGGGAATTCAAGTAAATATAGGTGCTTGGTTAGCAACACAATTTCAGGCAGTTTTAAATAAGAAAAGACCATTGATTCTAGGCTCCATGATTACTGTAATAGCCCTTAACTTGCATGTGCTAAACTTGAACAATTATAAGTTGTATGAGGCATGTAAAATGAAACCCTTAGATTTAGGTTGCCTAGAATGTATGGGATTGGTTGAACAAAAACAGGGATAGTAAATTTTTTATCCTATAGGACCAATAAGTAAATCGAGCAAGAGACTAAGAATAGACCTATCAAGTGATTCCAAGAATGAAACAGTATCAAAGAGAAATAGGGAGGACTCAACAACCTTATCATCTATGTTTCAAATGATGAAGAGAAGGATCCTGAGGATGGAGTTCAATTTGAATGCCTATTTTTAGCATGTAGGATTCGAGCCTCCTCAACCACCAAGTCCATGAACCTACACAATTATACATCCAGGGAGTATCTCTCTTTTTCTTCACTAGTTATATATATATATATATATATTTACTCTTTATCATTTTGTCAAAACATTGAGGACAATGTTTGATTTAAGTGTGGGGAGAGTCTTTAGGATAGAAAATTAAAATTTTCTTTTTGCATGTATTTGTATGCTTTAAATTGTTTAGGTTTTAGAATGGTGTGATATGTTTGCTTGTGTTTTAGAGTCATGACAACCGAGAAAATTTTTTTTTCATTTAATGAGTTTCAAATGGATTGAATAGTTAAGCATGAATAGTGACATATATCGAGTAGCTGAAGCAACAAGAGATAAGAACTTAAATTGATATCGAAAGTTGAGTGAAAAAGTGTGTGTGAATTTCTGATAAATTAATTCAACATGTAAGCCTTTGAGCCAAAAAGTGATTGAACCATTCATATGGATTAGTGTTTTCTTTGCTCTGTGATATTCTCCCATGTGAATGTATCTTTAAAACTTGTTTTGAACCATTTTAAGATCATATTGATATATGCATGTATGAAAGGATAAAAACCTTCTTTGATTCAGCTTGAGCCTAAAAAGCCAACTCGAATTAATAACCCTTGTAAGCCCTTTGAGCTTCAACGTCATTTTTTTCTTGAAAAAAAAATCGCATTACAAGCCTAGAGCCTTAAATTGAATATACTCACCTAATTGAACAAAAATTGAGAAGAAGTTTTTTTTTAAGGAAAAATGATGTGAATTAAATGTGGGAGTATGTATAGAGGCACTCTTGTAAAAATTATTGATGAGTGAAATATGGGATTAGTAAAAAAAACAAAGCATTTATATGGGATAATATTATTAGTCTATAGTGAAGGAATGATTAAGGATAATGTTGAGTGTTTAAGAATGGTGGAATGAATTGTGAGTTCCATAATCTATTTACTCATTACAATGTTTGAATGCTCAACTAATTTCTTAGATTCTAACCTTATTATCCAAGAAATGCCTCACCTTTAACCTTAGCCTTATTACAACCAAAAAGGTAAAGACTTTTTGATTTATGCATGCTATAATGTAAGTAATGGCAATTTGGTATATTAGCAAGCATATGGTAGTGCATTTGCATGAGAAGAAATTGAAAGAAAAATTTAAACCCTAACACACATAAGTGAATAGAGTGATAACCGTGAGAAGTTCATCAAAACTTTTGCACTTACTTTGGAATGGCACTTTCGTTGTTAATTTTCATTCATATTTTTTTGTGAAGTTTGGTTATGAGATATGATGTTGCTTGATTCTTGACTAGTTAGGTTTTAAGGTGTGTAAAGTCTTTTGATCTCATTTGAAATATTGAATGGAAAGTTTTTTTAGTTGTTGGGTTGCTTAGTTGTGTAGTTGCTCGAGGATGAGCAAAAGGACAAGTGTGGGGGAATTTGATAAACATAAATGTTGAGATTTTAATTGTTAAATTCTTATCTTTTCATAGTTTTTAAGCTATAATTGATGAAAATTACTTTTTTTTTGTGTTTAAGATGTAAAAAGGGCTTGGAAAAGGAGTTGATTAGAGCAGCCCAAGAAGAGAAAAGAAAGAGCTGTTGTAGATATTGCGTGGGCATACTTTATAGGCAGACCGCTTAAATTAGAATTTTGGTTTATTTAGAATTCTAATTGAGTAGAATTTGTAACTGATCAGAATTTAGGTAAATTTGGAAAATTGTAATGGATATATAAAGGAAAGAAAGGAAAGATTTGGGAGACGGTTTTTCTATGGTGTTTGACTTTTTCTTTTAAAAGAGATTTTTTTTCTTTTGGGGAAAGAAGGAACAAGAAGACAATGTGTGACTAAATTTTTTTCAACTAGTCAAAGGTTTTATATCAAAGTTTGATTCTCTATCACTATGAGATCTAGTTTATGTTTATATTATTCATTGTTCTTGAATATTTTTCTTTTCTTCTATGCTTAATAAGCATGATTGTCATTGTTGATTGAATGTTTGGTACTGCATTTGATTGACAAGATAATCTATAACTTGTTAGAAAATCAAATCCGTAATTGTTTGATTATTCTAATAAAAGTGGCAACTAACTTGGTTAGGAAGAATTCACAATCTAATCTGAATAAACCTGCTCATGAGTTTATTGATTAGAATTGGTGATTCCCCTCTCATTATTAATGCTATCGATACATTGAAACATTAAGATCGTATCTAGGGTTTATGTAATCAACAAGGGAAATAATTAATAGTCGTACCTTGATTATCTAATAACTAAGGAGGGTAGGGAGTTAGGTCGTATCAATACCCATAACTAATTTATTCTCGAATAATAAATATATCTTTGCATCTGTGATCAATTGTGAGAATAAAACTTGTAATTAGACCTTTGGCTACTGTTTGTGTGATATTGACGTTTATTTTAATTTAATTTGTCTTGCATTCTTGATTGATCTTTAGTTTATTTATTTCATTTTTTTAGTTGACTTTATAAAATCGCCATTTTATTTTGTTGCTTTTGTAAGGAAATCAGATATTACCATTCCCTGTGGAGACGATCCTACTTATTACTATATATAAAAATCTTATTAGAGTAAGGAAATTATTTTTGTTGGATTCGACACCCACCACAACCTCTTACTACCTAAAAGGCAATGGCCAAGTTGAGGCTACCAATAAGATGTTGCTCAAAGTGTTAAGCAAGATGGTACATTAGTATCCAAAGATGTAGAAAGATGCATTGCCAGTAGCACTATGGGCTTATAGGACTTCCAAGGGTGAACCTACGAAGCGATGCCTTTTTCATTGTACTTTCTATAATGATACTAGTTCTATCTGCAAGATTAGTGCTAGATGCGAAACTTTATAATGATAGCATGCGAATGTTGGAGTTAGAAGCATTAGAGGACAGATGGGATAGAGCAAAGAAAAATCTGATAGTGTATCAAAGGAGGTTAAATAAAGCCTGTGATAAGCTAGTGAAGAGGAGAAACTTTTAAGAAGATGATTTAGTCCTTCGTGCTACTGAACACATTAGAAAAGGAACCCCAGTTTCTAAGTTTAATCCAAAATGGTAAGGACCTTACATCGTAAATGAAGTGAATGAGAATGGTTATTGCAAGTTTATTAACTCGAAGAACAATCCTATTACTATGCTTATTAATTTTCAATATGTCAAGAAATTTCATGTATGAATTCTAAACTTTACCTTTAAGTCTTTATGCTTATTTTTTGTGAATATAATTTAATGTCATTTAGTATTTATTTATTATTGCTAGTTTATTGTTATACTTATAAATAATAATGACATGTATAAAGAATAGATGAATTTCATACTAGCTACAGTTCTATCGCTCAAAATTTGGCTATATTCTGTTGTTTTTGTCATAAGCAACTTTAATGCTTACATTGACTATGACATTAATTATAAGCTAGCCAAAAGTTTATGCTTAAATTTAGCTATAATGTGATGGTTAAGCTTTGGTCCAAGCTATAATCACTCTTAAGCTGGCCTAAGTCATTTATTTGAAAAAAATGTTGAATAATTTACTTCATTTAAGGTTGAGATACATTGTCCCTAATAAAAGTAGATAATTACCTTTTGACTGCAGCCATAATAGCTCATATCTTGGTCGTAGTTTGCTTATTTAGAATGTTTGAATAATCTACTTTGTTTGATGTTGAGATTCAATCTCCCTAATAAAAGTAGATAGCTCCCTTTGACTGTAGCTATAATCACTCATATCTTGGTCATAGTCATTTATTTAAAAGGGTTGAATAATTTACCTTATGTTAGATTGAGATTTAATCTCCCTAATGAAAGTGGATGGTTCCCCTTGGCCGCATGTTTAATGCTTATTTTTAAAGGTTGAATAGTTTTCTTCATTTAAGGTTGAGATTTAATTTGCCCAATGAAAGTAGATGGTTCCCTTTGGTCACGCGACTTTAGCTAAAAAAGTTCGAAGAATGTATGACATTTACTAAAGTCTATCATGGCTATAAAAAATTACCATGTATTATTAGATAGAACAGTTCCAAGACAACTCAATTCAAAAATAATAATAAATAAATAGAAAATCTATCAAAACTAAACAAGTTTATTCTATTATGTTGGTCCACGGAGAAGAACTAAAACTATGAAGATTACAAATAATGTCCAGTTTGTTCTGCAACTCCAACTGCTCATATTGATATGTTTTTAGCTCTCGCTTAAGTGAGATAAGCTTCTTGTTAACTTCACCTAGTTGGGTCTCCACTTGGGTTTCATCAACCTACATGGTAAGTAATTCTCATACAGAGGGCAAAACGTAGATGTCTATTTTCGGTCAATAACATATGACACAGGTACTTTGTCATAAGTACTTTAGAACAAGTACTTTAGCACATTTAGAACAGGTACTTTAGCATAGCTACCTTGGTAGAAGTACTTTAAAACATGTACTTGAGAATAGGTACCTTAGCATAGATACTGTAGCACAGATACCTTGGCACAAGTACTCTGGTAGAGGTGTTGTGTCACAGGTATTGTGGCAAAGGTACTTTGGCACAGCACTTTTTGGCAATAGCATTACCTGGCACAACAAGTCCTACGTAATTAAGACGATAGAGTCAACCCTGGAAGTTTGATAGGATTCTTGGGTTTTCTCCACATTTAGAATGTATTGGAAAGTATGGCTTAGAAGCTCAGATATGGAAACTGTTAAGAAAGGCTTTTCTTAAGCTTTCTCTGGAATACAAGTGCTACTCTTATGTTTTTGTTATAGAGACAGTGCATTGTTAAATGTGCTATCATATAACCAATGTCTACTTTATGTTATTGAAGCATCCCTAATCTCATAATCACCTCAAACCACTACTTTTGTAACTTCCGTCTCAACCCATTGCTTTAGTAACTTCCATCTCTCCCTAGTAACCATTTTAATAACTTTTCCTAGAGAAGCTATAAATAGGGATTCTAAAGCATCATTTAGGATCTTTTGGGCATTTCTTAGTCAAACCTATAGCTTTAAAGAATTTTCTACAACTTCTTCCTCTGAAATCCTACAACCATCATAACCTTCACCATCTTGAGCCACTTACAACCTTTATCATTACTACCTGCCACTGTACTTGCTATCCAGGGTCTTCTCCAATCCTTCTCTCCACTAGCTCTTCATTACATTCTCTTTTACTAGTTTGCAAAATTTCTTTGTCCGTTCAAAAAGAATCCATTAAAATATCTTAAATAGTCATTTTCCTTTTTTACTGTAATTCACCTTATCCCACTATTGCGTTTGAAACCAAATAAATATACCACCACTGATATTAATCTCATAACTACTAATTTTAATCTTACAAACACAGTATTTTTAATCTCATTAAAATCAATCTCATTGTTCATTCAAATGGAGCTTAATTTATTGAAATTCAAAACAAGACTAGAGGTGAAGTTAGAGGGGGTAGGCAGAGGCCTTGTCCCCCTAAATCTTTTAAATTTTAAAAATCACCCTTGAATCATCCTTTTAAAATATGGGAAAATTACATTTGGTCTCCCGAAAAATTTTTAATATAACCTCCTTTGTAAATCCGGAATTTGATACGATAAATTTGGTCATTTTTCGTTTAGACTTCATTCATTATTATTATTTTGATTATATCTATTTACTTGTTCAATCAATGAAAAAGACAGTCGTATTAATTAATTTAGTTAATAATGTTCATTTTATGCTCATAAAGGGAAAACAGAGTCAAATGCATTGTGGATTGGCCACTGCCAAGGTCTGTTAAGGAGTTAAGAGCTCTCTGGGACTTATTGGCTACTCTGGAAAGTTTATTAACAACTATGGCTTCATTGCCGGGCCATTGACTGGTTTCTTGAAGAAGCAAGCTTGAAAATGGTATCAAACAGCTACTACTCAGGCAGGAAGGCTTTCGATACACTCAACGCTCGAGCAGGCTGTGATTACATCACCAGTTTTAGCTTAGACTCTCTATCAAGCGAATTTCAAAGAGTAGAGTAAAACACATTCTATTTTACATGTGACAAATATCGACAACAATAGTGAACTGATATTGAGTTAATTGTACAACGCTTTCCTAAAACCCATAATCATACAAAGCACTAAATTAAGTTCTAATAACTTGATATGTTATTATGCAGTGTTAGGTACCAGTACATACAACTTGTTATTTTCTCATGCGCTTAATTTAGACTCTAGAAGCAGGGAAAGTAAGCACCTTTTATATTGAAAATTGAATTTGGGAAGTAAGAGAATGGTGGAGGAATGGATCTTTGAAAAGAAATAAAACAACTTACATGATCATGAATTAAATTGGAAACATCATGATACTTGCACTTGCCTAAAAGGTGCAAACATGAAGAAGCACAACGTGTTAGTTTCCATCCGTTGTATAGAAAAACTTTATTAGCGTTTGTCTGAGGAAATCAAATACTGATACAGGGAAGAGTTTGACTATAATTCTAACATGATTACTATTTTCTCATGGATCTCAACATAAATCAACGGAGTACAGGAAGAGATTAGAGATGGAGAACAAAAACAACATCAGGCATGCTGCTGACTGTGACTGCAAATAACACACCTCAAATAACATTATAGTTCCTCCTTTTGGTTACCAGCTCTTTAGAGCTTAGCTCAGCTCTGTGAATAATGTAAATTTTCACAAGGTTGGGTTCCTGCCTTTTCCATTTCCATCATTAAACCATAAAAGTTGCCTTGAAAAATGCACCAGCCAGTCCCCAATTACTCATGCTTTCGCTACTAGATGCTCAGAGTCTTCCAGCTCCACTTCACCTCCTTGCCATTCATTGTGATCTTGAAAAAGCAACTCAATCTGTTCCAATGATTTCCCCTTTGTCTCTGGAACCAGTGCGTAAACAAACAAAACAGAAAGGGCTGACAACAACGAAAAGAGGAAAAAGGTTCCAGCCACTGTAACTGTATTTGAGAGAGAAAGGAACGACATGGCAACAAGGCCACTGGATACCCTTTGACCTACAGCCCCGAGTGCAGATGCTTGAGCTCGCAACCTCAAGGGAAAGATTTCTGACGTCAAAATCCAGCAAATAGGACCCATTCCCACAGAAAAAAAAGCTACATTTCCACAAACACAAAACACTGCCAATGCAACTCCAAGCTGCCCATTTGCCAGTAAGGCAAGGCTAAGGCTTAAGGTAAACAAACAGACGGTCATTCCAATTGTGCTCACGTAGAGCAAGGGCTTCCTCCCAACTCTATCAACGAGGAATGTAGCAATGAATATAAAAGCAGTCTTTGTGACACCCACAGCAACTGTCACAGCAAGAAGCTTAGAATTACTCTCAATTCCAGCATCCTTGAAGATTTCGGGGCTATAATACACAGTTGCATCTATTCCAGTGATTTGTTGGAAACACATGATTCCAAAGCCAGTGATCAGCATCCGACGAAGTGCAGGAGAAGGACTTAACAGTTCAAGTCACACAGCTTTATCTTCATTCTTCTCTCCATTAGATATTCCAGCTGCTGCCACTATTTCTGAGAGCCTCTCATCCACCTCTTTATCATTTTCATTTGTTTTTAATAGCACAGATCTTGCTTCTTCAACTCGGTTTTGCAGGACCAACCACCTTGGTGATTCAGTGATAATGAAAAGTGCGAACCCTATGAAGATTGAAGGCAAAATTCCAACAGCCAGCATTACTCTCCAGTTTGTATGTATTGAAAGCCCGGAAAATGCATAATTTGAGACATAACCAAGCAAAATTCCTACATTTATGAAAATCTCGGGGAAGGAGGTAAGAGAGCCTCTATCAACAGTTGGAGATATCTCAGCAATGTAGACAGGAGCAATCATGACTCCAAAGCCTATACCAATCCCAGCCAAAATTCGTCCTATCATTAGTACTTGGAATGAAGGTGCAAGCGTCATTATAGCTGCGCCAATTTGAAATACAACAGCAGCAAAGGCCATTGTCCACTTTCTACCAATAATATCTGACGTCTTTCCACCAGCTAAGCTACCCAAAAGTGAAATGATGCTCAAAATACCAACGAGAACTTCTTCTTGTACCTCAGTTATCTTCAGATCTTCCTGTATAAATATAATTGCTCCACTCATGACACCTACATCTGCATATAATAAAGAAATTCTTAGCTGCAAGGTGATATAAAACTGGTTGTTAGGTGGAACATTATCAAAGCAAGTAGTTCAGAATAAATTTATTCTTGACAATCATAGCGAATAATATTTTTTGCAGATACGCATCATGAGGATCTGGGATAAAGTTTAAGATCAAAGCTAAGGCTTCTAAGGAGGGAGTAATGAGAAAAGGCACTAAAACCAACAGGACTTCTTGGCAATGTACCTAAGCTCATGGATTACTTTTATTCAGAGAATTCAGTGGATTGAGCATGAAGCTCTCATGTGAGCACTTTAACATTGAATTTGAAAACCTATTTCAATAAACTTAAGTTGTACATTCTGCACTGACTAGAAGAGGGGGAAAAAAGAAGGAATGCAATTTGAAAATACTTACGAGGACCATCACACTCCAAATAAATAGACTGCTTCCAGAAAATTGGGATATATGGTAGCATCCATTAGTGTAAAAAAATATATATATATATTATTAGACAATTCCATCAACAAGTGGAAAGGCAGATTCCCCGATTAAATTTGAGTTTTATTATTCATGCCAGTTAACTGTAACAGCATTTTTCGATTAAGTCTAAGGCTACTGCAAAACATAAATGCCCGCAAAAATGAGTTAGCTGATGCTATCTTAAATATGAAGGCATGTTTTTTCCAGAATGTTCAACTCCATGATCTCTATTATCGGTTTGCAAGCTCCATAGTTGATCACCGATGCTCCCTTAACGAAATGAGCAATAGGAAGATGTCTAGATTACACAACCTAAGATCTGATTGTGATGATATTTAAAGCCAAAATGGTGAATTTGAAGCATCCCAAGGAGCTTAACAGCCGCAAAGATGGCAATCAACCACTGACCAGGGTTAAAGTTCCTAAATTACCAGTTTTACTCGCAAGAAAAGAAAACATTGCTGATTTTTTATGCCTATATTATCTGGTTCTATTTAAAACAACATCAATGAACTTTATAATGCTAAAGTTGACTGTTATAACATTCCAAGGGTTTGAAATTAACCAATCCCTTTCCTGCTAAAATCATGCAGGTCAATAAACAAAAAAGGAAAAAAAAAATATCAAAACTAATATTCCCAGTAAGAAAAAAGCAGTCCTGACTCCTGAAACACCAAGCAAACAGAAAATATGAGAGATAAAGAGAGAAAAGCTTACCATAACCAAGAAGAACATTGTTGAGAGATGCAAAAATGGCACAAGCAAGAACATATTTCCTGGTACTTCTCTTCCTCTCTAGTTGATGAAGATGATGTGAAGCATAATCATCAAAATCATCTGATACCTCAGAATCCATTCTCTTGTACTTATTCTTGTTCCCCAAAGACAAAGCCACTTCCCCGTTCCCATTTTCTTGAACACTCACCAACCCCATAGCTCTCCTTTGTTTCCTCCCCCTGCCTGTTTTAACTCACAAAACAGGAAAAAAAAAAAAATAGCAGAAAACAGACCCTGAAATTCCTTTCTGGTTAACAACAAGAATTTATCCACTAATTGGGTTTTTGGATCCAAAGTCAGGAATGAAGAAAAAGAAAGTCGAATGAGCAAGTGGGTCCTCGCTTTTTATAAGCAAAACTTGGTATTTTCTAAAGCCTATTGGAAAAAAGTTCTATGATGTTTTCAAGGCAATAGTGCAGCTCCTTAAAAGAGTAAAATATGCAAGAATTCGGTCTCTCTCTCTCTCTCTCTCTCTCTCTCTCTCTCTCTATATATATATATATATATATATATGCAAGAACCTCTATAATTTGTCAACATTTTTTAATAGGGTTTTCTCAACTTCTTAAAGTTGAATGGCAATGGCAGTATGTTATAATACCTTTTGAGTATTGTCTTTATCCATCTTGGTTTTCAGGTTTAAGCAAAATGGAAATTAGGGATATGCCATTTTCAAAGCAATCCATTCCATTCCATTCCTTGGGTAACTTTTTGCAGAAATGTCTCCCAATCGTCTGAATTAGATTCTATGTAACATATGAGAAACTTGACTGTATTGTATGACATAATTTCAGTAACGGAAACAAATAAAGGCTTTTCTTCGATAACAATTATCAGATTTTTTTTTACTTTGAAATTTTACCGTCAACAACATTAATTGACTTTAAATCCATTTAGGTAGCAGTAAAATTGACTCCGTGAGGTTGCAAGTAGTTTTGATGATAAAATTAATTAATATAGCTGTAAGATTAAGTGATGTAGAAAAAAATTAAAATTAATATTGAAACAAATGTTTGGATATAATTGCAAAGGTGACAGTAAAATGAGAATAAAAAATAATTAATACTTAATTAAAATGTCTTTACATATATTAATTAATTAAAAAAATTAAAATTATATTTTATCAAATAATAAAATGTAAAATAAATTATATTGTTGTCAAGTAACAATTAAAATTATATTTATATTTATATTTTGTATTAAAAATAAGATATATATTAAAATTATATGTAGTCAATAATAATTAAAATTATATTAAAAATTAATAAAATAAAAATTTTTTAAAAAATGAAGCGAGTCAAAATGGGGATTTTTCCTCTTAACCGGTGACTTAATTGTGAATTGGATCCCCACCCTTTCAATCTAACCAGAGGGGTCGGTGGGGATGCAGACCAATGAAAAATGAAAATATAAAACCCCACTTTTTCCCTTGGAAAGAACCCGTTGTTTTTCAAGTTTCGTAGCCCTCCGTTGGGAAATTATAGTTGTACCTTAGCTTTGGCAGGGATGTGCTTACTTTTATTTTACTTGGTCCTCCACTCCTTCGCCAGGTTTTAAAATTCAACCCTCTGAATTTGAACAAGTTGATGCCTCTTTAAAATGACTTAAGTTTGCGCGTAAAAGTCTAAATTCGCCACAAAATTATGGTGGAATGGAAGTACGGAATAGAATTCATTACTTCAGCGTTGGGGTTCGATTGAGCAGCGCAGGAGAATTTCCGATGCCAATTACGCACCAATTTCGCCACTCCATTGATGGTCAAAATTCATCTGACCCTGAAACATGCCCCTCTGCCCCCACCAACAATAATTAGCCACCAGGTTTTTTAACTCCAGACTCAACTTTTGTGAAAAATATTATTGACTAAAAAAATCTTTAAAAAAAATGGTAAAACCTTTTGAGAGGAACTCATCAGAAAATTATATTGGATCCTACAACTGACTTCACATTGAAAATTTATGGTATTAATAAATAATCTCTAAAACATTTCAAATTTGTATAAATAAAAAAAATAAATAGAAATTGAGTTGTTGATTGCAGGCTTATAGCTTTCATATTTCAATTTAACTTTGGAATTTTTGATAATTTGATTTTTTTTTTTTTTATAATTCACTCACTATTGGTTTAACGAATATTGATTGTGATGAAACGATGTGTCTCAACTCTCAAGTGTTTGATGAAAGTTTTGTAATATTATTTCCTATACAATTGGTTGTTTCGATGTGTTAAGGCTAATGTATTTCATCAAGAGCAAAAAAAAATTCATATTTAATATAAGTTCAACAAAATTATACCTAGAAGAATTAGGGAAAGGAGGCTCTTAATCTTTCCCAAGGCAATATTTTCTGTAATGAAAAAAAAAAGTAATATTTTCTATATAGTCGTTGGGTTTTATTTAAGTGTCAAAAAAAAAAAAAGTTAACAAAGATTGATTGGCAAATTGAACATGGCCATGGCAGGAGGCACGATGACATTCTAATGGTAGGTAAATTTGATAACTCTAAACTTGATAAAAGATATGAAATATGACATACTAGATAATTTGTGTTATGTTTTATATTTATATAATTAATATAAAAATATAAAATACAATATATATACATAAATTATCCAACTAAATAAAAAATAAAAAAACTCTCCTTTAATGACAAAAAATTAAAGGATTGCCAGTTATGGAGGCTTATTTTTTTCTATTTAATTTTGTTTTAGACACTTCGTATTAGAATATTTTGCTTGGTTTTGTCTCACCGGCAGTACCTTTTGTCTTTTTCCATATCTAATACTCAAGGTTAAAAAACTAACCTGCTTATCAGACCACTTCAACAATCGATTTTTAATTTAATTATCAATTTAATTATTTATAATATTAAATAATTAAAAAATATAAAAATTAAAAAAATTTAACAATTAAAAATATAAATTAAATATAAATATAAATAAAAAATTCTAAAAATTTAAAGAAAAATAAAAAATTCTAAAAAAATAAAATAGAAAATCAATTTTACTGATTTTTTTCGGTTTTCAATTCTTTATTTTTTTAATGGTTCCGAGCAATTTAATAAAAATTTAATTTTTAACACATTGTTTAACCGCCGGACAAGACAATCAGTTGAACTAGCTAGTCCTATCCAATTTTTTATCAATGCTAAAACTCAATAATTGACGAGCCATGAATTTTTAATAGATAGGATCATGTTGGATACTGTACAAATATAACAAGAAAATACAAGAAATAAAAAATAAAATAAAATAATATCAATATATAAATTATATTAAAATTTATAAAATATAAATTATTAATATGTAAAAATATATAAATATAATATAAATTAAAAATCATTCTTTGGTATTACTATATATATATATATAGAGAGAGAGAGAGAGAGAGAGAGAGAGGGGTGAACACTATGGTGCAAACCTATGCGGCGAGAAGAGGTGCTTTCCATGAGAACTACAGGAAAAAAAGTACAAAGTTAAAACAAGTCATGCTTGTACCAATAACTGAAGATATTTATTAAAAAATGAAAATTTAAAAGATTAAAGAAATGAAATAATTGCTCTGATCTCCCCTTTAAATTAATTTTTTTTCAAGATAAATGAGTATAGATAGAAACATTACAAGAAAAAAAGACTTTACTTCCATGTCAAGAGGTCTAATTCTTTTTTAAGTTAAATTAATTTAATTATCTAATATTTATTTTAAATTAAATAGATATTTTTCAAAATTTATTACATTATTGTATTATTCTATTTATTAAATTCTTTTATAATTTTTTTAATAAAGGAGAGGTTTAATACCATAAATGACTTTTATTTTAAAAATATTCAATGTAATACATGTAATATCAAATCGTTTATCAATATAATACTAAGCCTTAATACTTTGAAATATAAGTGATGATGTGATATTAACTAATGAGGTGATGAGAAACAACTTTTGAATTTTTAAAAATTAATATCTGAATTTTTGTAAAATAATTAATAAAATTAAAATTATTTTGAAATATAAAATATTTAAAATTATATTTTTAAAAATTAATTATTTTTTAAAAAACAAAATATAAAAATTAAAATTAAAATTTTCATAATTAATATCTAATTTTAAAAAACTTAAAACAATTTTATTGAACTAAAATAACTATTAATAATTTTTTTGAATTACTTTAAAATTTTTTAAAAAAGTTAAAAATTATTTTAAAATAACAAAATTAAAATGTTTATATAAAATTATTTTTGAAATATATAAAAATTTTCTAATTTAAATGATTACTCTTAAAATGAAAAATATATTTAAATTTATATTTTATTGAATAATTATAAATACGATGTAAATTTAATTTTTTTTATTTGAAACTATGCAAACTAATGACTACTAATGTAATTTTATTTTGAATTTTCCTTTTTCGTAAAATTTATTAATTTGGCAACATTAACGATAATCACTTCAAATTGTATTGTAATTGATTTTTTAAAATATAGACTTTATTAATTTTAATATTAATGCAAGATGAATTATGGAGATAAAAAATTCAACGTAAATTTTAAGTTTTTCATTTATATAAGATAAATTGATTTAATTTTAAGCTATGTGAAAATTAGACTTTTTGAGATAAAATAATTCACATTCATATTTTTACATTGTATTTTAGATAATTTAAAAAAAAAAACCTTGATTCTTTTAAAATAAGGTTTCCAATTATGCTCGAGAAGACAACAAAGAGATTGACCCTTAAAAATTCTTAACAAAATTTGCCAAAAATGAAGCACATTGGCCATACGCAGGCATATTCCTTTCCCAAAAAATATTTTTGTTAAATTAAATATTTATTCATAAACTTAAAAAATAATATCTATTTTTATGATTATTATTCCATATATTGCCACTGGAGTTAAAAAAACTTCATAAGTAAAGTTAGTGAGATAACACATCTCATTTTTTATTTTTTATTCCTTTAAATGTACTTTAATGGACATATGTTATCCCACGAAAACTATTTGTAAAGATTTTTTAGCTCTACAGTGTATCAAATAATTATTTTTATTTTTATGCTTTAAAATATTTTAAGATCAATCTAAATTTTTTTAAAAAATTATAATTTATATGCTGAAAATAATTAATACCAAGTAAATAATATGAAAGAAAAATCTTTAATTACACACAATGAAAATTGTAATGAAAAATTCATTATTAAAAAGCCACTATATTTCTCAAAATTTTTAGATAAGCCTTTATCTTTCTTATCTCCAATTAAGTTCTTAAAGTATTATTTTTGTTTAGTAAACCTTCTCTTTGTATGAAAACCACTAAAATTCATTAATAAAAAAAATTTTAATATTTTAAGTTTTTAGTAATAAAATAGTAGTTTAAGAGCTTAATTAGATAAAAATAATGCTTTAAAGACTTAATTACAAGTAATAAAAGTTTAAAAGCTTATAGTAAATGATGGATAACATATTAATAAATTTAATATTTTAAAGATAAATACTTATAAAATAATAGTACATGATGTAAGTTTAATTTTTTTACTACTAACATATAGAGACCACTTTCGTTGGAGATAGCTTTTATACATTATTTATTTATTTATTTATTTTACATTACACAAAGGGGAACTGCCTTTGTAATTAAAAGAATGAATTTTAGTAAATAATTTGAAAACATCCTGAAAGTCCAAATTCAGGTTATGTTATTTTTTTGTATTAGTGTTACTTTTTGTTTGTTTTATTTTTATATTGTATATAATGATTCATATTACATAGATTTTAAGACATTTATTTATTTTTGCTCATGTTCTTTTTCAAGTCATTTCGTATTTTAGGTCTTGTTTTTATTATTTTATGTATCGTGTAATGGTGTAGTTTTTAAATTACAAAATTTATATAAAAAGGCTGGTGGTTGCAACTTTGCCTATAAAATAAGGGTAAGCTACTCCTCATTTGTACATAAAATTGTTGAGTAATACAAATCACAAACATTTTCCTTAACTCTTTAAGTGCTTTTGTTGCTTAGCTTAAAGGTCATGCACATTATCTTCCCACAATGGTTTAAAGGCTAACTTAGGCATATTATTGGTGAAAGTTTCATGCTTGAAGTCGCACGAACTTAGTGTAAGTTCCAATTACATAAAAACATGTCAGCACCTTTTTTTTGGAAATCCCAATCTATTTGGCACCTCCAACAAGGAGGCACCAAATAGTTTGGGACTTCCATAGGCGCTACCAAGCTGAAAGCACCAACAAAATTGATGCTTCTAATGTGATGAAAAAAATGCCACTTTGACAAAAGCAGTATTATTTTGATAATATGTTTTATTATTTTGGTAATTTATTTAAAGAAACAACACTAGTTTGGCCACCTTGCCGCCTTTGTGGCATATAAAATGGCTTAGAGAGGACTATGTCCACTCTCTACGGAGACCTATAGTTGCAAATTCACAATTCAAAGGACAAAACATGGACAACAAATTATGTAAATTTGAATAAGTTTGATCCAAAATACTATTTAAAAATATTTTTTCAATTTAATTATAAAAATATAAATATTAATATAAAATAATTTTTAATTATGTTTTAACTTAGAAAATTCGAAAAGCTTAGAAATTCTCTTAAATTCTTATTTCTCTTAAAAGGGGAAAAGCTTTAGAGGGAACTTTCTCTACCTAACTTTTTTTTTTATTTCTAGTTCAATTGCATGAATTCACGTTAAATGTTGCTTAATCTTGCTTGTGAAGGGATGTTGATCCTTGTGAAGTCTAGCCTTATCTATGCATGAGATTTCAAAAATCAATAATAAAAGGGTAGTTGAAGACGTAAACATAAAAATAGCCAGACTTCCTTGCGAATTTTTAGAGAGGGACTTATGTGAAGTAAACTTTTAAAATTTTTCACTAAAATTTAAACATTTATCTATTTAGGGATTACCTAAGTTTCAAACATTGTAATCTAGAGTTAAAACCTATTTGAACAATCCTTAAAAGTTGGCAACCATGGTTTGCTGAAAAAATCTTCAATATCACGAGCAGTGCTTATGTCTTGCTTCTAATGATTATCCATACAGATGGTTGTTGAAGCCTTCTTAAGGCCCGATGGTTCTTTACTACTAGCCAAAAAGTTTGTTAAGTCTCAACCTAAAGGTAAAGTTAAACCTGAGAACAAATCTAGAGAAAGTGATGGCATAAAACAATAAAAAATGAGAAAGAGGTTAGTGCAATTTTGCTGATTGGGCGGTGGCTATGGATTAGGCCCAATATGAATTTGGGTGATTCTTGGTGCAAAATTTGTGGTCTAATTTGTGTTTCAATATCATGGTGTAAAGGCATAAAATGTCATGAATAGGGCTATTTTGCCTTTGTGTTTCGATACAATGCATTTTGTATTGATACATAAAACAAATTTGCTGATACATAAAATAAATTTGCCCAGATGTATCGATACATTGAAAAATGTATTGATGCGTTGAGCTTGGTATCAATATAGAAGCTTGTGTTGACACATTTTGGCCAAAAATCATAATTTTAGCTACTGCTAAGCCTGGTATTGATACAACAAGCCAATGTATCAATACATGAAGCAATGTATCGATATTATGATATGCTGTATCGATACAATGTGTGAAATTTGAGTTTTTGTTGATGGCTTGTATCGATACACTAAAACCTTCATCGATACATACATGAAAAAATGTTAATTTTATACACTTTTGGCTCTTCAAACACCTTACTATGGCTAAGAATGATGAATGACTGATTCGTGCTCATCTAAATGACCTTTTATGATGCCTTGAATGATGACTTCTTTTTTTTTTTACATTTTTTCAATATGGTCCCTTAGCATTTCAAACCTTCCTAAAAAAAATTTTTGACTACTGCCATATTGCCCATAATGCCTGGTAACACGGCACTCGGGAGTCATCCCTATTTTTTATTTTTATTATTTTATTCTATTACCTTCAGATAAGCCCTAGGATATCAGAAATGGCCTAAGAAGAGAAATGAATGCATTTCATTTAAAAATCTCTAAGTGGGCATGGTTTGTCAGAAAAAGGCCCAAACATAATTAGCTGTCTTCATGGACAATTCATTATATAACATGAATAGTACAATGAAAGAGCTGTAAGAGTTCTTGGATCATAAATACAGAATTGAGGAGTACATAGAAATTCATAGTTGGTAAATTTTTGGATTTTAAAATGATGGACTCCAAGACCATGGTTAGTCAAGTCCAAGAAATTTTGTTGATCCTCCATGAGATTGTAGTAGAAGGAATGGTGGTAAGGAGTTATTTCAAGTGGTTGCTTTGATTAAGAAACAACTACCTTTGTGGAATGACTTTAAGAATTATCTTAAGCATAAGCAAAAAGAGATAAGCTGTGGAAGATGTAATGGAAATGTGTATCACTATAGAACCAAAGTATGGTGAGAAATTGCAAGCTATTGCAAAGGCTGTGGATAACTTTCGCCAACCTACTAAAGCCATTTAAAAAAAAAGTAGTGGTTGTGTTGGGTAAGGAAGAGAGTGCTGTAGAGAATAATAGTAAATACTAATTACTTTTTAGGTTAGCTCTAATTGTTAATCTTTTTCTAGTTTTTTTGTTGTAGAATACTCTTACTGGTCTCTCTCTTGAATGGATTTTCTTTTATTTTTTCATTTTGTTTCTTGGTATGAACTGCTTAAACAAGAAATCTTTAAGAGCAAACAACCAGAGTTATTACTCACTGCATCAAAAAATTTTCATTAATGAAAGATGTAAATCCGTTGGAAAATAAAAAATACGTATTTTAAATGAAATGGTTGTTGATATTTGCTATAATAATGAATTATTTGTTTAACCAAATAACTAAATAAAATAGATAAACTTTTCTCTTTATCTGAGGTTAATGGATTTTCTCAATTGGAGGATCCCCTATAATGATAATATGTGGTGACACATGTACTACAATGGACGAGACAAAGGATCATAATCCTATGAGGATGAGCTAACTCTAAAACCCAGCCATAGTTTAAATTTCAAGCCACAACTCATTTGCATGAACCCAAAATAACTAGTAATCGTTAGTTAGCTATATGGTAGTAAATTCGTTCTCGAGCCTTATACACACCGCCTGTCACACTATGAGAGTTGGCCATGCACGAAGTCTTTACCTTAACTGTAAGAAGGGGGATGCTGAAGGCAGGCCTAGTGACTGAAGTGAAATCATAACATGGTAGCCGTATTGAAAGGTGTGGATAGTTGAATTGATATTGAAGCATGTTTATTTCGATTTTTGGACTTGTACATTAAAAATTTATATTTTATCATGATGTTTTAGCATATACTGGTTTGTTGGCTCATGTTACTTATTGATGTGTCCATAAAAGTAATAGTTTCATAAATTTTGGAGCTTAGTTAGCAATGGATATTTTGTTTTCTGTACCCAGAAGCGTATTTATCTTGATTATCATATTAAAACTTAAAAAGATCCCACCATCAAAACCACTGAGCAGATGATGATTTGGCCTCTCAACTTTATACTCACTGTAGATCTGACCTTATAAATAGTTTAAGATTATCATTAGGATGATTATAACCTTTTGCAAAGTTTAGGGTATCTATGATATGTAAAAGTCAAGAATTACCTGAAATGCATATTGTCATGGCTTCTGCTATTCGTTTATCATGTTATCAAGTACTTAGAGTTCCATTCCAAGAATGCTTTGGTTTAAGCTAAAGTTGATTAACAAAATTATCAATTCTCATATATTTAGACTGATGGAAATGACAAATAATAAGGTAATTTTCTATTACGTCATTAAGCATGAAACCTTCTACATTTACAAAAGTAAAGAATGGTTAAATATATTTATAGTTGTTTGCTCTCATTTTTGCCTATTTAAGCCAAAACAACAAGCTTTTCATTTCTCTTGCACACATTCTGTGACTTTTCATCACTTGCCTCTTTTGAGAGCTAGTTTATTGAATCCATCTGAGTTCTTATTCCAGTGTCAGTAAACACTTAATTTGTAAGGTTTGGATCGCTCACAACCTATAACGTGGAAGAATTATTTGGTTCATATGTAATGTAACATTTAACAACTGTACTATGAACATATAATTGAAGATATTTTTTTAATTTATTTTAAATGAACTGTGTACGACTACTCGTAGCTTCTTCTTATCAAACATAGCCTATGGTAATGCACTTACAAAATGGTGGAAAAAAAAGCTTGAACAATTGAATATGCTCCCTGAACAGAGTTACTGTTGTGATGCAACTAGGATAAAAGATAGGCAAATGTGATTCATGTTTCCTCATGGTAGTGCCTGGGGAACTCTAGCATGGTGAGCAAACTACAAACTCTGCTATCTTTATATGGCCTTGGCATCATCAAAATCTCATTCATCTATCATAAGCGAACTTTTTAGTCTATTCAAGCCTTCTACAAGACCTCTAAGATCCCTAAGGTTAGCTTTTGGAGGCACATTTCCAACCAAGTTGCTTGTGTTCTTGGGACTGTATTGAGAGGAATCAAACAAATAAAAAATTTTACCATCTTAATTATGTCGATGCTATTTCTTAGATGCTAGTACAATAAATATTGTTAGTATACCTCATATTACCAAGTTTATGATTTCATTGATTTATAAAATAAGAGCTACGATGAACTTTTTCATCATTATCCATAATTATGTTGCAATATGCTAAATTATCAGGATTAAACTTATGCAAGTTTAATAAGCACTGCACTACAAAAAAACTAACCATTTCTATAGTATCAATATTTTGTAGCTAGTAGCCAACCTAACTTAAGTGGATGGAGATGGTAGAGCATGCTTAAGCTAATTTACGATACTCTCATGGACTAACTTGACCTGTAATAAATCGTAGGATGCAAATAGGTTTTGGCAAATGCTCAGATGCTATATCTGTAGAAACACAATCAAGTAACTTAAAGTTACTAACGAGGTACTTTTTATTCTTGTTTATGCTATTGCTTGTATTTTTAGTTTACCATAGGAAAGAGTATTTTTCACCTTGTTAGTTTCATTCACTCTATTCAGTTTATGAAGGTTTGCTTTTCGATTGCCTTTATAAGTATAAAGTGGATTTTTAGCCCTTTTTTTCTTAAAAAAGCTTTGTGGTGTTAAAATGAGTATTCTTTTTTTTCCTACAGCTAACTAGGTAATGACTTGTTTTCCTAGGAAAACGTCTTCTACCCTGAAGAAAGATGAATTTTAGGTATTCTTACTTGATAACTTTGTGTTCCTCCTGCCAAAGTTTAAGTTCCACATAAACACTATTGCCTGGTTTCTGTTATAATTTTCTTGTACTATCCCTGACCTTTGTAGACATCTAATTTTGTCTAGACCTTTACCCTAATAATCTTAAAATATCTGAGATTGATAGTTATGTAATCATCCTGATAGAGGTTAACCTCCTCTAAGCGGACTAGGTGTTTTCAAGACCTATTTAATCATGTCTAAATGACCTTTTGTGCCCGTGATAGAAGAATAGCTATTTTGAAAGTCATAGAGCACAAATATCAGAAAAAGATGAACATCAAGGAAAAATTAGTTTTTAATTTTATCTTTTGACATTTTAAAATTTGTTTCTGCGTATGATGTTACGGTTAAATTTTTCATTTTAAGAAATTTTTTAAGATTTTTTTGTGAAATTTTAGAGTTGGCCATTGTATATTTTTATCGATACTTATATAGTATTTATACTGGTACTTACCCCAAAAACTAAAAAAAATTCAAGAAAAATTCATATTGGCATTTCATACTATAAGGTTTAAAATTGTTAAATTTATTCCTTAATTTTGAATTTTTCACAGTAACATAAGTATCATGCTAGCAAAATTTTTTCGATAAAATTTGTTTCAAATTTCAAATTTTCATCTTTATTATTTTATAAATTAATATTTTTAATAATATGTTGAATTCAACTCATTTTTATAAATATTTGAATGTATTATTGAAATTTTCTCGTTTTCAAAATCTAAATTTTTTATCTGTAAATATTTTTGTAAAATTTTTAAAAGTTTAATTTTTTTAAATATTTTCAAAATTTTCAATAAATGTTTTGTTCATAACTTTTTGAAATTCTATTTCATTTTTATTAAATATAATTTCCTTCTGAAAAGGTTTTTGCTCATAAATTTTTATGAGTTTGGAATATTTAATAGTATTTTTCTTGCACATAAATTTTCTCAAAAATTCCTTTCTGAATCTTTTATATGCAAACTTCATTAATTTCTTTTTTTAATGGGCCAAAATTTTTTTTTTCCATTTCATGAGCTTTAAAACCTGATAATTTTCCTAATAAGCCCAGTAAACCCATTAACCTTCCAACAAGCCTAATAAGCCCAATTTTGTTTTGTAACAAGCCCAACAAGCTTATTTTGATTAAATTTTTTATTTGAATTTATTATGAGAAATTTTATTTCTTGAACACATAATTTTTAACTTGTTACAATTTAATCCATCTAGTTTATTTTTTATCCAAATTTGATTTTTTTCTTTTCTTATCATCATAAAAGGCCATATTTTAGATGATGATGTCATGCATGATGATTCATGAGAAAGACAAGAATATTTAATTGAACCTTATCAAAAACCTAGAAAAATCTAGAAAAGATGAAAAATCAAAAAAGTAAAAAAAATGAGTAAGAAAAGATAAGCCTATTCGACCAAGTGGGGATTTGATCCCTTTGGCCAATCCTCTCTCTTTATAAGAGGGGAAGAATGCTTTCAAAAAAAAAAAAGGAAGGCTTCCGTAAGAAGAAAAATCATCACAAAATCATGGTTTTTTAAGGTTTTTCAAGCTTTCTAAGTAAATTCACTTGGAAAACTTTCGATTTTGTTGATTTCATGCATGTTTCATCTTTTGGTGAGCTTTGTGAATACTTAAGCTCATGGATTTTGATCCATGTTGAGAGGTCAAGTATGAATCTATGATCAAAGTTTTTTGATTTTGTTGTTTAATTTGACTTTTGCCAATAGTAGTTTGATTTTCATTATGAAAATATATATTTGTTGTGGAAATAATGTTGTGATGTAATGTAAATAAATTTCTCCTATTTCATTGGTGTTTTCATGTTGATTCATGATGAAATGTGTAAATATATTCATTATTTTTAATAATTTATGTATACTAAAACTTGACAGAATTTAGGGCATGTATTTATGAAATTACATGAAAAAAAAATTATTTTTGGATGTTATTGGTATTGGAAATTTTTGATAAATTTTTATGCTTGATTTTATGTTATTTTGACTATTTTGTTGTATTTCGAATTTGCAAGGGCCTAAAAAAAATTTTACCAAAAATTTTAAAGCCTTGGAAGGGTATTTCCAAGTTGGTCGAACCATGTATCGACTTGTTTGTGAAGTCTTTGATATTTTTAGGTTATTTTGTAAATATGAAATTTTAAGGATTAAATTTAAAAATGAAAAAACTTGTTTCAAGGCCTATCATGCTTGGTTGAATGCATCATGTACCCTTGGGGGTGTACACATTTTTAACATGTTTAAATTTATTTTATACATTTTTAGCCTTTTAGGGACCTTTTTGTAATTTTAGAAAGTTTAGAAATTTATTGGCAAAAAATTAAAAAAATTGTTCCAAGGCCAAAAGTACTTGGTCGAATCTTCCTTTTGATTTATTATACGATTTTTCATGTTGGTTTAAATGTATTTGATATTTGATTTTCTGTTTCATGTTATGTAAGGACTATTTTACAAAGCTAGAAACGTTTAGGGACCATTTAATAAAACCTTATATTTTAATGTCAAAATGGTTATTTCTCATACCTAATTACCCATATAGGGTATTTTGATCGTTTAGGAATATTTCTAGCATTTTTAGGCATTTTTGGCTTAAATATGGGGACCTATTATCAATTTTTGCATTTTAGGTCATATTTGATATCCAAGTTACCCATTTTTGGGTAAAAATTATCATTTTCATATCATTCTCAAGTCCTTTAGGGTTACCGAGATATTTTTATGTTTAAGGTACACTTTAAGGGTATTTTAGTAATTTACCTTAGAACTGAGTCTTTGATAATCGCTAGAATAGTTCTATGTCGAAGGTGCATAATAAGGATAAGTTCATCTTTTTATAAAGTTATCAAGTCATTTAGGGTTAACGAGATACTTTAACGTCTAGGGTAAACCTTAGAAACATTTTACTAATTGATATTAGAACCAAGTCATATATGATCATAGGAATACTTCTATGTCAGAGGTGCAAAGTAGGAATAGTTTCATTTTGTTATGATAATATCTAATTCTTTAGATTACATGGATATTTTCACGTCGAAAGTATACGTTAGGGAGATTTAGGTAAGTTACCTTAGAACTGAGTCATTTAATGTTACTGGATACTTTTATGTTGAAGGTGTACTTTACAAGGTACTTAGGATAAGTTTTCTTATTTTTGATAAAATCAAAATTTTTGAAAATTAAGTCAATGTCTTCGAGTTAAAGTAGTATACGGATTTTCTCCTAGCATATAGAATAGGTTTCACGAATTATTTTAATAACGAGATGTCCTTTTCAAAATAAAAATGAAGAATTTTTTAATTTTGTAAAAATTAAAACCTTTCATGCTTCTCCGTTTCTTTGGTGGGTTACAAGAGATATTTTGATTTTCAAAAATATTCAAAGCCCAATTTCTTAAACGAAATAATAAATTTGTTTCATAAAGTTTATTTTGATATATGGGAATTATAATTAAATAATAGACATTGAAACTGAATGAAAATTGAAATTTCAGTTAACACGGAATTAATAAGGTACCAATTATCAGGCATCGTGAGAGGGATCGTCCTTTACTCGTAACTATAATGGACTCCCGGACCTTGTCATATGATCTCTAGTATAAGCGCAGACCTCAAAGTTGGTTTCTAGGGCTTTATAACCCTCGAAATAGGAATTCTGATAGGTGAACAATCTGACCTAACCTAAACATTGGTAGCGATTTCAAAATAAATGGTCATTTTGTAAATGACTATTTAGGGTTAAGTCGAGTGAGCGGTTCATCTCAACAATTCTATCCTTGAGAATAAAAAAGAGATTAATAATGACATGGCCCCTAAAAAATAAACAATAAAAAATAATGATACCTATAGGAACGAAGGGTACACCCACTTTTTTAGTCTAGTTGGTCAGGATTCGTATCCCAACCATGTTGCACTAGCTTGGCGACTCCACTAGGGATAGATTAGAGAGTCAGGCTAAAATTAATCTTGTATTAACCAAATTTTGATTAATTCAGTTTCAACCGATATTTGATTATAATTTTCGATGTTTATGCCCTCTGATCTCATGTTTAATCATTGCATAAAAATATTTAAATGATCAGTATTTTATTCACATGTTCATTACCCATGTTTAATGAATAAGAAACAATTAAAATCAACTTGCAGCATAGCACAGGTCTTCAACCTAGTTATCATCAAACTTTTATTGGCCCATTTATGTATTGTGCCTTCAATTCAAATAATATTTCATTCCACTCACAACATATATATATACACATAATATTGAACATTTTTTTTATACTTGATTGTGGGAACATTTTTTTTGTACTTGATTGTGGTCCATGTCCTTTAAATAAAGTGATATCTAGTTTACAAACTATTCTTTTATTATGGGTATCTACATATAATAATATATATTTCTCACAGAAAGATCTGCACTAGGTTAGTGTAACTTGACCTTATTAGTATATGCCCTAGAGCCAATCAGATTAGATGAAGCACATAATAGTTAATAATGTAAACTAAATACTTTAGTTTATGATTCAAGGTTTTCCTTCATGTTGTGGCATGATTGACACTCATGCGAACACTAATTGGATGAAGCCCATGAAACACAATGGCCTTGCAAACTTAGTAATGAGTTACGATGATGAGATCCTTATGAATCAAAACCATGTTTTTGAAAATGTTTATAGTCATCGTATTGTCAAGATAGGGCATTGACAATGCACAAAGACTAGTATATGCTAATCTTAGATGCATTTAATGCATGCAACTCTTTAATTTATAGAGGTTGAAGTATAGAGATACTTGCAGATAGCATATAGGTGCTTGTTTGATGGAAAAAAGTTCACTAAACATGCCTCAGATAAGAACTCCATTTAGTATAATTCACCCAATTGTCTATGGAATATGTTCTCATGTCCTTGTCGTTTATATTAATCTTAAGACTTGTGATACCAGGTCATCTCTTGTGAGAAGTGTTATGCTTAGATTTATCTGAAATGGGTCCACAATGGATGGATGCTTAAGGTAGGGTACGTTGGGTGTGAAATGAATCATATGGAAGATGGATGAATGATCCAGAGAGGATTCACCATTCTAAGTGACATCGAAGACATATCTCACTTGTTCTTGGCTTTGGTTAACTTGATAAAGTTGTTAGCCAACGCATGATAAATTTAGGAGAAATTATTTCTCTAAATTGATAAGGTTAAATGAAAGCTACAAGAACTAATATGGATTGATACATAAGCAGACAATGCAACATGCTTATAGTCTTTCTGAGATACTTGGTGAAAGAACTGAAGTACACTGAGAGGCTGGTTACTAAAAGGTTTCTTAAGAGGTCATATTGACTCTTCCTGCATATTAAATGGCCATGACACATTGCTAGAGGCTAATCTTTATCTATAAACATAAATACACTTAATTAGGTAATTATATTTATTGCAGTTCTAATGGACGCTTAATAGGTCACACACAATAAAATGATCTATTGGATTAAAATCAGGATTTAATTAATGCGACTTTATTAAATAGAAGGAATAAAATATTACTAAAGACATAAATAAGATTTATGAAATCTAATTAGAGATGTCTTAATATGGCAACAAAGATAAGAATATCTTATCATGATAATGTTTATTTGTAGATATGGTTTTAGGGATAATATTATATAATGCCAAATAATTATATTTAGAACATTAAATAATTATTTGATAATTATTTAATTAATTATTTAATATTATTTACAAGAAACAAAAATTGTTTTATTTGGATTAGAAAATTTAATTATTAATTAAATTATCTAATATTTTAATTTAGGGGTTGGTCCAAAAATCTTAATTATCTAGTCAAAAGAGTTTAGTTATGAACTACCCCAAGTTGGGTTGGTGCTTTGGTGTGCTATTGGGCTAAAACATTAATAAGTTACTAGGCCTAATCTTGGATAAGCTAATTAAAATTTTTTAATTAAGTCAAAACACCACCAAAGTGGCATTAACCTTAAGGATAGGTGAGATTGACCCATTAATCAAGCCTAACCTAGCCCATGATAATAAGGGCTTTTGGCCGATAAAAAGCATCAAGAAAGCCTTAAGGCTTAAGAATTAAGAATTTTGATTTTTGAATCCATTTATTGGCATCTAGAAAAAATAGCTACTTCACTACAGTGTTATTTTTTCTTCCTCTTGCAGTAATAGGTGTAGGAATTATTCCCCAATTGCTTTAGATCTGAACCTGTTAGTTATATACCTTTTGGTTAAGGCTTAAAAAGCCTCCTGGCTAGCACCGAAGAATCACTGGAGCTCATGAAAGTTTCAACAGGCATCTGTGTGGATCATTGTTAGAGGCAGAACACTTGGACTACTTTTGGCCTTAATAAAAGATCATAGTAATTAACCCTTGGTGTGTTCATGCAAGGATCGACATAATTAGAGTTACAAGTCCCTAAGTAGGTGTGATTTTTATCAAATCTATATTTTAAATTGTAATCAGATCACATGTACATTTTTGCCTAAGATCTTGAGAAAATTCAGGTGTTTCTTTGTTTAATTTCACTACATAAATTTAATGCTGATTATGTTTATATTGATAAGCATGAGCACAAGATTTCCTTATCAATGTTATTAGAGCCTAAGGTTTGTAGATTACATGTGGCCTAGCATATCGATTTTTACTGATAATCAATTTGATTGATTTGTGTGTTGATTTAATGAATTTTTAGTTTTAGTAAATTTCTAAAAAAATATTTTTCTTTAATTTTTAAATCTGAGTGTAGACACCTAATTTTGTTCGAGTCTCTTTTTCGAGAATCCTGAATATCCGAAATTGAGAACTTAACGGCCATCCTCATTAGGAATGATCCTTTTTCAGATGAACAAGACATTTTCAAGACTTTTTAGTCATAATTTAAATAGTCATAAGTTCACATAACAAAAAATTCATATTTTGATCTCTAATTTTAGACATATAGGATGAGTATTTAAGAAAAAATATTTTCTAATATTTTCTTGTCAAAATTTTGAAAATCTATTTTTCAGATGTTATCGTAAACAAATTTCTCATTTTTATAAATTTTTCGAGAATTTTTTGTTAAAATTGGAAAGTTGACCGTCATATATTTTTAGTGATACTTATATGGTATTTATATCAATACGCACTCCAAAAAAATAAAAAATAATCAAGAAAAAACTTGTATTGGCATTTTATACCATAAAGTGTCAGGTTGTTCATTTTAGTAATTTATTTTGAATTTTTCATAGCACCGTGAGTATCATGCTCGTGAAATTTTTTTGGATGAAATTATTTCAAATTTTAGATTTTCATCTTTATCATTTTATAAATTAATATTTTGAATAATAAGTTTTATTTAATTCATTTTATATATTTTTAATGTATTTTTTAGAAAATTTCTCGATTTTAGAATACAAACTTTTCGTTACACGTAAAATTTTTGGTGTAATTTTCTCAAGTTTTGAATTTAAAATTTTTTAAATATTCACATTCAACTATCATTAATTAGTTTTTTAAAATTCATTTATTTGTTATGAATTTTAGAATTCTTCCCGTTTCAGAAATACAGAGTTTTTACTCCATTAATTTTTTTGAGATGATTTTAGTAAGTTTATATATTTTTTAAAATTCCTCAAATATTATTATTTAGTTCATATTAAATCAGTTTTAAAAAATTAATTTTATTTTATCAGTTTTGCATTATTCTTTTGAAATTCTTCTACTTTTGAAATATGGAGTTTTCTACTCCATAATTTTTTTAGAAAGATTTTTTCTTAGTTTATATTTTTTAAAATTTTTTAAATATTATTTTTTTAATTCATATTAAATCAGTTTTAAAAAATTCAATTTATTTTGCGAGTTTTAGAATTTTTTCTATTATCGAGATACAAGTTTTATACTCCTAAAATTTTTTGGTGAGATTTCTTCAAGTTTCTAATTTTTAAATTTCTTTAAATATTATTATTTAATTCATATTGAATCAATTTTGGAAAATTCAATTTATTTAATGAGTTTTAGAATTTTGTTTGTTATCAAGATACAGAGTTTCCTCCCCGTAAATTTCTTCATAGGATTTCTCAGAGTTTATAATTTTCAAAAATTTTTAAATATTATTATTTAGTTCATATTAAATCAGTTTTGAAAAATTTCATTTATTTAACGAGTTTTAGAATTTTTCCTTTTAATGAGATATAGATTTTTTTTACTCTGTAAATTTTCTTGGTAGGATTTTTCTATGTTTATAATTTTTAAATTCTTCAAATATTGCTGTTTAATTCACATTAAATCAGTTTTTCAAAATTTAATTTATTTTGTATTCTTTACATGTAACAATTTTTCTCGTAAATGTTTTTTCTCATCAAAATTTTCTAGTTTGCTATTTTGATTTTTTCCTTGTACACAAAAAAATGCTTTTATTATTAAATTGAATTAAATATATTATATGAAATTTTATTTTAAAAATATAATTTTTTAATTCTTACAATTTAATTCTTATAGTTAATTTTTACAGTATAATTTTATATATTATATACGAATATCACTCAAAATATCAATAGAAATCAATGATATCATTCATGACATCACAAGGAGACAAGAGTCATAAATTTAAATCCAATCAATTTGTAAAAAATCAAATCATATCTTAAATAAATCAAATATAAAAATAAGAAAATCAATAAATTATGACATGTAATAAATGAAAGAAAATTTTTATGGATTTTGGATGGAACCTCACGGCAAGGTGGATTCAAAAAAAATCCATCATCTTGCTGTCCCCTCACTTGGGAAAAAAAAGAATGAAAAAAAGTTCTCCCAAATAGTTCTTAACTACCATAAGCCAAAAGCTCTAAAAATCCATAAAAGTTACTTAGGTTTGTTATGTTTTTCAAGCTTTCAAGGTAATTTCTCTTCCAAAATCTTATATTTATGTTGATTTCATGCTTGATTTTTTATTTTAGTGAGTTTTATGATTGCTTGAGCTCATGCATTTCATTCCATGCTGAAAGGCCAAGCATGAAAACAATGATTAAATTTTATGGATTTTCTTGATTTATTTGATTTTATTGTATTTCTTTTTTTTTAAGATAATATTTTGTGTTCATTTCTAATAATGATATTATATTCAATGAATACATGTTTTATAATATTTATTATGTTATGTTTATGATGATTTAGATTGAAATATTAGTGACTTTTTTTATTTCTAAGCTTAAAAATTTTGTTTATAAATTTATGATATTATTTATGAAATTTCATGATAAAAAAAATTTCTCTTGATGCTTTCTATGCTTGGCCGAACCTGATTGGGCTTGATAATGGTGATTTTGTGTTTATTTTGCTTTGATTTTAGGTTTTTTTAGGTTATTTTGTAATATTTGTAAACTTAGGGACTAAATTGCAACAGTTGTAAAAGTTTTAATGTGATATTTTGGCTTAACCGAGAGCTTTGTAAGCCATAAGACTTCTAATTCATGAATTTTAAGCATGTTTTAGGTATTTTCAATATTTAAGGGGTCATTTTGTAATTTTAAGAAGTTTAGGGACTAAATTGCAAAATATAAAAAATTATGCTTTGCGGCTAAAAGTGTTTGGCTGAATTTTTGAACGCATTCTTGCCATGTTTTTTTTGGAGATTCTTTGCTGGTTTGATGATTTGTTGTGATGTTTTGTGATATTTTATCATATAAGGGTCAAAATGTATTTTACAAAGTTCAAGGGTTATTTTGCAAAATATAGAAAAAATTTTATTTTAAGGCCAAGGTGTTTGGCCAAATTCTTGTTAATATATTTGCTGTATTTTCTATGTATATTTTTATGTGATTTTATGATTTTTAGGGCATTTTACCATGTCAGGATTAAAATGAAAATTTATAAAAGTTTAGGGACTAAACAGCAAATTTTCATATTTAGGGGGCAAAATGTACATTTCACTAGTTTGCACGATTTCTATTATTTCTATGGCCTTCCATAGAGATATAAAAATTTTTAAAACTTTTCGTATTTGTTCGGTCCTTCGAAGGATATGAATGTAATTTTTAAAAGTTTAGAGGCTTGATTGCAAATTTTACATTTTAAGTCAAACTTAAACTTTTAGCTTTTCCATTTAGACTAAATTCATCTACTTCTAATCATTTTAGGTCATTTTAAGGTCCCTTAAGGTTATTGAGATACTTTCATGTCGAGAGCATACCTTAGGGGCATTTTGGTAACTTTGCTCATCGAGATGCTTTTACGCCAAAAGTGAATATTTGGGATTGGATTAGTTTTCTAAGGTGATTTTAAGGTCCATTAGGATTACTAGGGTATTTTCATATCAAAGGTATACCCTAAGGGCATTTTGGTAATTTTGCTTATTAGGACACTTTTACGCCAATGGTGAATATTTAGGATGGGTTTAGCCTCCCATGGTCATTTTAAGGTCTATTAGGGTTACTAGGATACTTTTATGCTGAAGGTATAGCATAAAGGGCATTTTGGTCATTTTTCACTGAGATGCTTTTACGTTGAAAGTGAATATTTTAGGGTTGATTTAGCCTTCCAAGGTCATTTCAAGGTCTATTAGGGTTACTGAGATACTTTCACATCGGAAGTATACCCTCAAGGCATTTTGGTAATTTTGATCACCAAGATGCTTTTATGCCAATGGTGAATATTTAGGATTGCTTTAGCCATCCAAGGTCATTTTAAGGTCCATTAAGATTACCGAGATACTTTCACGTCAAAGGTATACCCTGGGAGTATTTTGGTTATTTTGCTCATCGAGATGCTTTTACGCCAAATGTGAATATTTGAGATTGGTTTAGCCTTCTAAGGTTATTTTAAGGTCCATTAGGGTTACCGGGATACTTTCATGACGAAGGTATACCCTAGGAGCATTTTGATAATTTCTTTTATTAAGATGCTCTTTTGCTGAAGGTGAATTTTTAGGATTGGTTGAGCCTTACTAGATCATTTTACGGTCCATTAGGGTTACTGAGATACTTTTATGTCGAAGGTATACTCTAAGGGCATTTTCATAATTTTTCTTCGAGTCTAGTCTTAAATATTTATTAGGATGCTTTTAGGCCGAAAGTGCATATGTAGGATAGGTTCACCCTTTTTCAAGCATTTTTTAGTCCTCTAGGGGTTACCGAGATCTTTTACGTCAATAGAATACCCTAAGGCTATTTTCGTAATTTTATATTATAACCATATCCTCTATAACTACTAGGATACTTTCATGTCGAAAGTACACATTAAGAATATGTTCAACATATTAGGTCATTTCTTGGTCATAGAGTCCGTATTTTTTTATAATAAAATTATTTTTATAAATAAGGTAATGTCTCATAATTAAATTAATATGCAAGATTCCTACCAGAATAAGCTTAGGGATTCTATAGATTATTTTAATAATGAGATATCTTTTTCATAATGATAGTTAAGATTTTTCAATTTTTGTAAAAATAAAACCTTTCGTATTCCATAGGTTCTCCAGCGGGGTACGACAAAGAATGATAAAAATCTGTGTTCTCTTGGTTCTCCCACGGGGTATGGAAGAAATTTTGATTTCCAAAAACATTAAAATCTAATTTTCTCAGAATAATAAAGTTCTATAATAAAATATCATGGGAATTATAATTAAATATCAAATACTGGAACCAAATAAAAATCAAAATTTAAGTTAACACGCAATTAATAAGGTACCGATTATCGAGCATCATAAGAAGGTCGAACCTTACTTGTGGTTGTAACTGGCTCCCGGACCCTTTTATGCGATTTATGGCATGAGCGCAAACCTTGGAGTTCGTTTCCAAGGGTTTCGTAACCCTCGAAAATATAAACTCCGACAGGTGTCCAATCTCAACTGGCTAAAATAAGATTGGTGGTGACTTTAAAATATATAGTCGTTTCATAATGATTATTTAGAGAAGTCGAGTGAGCGATTCATCTCGACAAGTCAATCCCTAGGTACGAAAGGTAATATTAATGAAGATATGGACCCTTAAATATAGAAAGAAATAATTATATAGATATTTATATAGAAACAATGGATACATTCGCCATTTTAAGTCAGGCTGGTCAGGATTCGTATCTGGGCCATGTTGCGACAGTTTGGCGACTCCATTGCGGATAGCTAGAGACTCAGGCATAAAATTAATTATGTGTTAACTAAATTTTGATTAATTTGGTTTCAACCAATATTTAATTATAATTCTTGATATATTCAAAATAAATTTTTTCATTGTATTTTTAACTTATAAATTTTAGCATATATTCTTCATATTTTTCACTAACCTTTTTATTTCCTTTACAATATTTTTTTAGGGAAATTTAGAATAGGTTTTTTATTTTTGAATATGTCAACTTGTAAAAGGTAAATTGTTCCCCCACACACACTATGCACATGCATATGTAAAAGATTCTCTTCCATGAGTAAGGAAAAGGCATAGGTACCCACTGTTTTAGGAGGGGATGAAGTAGCTCTGCCTTCTGAGGTGTTAGCCTCTATCTGGGCTAGTGAAAAGCCTACCGGGTGTAAATTCCTATGCCTGCCTGAGGTGTTAGCTTCATTATGGGCATGGAAGATACTCCCACTCGAATTGAACCCTTTCCAACATAGACCCACAATAGGTAAGGATAAGGGTACCTTGTCAGTTCTTTTCGGACTCGGGGAGGAATTCGAGAACCTATTTAGATGTTTAATCTGAACATCATGTAATGAACCGTAAGGGCCTTAACTAGTTAGAGCCATACCCGGTTCTAGAGGATACCAAATTAGGTACACGGGGGGGGAATGCTTCAACCCTCTACTAAGGAATTTAGTAAAGAGTCATATAGAGGTTGTCCTCACGGCATGATTGTGATGAAAGGAAATAACTGCACGTCTTGTGGAATTCTCGATTTTGAGGACTTAGAATTTGATGCACCTCTTAATGTTCCATTAGGTTACCTACATTTTAGACACAGAGGATGCCAATTCAGTGAAATTCTAAGAGCAGGTGGATGACTATTAAGGCTGATTAGTCTAAGGTCATCAACTTTTTGGTAGTATGCCAATCAGGGGCAATTTCTAACTCAACTTCAAAATTTTATACATTTCCTATGAAATGAATTCTGATTTGTAAATAGTATGCATACTTTACAAACCATGAATTTTGTTCATAATAATTTTCAATATTTAGGATAATGAGAACACTTTGGAAAATTTTTCTTTGGTAGGTGATCACTATTAGTTTGAGCTCTCTCAGAAAGGTCCTTCACTTCTACATATATAATTCTCCCAAATATTCAACTATAGACCTTTCACCACTATAGACTTTCCATGCCCAAATGTTTTTTCTATAGATTCCTTGAAGGTCGAACAAATAAGTTGTGCTTCTAAAAGAGTCAGATATCAATCGTTTGACATGTGTTAAAATAAATTTGAGATTTCTCTTATTTTGATAATCTTTTGCCACAATTTTCATGACACTCTTCCATCCTCAATTCAAAAAAATAGGAGTGAAAATAAGCCAAAATCTCCTTTTCCTTTTGAACAAAATGTTTTTAAACCAATTTTTGATACATAAGATATGAGATTCGAGATTTTTTTGCAAGCCAATTTGATTTTCTTTCTTAGAGGCTCAACTAATCGTTGGTGGCTATGAAGCCAACCATATTGAAGGGAATATCTTAAGCCTTTGTTGAGTGTAGAATCATGCTATTGAAGTATTCAAAATGATTTTGAAAAAAATAACCTTTTTTCCTAGTGAAATGCTTGACCAGTTCAAATGGCTATGTTTAAAATGAAAAATGGCCTTTTTGCTCTATCTTTTATTAAATTTAGAAAATGATTCCCTTTGCAGTCCCCTTTGAGCCTGATAATTTATTTTTTTCTCTAAACCCTAATCAAGGATTACCCTCAACATTAGGGGGCAAGTGAAGCAAAGCTTTAAGATTAGAAGGGGCAAATTCTACTATAAAGTTATGAGAAGAACAAATCAGATGTCATGAAATAAATTTTAAAGAAAAAAATATTGAATTTCAAGTTCAACTATTCTAAAGTGAAGAATGAAGAAAATTTCAAGTTCTTTCACAATAAACAATGGCAAAAGTTTTAAAGAAAGAAAGAAAAAAGAGAAATGAAGAAAACAAAAGTTATTGAAGAAAAAAGATTTGTTCATCTTGAAAGACACGCCAAAATTAATTCTTGCTGAAAAGAACTGATCCTTCATTCAATTACCCTTAAACATTTTTTTAGGCCTATTTATCCTTTTCGTTCTAAACCCTGAACCATAGCCTACATTGCCTACCTAATAAAGTCTGTTTTGATCAGACATAGCTATCTAGGCTGTCAGGTTGTTCCTAGAATTCTCTTTAAAATTTCATCATTTTGAATGATTTTTTAGTCTTTAATAATATCATGGGATAGGCTTAAAAGCCTAAGATTTGCTCTTAAATCAACACAGATAGTCACCAATTAGAGAGAACCCATCGTTCTAATTTAAAAATGACTCCAAACCTTTGAAAATTTCATGTTCTTAACAAAAAGCAAAGTTAAATGCCTTGACATTGATTCCTTTCCAAGTAACCTTTTAAAACTTTGTACTAACCTTGAGAATTGATGCTTACCAAAATCAATCCTTTGAGACTTGGTGTTTACTAGCATTAGTTTAACACCTATCAGGCTATTGTATTTGAAGATTAAAAGGATGCTCTAACTTGTTTGTTTTTCTTTCAAGGAATACTTTAAACAAACATCCATCTAAATTTAGTCCTAGTAAACCTTGACTTTGTCATATCAATTTCTCTAAGACAAATTTTAGTAGTGCTACCCCATTTGTGCCTCTAAATTCATTTCTTCATCTTATTCAAAGAAGTCTCGAATGGTTATCATCTATCACAAGAAAGTTTTAACAGCATGATGAAGATAACATCCATTATCCTTGATATTGGAAAATCCATGGTTGAAATTATTTTGGAATTTTTGATTTTGATCAAGTTTTTTCCCAAGGTCAAATGAGAAGGTGATCTCATTTCATAAATCCTGGAATTTTGATGAAATATGATGTTTTTCATCATTTCATGGATGTAAGCAAATATGCCTTGAGTAGATATTTATCTAATTGTATAAGTTATATCACTGAATCAATGAACACTAATTTAATATTTAAATCCCCCTGCATGCAATCTTATGGCAAGGTCAGTGGAGTGTGATTTAAGTCAATTAAATGCTTCATCCTGATAATTGATCAAGTCTCAAATGTTACACCACCCTCTTATCCCTGTTGACTTATCAGCTTTGTCCCAGTTAACCCCGTTTATCCTTGTTAACTTTCAGCGTTGTCTTGTTAACCTATATGTCTTGTTAACCTTTTATCCCTGTTGACGTGTTGGCTTTGTCCAAGTCAACTCTATTTATCTTTGTTGACTTGTCAGCTTTGTCTCGTTAACATTTTCCTCCTTGTTGATTTGTCAACTTTGTCTCAGCCAACCCTTTTTATCCCTGTTGACTTGTCGACTATGTCCCAATCAACCCTTTTCTCTCTATTGATTTGTCGACTTTGTCCTAGTCAACCCTTTTCTCCTTGTTAACTTGTCAACTTTATCCTTATCAACCCTTTTATCCTTGTTAACTTGTTGGCTTTGTTCTAGCTTTGTTCTATTCAACTTTTTCTCCCTATTGACTTATCGACTTTGTCTCGGTTAACCTTTTCTCCCTATTAACTTGTCAGTTTTATCCCGGTCAACCCTTTTATCCTGATTGACTTGTTAGTTTTGTCTTGGTCAATTTTTTACCCTTGTTGACTTGTCAGCTTTGTCCTAATCAACCCTATTTATTCCTGCTGACTTGTTGACTTTGTCTCGATTAACCTTTTACCCCTGTTGACTTATTAACTTTGTCCTAGTCAACTATTTATCCCTGTTGACTTTTAAGCTTTATCTCGATTAATTTTTTTTCCTTGTTGACTTGTTGACTTTGTCCTAGTCAACCCTTTATCCCTATTGACTTGTCAACTTTGTCGTAGTCAACCATTTATACTCGTTGACTTATTAGTTTTATCCTAGTTGACATTTTATCTTTGTTGACTTGTCGGCTTTGTCCTAGTTAACCCTTTTATCCCTATTAACTTGTCAGCTTTGTTTCGATTAAGATTTTATCCTTATTGACTAACTGACTTTGCCCCAACCAACTTTTTATCCCTTTTGACTTGTCAGCTTTGTCCCAGTCAACCATTTATTTGTTGACTTACTAATTTTTTCCCAGTTAAGCTTTTACCTATATTGACTTGTTGACTTTATCTTGGTTAACTTTTTTTCTCTAATAACTTGTCAGCTTTATCCCAGTCAACCATTTCTCTTTGTTGACTTGTCAGTTTATCCCAGTCAACCTTTTTCTCTTGTTGACTTATCAGCTTTGTCTCAGTCAACCTTTTTTCCCTGTTGACTTATCGGCTTTATCCCAGTCAACCCTTTTATCCCAGTTAACTTATTGGCTTTGTCTTTCTATCCCTGTTGACTTGTCAGCTTTGTCCTAGTCAGCCTTTTATCCCTGTTGACTTGTCAGTTTTGTCCCAATCAACCCTTTTCTTACTGTTAACTTGTCGGCTTTGTCCTAATTAACCCTTTTACTCATTGACTTGTTCGTTTTATCCTAATCAAACTTTTATCTTTATTGTCTTTGTTAGTTTTTTCCCAATCAACATTTTATCTTTGTTGAGTTGTTGTTTTTATCCCGATCAACCCTTTTATTTGTTGACTTATTGCTTTCCTCCCAATCAACCCTTTATCTTTGTTGACTTTGTCAGTTTTATCTTGGTTAACCCTTTTATCTATGTTGACTTATTGATTTCATCTTGGTTAACCCTTTTTATTTGTTGTCTTGTCAATTTTATCCCCATCAACATCTTACCTATGTTGATTTATCGGTTTTAGTCTTAGTCAATCTCTTACTGATGTTAACTTATTGGTTTCGTCTCAGTCAACCATTTTTATTTGTTAACTTATAGATTTTACCCCGGTCAATTTTTTACCAACGTTGACAAGCATGGTTTTGTCTTAGTCAACTCCTTGTAACTTAGGTCTCGCCCTAGTCATTGTTTAATTTAAGATTTCTCCTTATGGCTAATTACCTTTTATTTTCATTTTTTGTTTAGTGTATTTTTCAAAGCTTAACGACCCAAATGAAATTATGTCTGTTTGGTCTTTGCCCTGTTCTTGATTCTTAGCAACGATAAAAGAGGGGCAGCTATAAACACCTAATTTCGTCCTGATCTGTTCTTCGAGAATCTTGAATATCCAAGATTGAGACCTCAACAGCCGTCCTCATTGGGAACGATCTTTTTCAGATGAACAAGATATTTTCAAGACCTTTTAGTCATAATTTAAATATTTTGATCTCTAATTTCATATATATGAGACGAATATTTAAGAAAAATTATTTCAAATATTTTCTTGTCAAAATTTTGAAAATCTATTTATGCAGATGTTATCGTGAACAAATTTTTCATTTTTATGAATTTTTTGAGAATTTTTTGTTAAAATTTAAAAGTTGACCATCGTATATTTGTGCTGATATCTATATGGTATTTATGTCAATACAAACACCAAAAAAAATAAAAAATAATCAATAAAAAATTATATTGGCATTTTATATCATAAGGTGTCTAGTTGTTCATTTTAGAAATTTATTTTAAAATTTTCATAGCACCGTGAGTATCATGCTCATAAAATTTTTCCTGGTGAAATTATTTCAAATTTTTTATTTTCATCTTTATCATTTTATAAATTAATATTTTGAATAATACATTTTATTTAATTCATTTTATATATTTTTAACGTATTTTTTAGAAATTTTCTTGGTTCTAGAATACAAACTTTTTGTTATCTATAAAATTTTTTGTGTAATTTTCTCGAGTTTTGAATTAAAAATTCTTTAAACATTCACATTCAACTACCATTAAATTAGTTTTTTAAAATTCATTTATTTGTTATGAATTTTAGAATTCTTCCCCTTTCAGAAATACAGAGTTTTCTACTCCATAAATTTTTTCGAGAAGATTTTTCTAAGTTTGTATATTTTTTAAAGTTTCTAAAATATTACTATTTAATTCATGTTAAATTAGTTTTGGAAATTTCTTTTTATTTTATCAGTTTTCTACCCTGAAATTTTTTGAAAAGATTTTTCTTAGTTTATAATTTTTAAAATTCTTTAAATATTATTTTTTAATCCACACTAAATCAGTTTTGAAAAATTCAGTTTATTTTATGAGTTTTAAAATTTTTTCTGTTACCAAGATACATGTTTTATACTCCACAAATTTTTTTGATGCGATTTCTTCAAGTTTCTAATTTTTAAATTTCTTTAAATATTATTATTTAATTCATATTGAATTAGTTTGGAAATTTTAATTTATTTTATGAGTTTTAGAATTTTTTCTGTTATCAAGATACAGAGTTTTTTACTCGTAAATTTCCTCGATAGGATTTTTTTGATTTTATAATTTTTAAAATTCTTTAAATATTATTATTTAATTAATATTAAATCAGTTTTGAAAATTTTCATTTATTTAATGTGTTTTAAAATTTTTCTTTTAATGAGATACTGATTTTTTTACTCCGTAAATTTCCTCAGTAGGATTTTTTTGTATTTATAATTTTCTAGATTTCTTCAAATATTGCTGTTTAATTCACATTAAATTAGTTTTTTAAAATTTAATTTATTTTGCATTTTTTACCTGTAATAATTTTTCTTGGTAAATGTTTTTTCTCCTAAAATTTTGCCAGTTTGCTATTTTGATTTTTTCCTTGTACATAAAAATTATTTTAATTATTAGATTGAATTAAATTGACTATATGAAATTTTATTTTAAAAATATAGTTTTTAATTTTTATAATTTAGTTTTTATAATTAATTTTTACGGTATAATTTTACATATTATATACGAATATCACTCAAAATATCTATAGAAATTAATGATACCATGCATGACATCACAAGGAGACAAGAGTTATAAATTTAAATCCAATCAATTTGTCAAAAATCAAATCATATCTCAAACAAATCAAATATAAAAATAAAAAAAAATCAACAATTTATGACATGTGATAAATAAAAGAAAAGTTTTTATGGATTTTGGATGGAACCTCACAGCAAGATGGATTCAAAAAAAATCCATCATCTGGCCGTCCCCTCACTGGGGAAAAAAGGAATGAAAAAAAATTTTCCCAAAGAGTTCATAACTTCCATAAGCCAAAAACTCCAAAAATCTATAAAAATTACTTAGGTTTTTTATGTTTTTCAAGCTTTTAAGGTAACTTCTCTTCCAAAATCTTATATTTATGTTGATTTCACACTTGATTTCTTATTTTAGGGAGTTTTATGATCTCATGGATTTCATTCAATGTTGAAAGACCAAGCATGAAAACAATGGTTAAATTTTATGGATTTTCTTGATTTATTTGATTTTCTTGTATTTCTTTTTTTAAGAAAATATTTTCTTATCATTTGTAATAATGATATTATCTTCAATGAATACATGTTTGACAATATTTATTATTTTATATTTATGATGATTTATTTTAAAATATTAGTGATTTTTTTTTGTATTTTTAGGCTTAAAAAATTTATTTATAAACTTATGATATTATTTATAAAATTTCATGGTAAAAATTTTTTTTTTCTTGATGCTTTCTATGCCTTGGCCGAACCTGATTGGACTTGATAATGGTGATTTTGTGTTTATTTTTGCTTTGATTTTAAGTTTTTTTAAGTTATTTTGTATAATCTGTAAACTTAGGGACTAAATTGCAAAAGTTGTGAAAGTTTTTATGTGATATTTTTGGCCTGGCCGAGAGCTTTGTAAGCCATGAGATTTTTGATTCATGAGTTTGTAAGCATGCTTTAGGTATTTTCAATATTTTAGGGGTTATTTTGTAATTTTAAGAAGTTTAAGGACTAAATTGCAAAATATGAAAAATTATGCTTTATGGCTAAAAATGTTTGGCCAAATTTTTATACACATTCTTGCCATGTTTTTATTTTTTGGTGATTCTTTGCTGGTTGATGATTTGTTGTTATGTTTTGTGGTATTTTATCATATAGGGGTCAAAATGTAATTTTACAACGTTAAGGGGTTGTTTTGCAAAATATAGAAAAAATTTTATTTTAAGGCCAAGGTGTTTGGTCGAATTCTTGTTGATATATTTTATGTATTTTCCATGTATATTTTCATGTGAGTTTCTGATTTTTAGGGCATTTTACCATGTAAGGATTAAAATGAAATTTTTAAAAGTTTAGGGACTAAATAGCAAATTTTCATATTTAGGGGCCAAAATGTACATTTCACCAGTTAACTATGTCTATTATTTCTATGGCCTTCCATAGGAATATAGAAATTTTCACAACTTTTTGTATTTGTTCGATCCTACGAAGGATATGAAATGTAATTATCAAAAATTTAAGGGCTTGATTGTAAATTTCGCATTTTAAGTCAAACTTAAACTTTTAGCTTTTCCATTTAGACTAAATTCATCTACTTCTCACCATTTTAGGTCATTTTAAGGTCCCTTAGGGTTATCAAAATACTTTTCTATCGAGGGTATACCCTAGGGGTATTTTGGTAAATTTGTTTATCGAGATGCTTTTACGCCAAAGGTGAATATTTAGGATTAGATTAGTTTTCTAAGGCCATTTTAAGGTCCATTAGGGTTGCTGGGATACTTTCACATCGAAGGTATACCATAGGGGGATTTTGGTAATTTTGCTTATCGGGATGTTTTTATGCCAAAGATGAATATTAAGGATGGGTTTAGCCTCCCAAGGTCATTTTAAGGTCCATTATGGCTACCGAGATACTTTCACGTTAAAGGTATGCCCTAGGGCCATTTTTATAATTTTTTCACCAAGATGCTTTTATGCTGAAAGTGAATATTTTAGGGTTGATTTAGCCTTCCAAGGTTATTTTAAAGTCCATTAGGGTTATCGAGATACTTTCACAACGAAAGTATACCTTAACGAAATTTTGGTAATTTTGTTCACCAGGATGCTTTTACGCTGAAGGTGAATATTTAGGATTGGTCAGCCTTTTAAGGTCATTTTAAGTTCAATTAGGGTTACCGAGATACTTTCATGTTGAACGTATGCCCTAAGGGTATTTTTGTAACTTTGCTTATCAGGATGTTTTTATGCTAAAGGTGAATATTTAAGATTAGTTTAGCCTTTTAGGGTTATTTTAAGATCCATTAGGATTACCAAGATACTTTCACGATGAAGGTGTGTCCTAGGGGCATTTTGGTAATTTTCTTAATAAAAAAGCTTTTATGCCGAAGGTGAATTTTTAAGATTGGTTTAGCTTTCTTAGATTATTTTAAGGTCCATTAGGGTTACCGAGATACTTTCATGTCGAAGGTATACTCTAAAGGCATTTTCGTAATTTTTCTTCGAGTTTAGTCTTAAATATGCATTAGGATGCTTTTAGGCTGAAAGTGCACATGTAGGATAGGTTCACCCTTTTTCCAACATTTTTTAGTCCTCTAGGTGTTATCAGGATCTTCTACATCAATAGAATACCCTAATGCTATTTTTGTAATTTTATATTAGAACCATATCCTATATAAGTACTAGGATGCTTTCACGTCGAAAGTACACATTAAGAATATGTTCAACATATTAGGTTGTTTCTAGGTCATAGATTCTATATTTTTTATAATAAAATTATTTTTATAAATAAGGTAATGTTTTATAATTAAATTAATACGTAGGATTCCTACCAGAATATGCAAGGGATTCTATGGATTATTTTAATAACACGATACCCTTTTTAAAATGAAAGTCAGGATTTTTTTGTTTTTATAAAAATAAAACCTTTGTATTCCACAGGTTTTCTAGTAGGGTACGACGGAGAATGATAAAAAATCTTCGTGTTCTCTTGGTTCTCCCAGAGGGTATGGAAGAAATTTTGATTTCCAAAAACATTAAAATCTAATTTCCTCGGAATAATAAACTTCTATGATAAAATATTATGGGAATTATAATTAAATATCAAATATTGAAACCAAATAAAAATCAAAATTTAAGTTAACACAGATTAATAAGGTACCGATTACCGGGCATCATGAGAAGGTCAATCTTTACTTATGATTGTAACTAGCTCCTAGACCCTTTTATGCGATTTTTAGTATGAGCGCAGACCTTGGAGTTTATTTTCAAGGGATTCGTAACCCTCGAAAATATAAACTCTGGCAAGTGTCCAATCTCATTTAGCTAAAATAAGATTGGTCGTAACTCTAAAATAAATATTCATTTCATAACGATTATTTAGAGAAGTCAAGTGAGCGATTCATCTCGACAAGTCAGTCCTTAGGTACGAAAAATAATATTAATGAAGATATGGACCCCTAAAAATAGAAAGAAATAATTATATAGATATTTATATAGAAACAATGGATACATTCACCATTTTGAGTCGGGCTAGTTAGGATTCGTATCTGAGCCATATTGCGACATCTTGGTGACTCCACTGGGGATAGCTAAAGAGTCAAACCTAAAATTAATTCCATGTTTACTAAATTTTGATTAATTTAGTTTTAACTAATATTTAACTATAATTCTCGATATTTTTAAAATAAATGTTTTCATTGTATTTTTGACTTATAAATTTCAGTATATATTCTTCATAATTTTCACTAACAGTTTTGTTTCCTTTACAGTATTATTTTTTAGGGGAATTTAGAGTAGGTTTTTTTTTAATATGTCAAGTAGGAAAAGGTAAATTGTTCCCCCACACACACTGTGCACATGCATATGCATTAGATTCTCTTCCACGAGTAAGGAAAAGGCATAGGTGCCCACTATTTTAAGATAGGGTGAGGTAGCTCTACCTTCTTAGGTGTTAGCCTCTGTCTGGGCTAGTGAAATGCCTACTGGGTATAAATTCCTATGCCTGCTTGAGGTGTTAGCCTTATTATGGGCATGGAAGATACTCCTACTCGAATTGAACCCTTTTCAACATAGACACGTAATGGGCAAGGATAAAGGTACCTTGTCAACTCTTTTCAGACTCAGGGAGCAATTCGAAAACCTTTTAGATGTTTAATCTGAACAACATGTAATGAACTGTAAGGGCCTTACCTAGTTAAAGCCATACCTTGTTCTAGAGGATACCGAATTAGGTACATAGGGGGGAATGCTTCTAACCCTCTACTCTTATAATTTGATTTTCTTGATATTGATTCATGTATGTTGTGTTATTACGATACATTTTATTTCTCACATTAATTTGTTATATTATGAAGGATTTTTCTTAATTTTTGGCATGATATCCATATTCCATGGAAATTATAAATTCATTCATGCATATACGAAGTTCATATTCTTATATGTTCATGCATTCATAATTTTTGTAGTGTATTAATTCATTTCATTTATTGTATTTCAAGGATCAAGACATCTGTGATGATTTGGAGGTGAGGGTTCGAACATCAGAATTCATCTAAAAAGATTTTGATCATGAAGTCCGTGGAACGAAAAATCTACTCAACAGATTGATAAAAATGGTTGAGGGTTTATATGGGATTAAAAAAAGGAAAAAAAAAGAAAGTTTTAGAATACAGACGTAATAAAATTATTTTAAAGATAATTTGTTGGGCTATTTGCTGAATTTTGTAAATATAAGGGTTAAAAAATGAATTATTAAGGTTTGTAAAAAACCCTTAGAAACATTAACACAGCTAGAAAAATGTAGTGTTTGCAAGATCATTTCTTTTTGTTACTTTGCTTTTGAATCTTGTAAATATGGCTATGTACACCCACATCAATGGTTAAGTTAGAGAATTTTGGTTCATGAAACAATGTTGTTGAATCACTACTCGAATTCTTCAGATTCTTGCCTTTACAATAATCTTTATGTTTGGTTCTTAGTTAATTCTCTGACATCCAATCTATTTCATTAAATGTTGCCCCCTTTCCTCAATTATTTATTCACTCATTCATGCATTCGTTCATTCATTTACTCATTTATTTATTTAATTTTTCCATTCATTGACGATCATCTAGGAAGCCAATAGAGATTAATACAGTCAAGACACATACATATTCATGCAACTGATTTAAGTTTTTTTTTTATATATTTTAAGGTGAGATAAAAAAATCATTAAATGGAAGATACCATATAATAAGAAGAAAAATGCAAGAACAAATTTTAAGTTCAATGGAACCACTCAAGATAAGGAAACCAGTTTACTAACGGTCAAAAGATATGGCCAATACTTCTGCCGGGGATCTGAGGAAGTGCAAGTTGAAATGTAAACCATTTTATGGTGTTCAGTATATGGAAACTAGTCCTATAACACATATTCATACTGACCAAAAGGCGATAGGTAGCATATTTGAGATGAGAAAGTCATTCTATCATAGTTGATAGGACCCTAATAAGTTGAGAAAATAAGGAAATCCATTCGGACAGTGCCCTCGACCCTAGCTTTTCATTGTTCAGTGACCTCAAAAGAATCAAACGATCTCTGCCATTCCAACAAAACCTGAAAAACTCCCTACCTAAGGTGGTATAATTCTAGTGTCAGGGTGCAACAGCTTTTGTCTAAGGATTCCATCAACCAATGCATGCTGTTCAGTGTGAGGATAATCTGAAGTATCAGCATGATCAATAAAAGACAACAGGATACTGTAAATTCCAACTTGGATTACTTGGATGATTCTTTGTTATGTAATGAGCTTTTGGATTCATTTTCTATACTAAGGAATTTAGTAAAGAGTCATATAGTGGTTATCATCACGACATGATTGTGATTAAAGGAAATAACCATGCATCTTATGGAATTCTCGATTTTGAGGACCTAGAGTTTAATGCACCTCTTAATGTTCAATTAGCTTACCCATACTTTAGCCATAGAGGATGCCAATTCAATGAAATTCTAGGAGTAGGTGGATGACTATTAAGGCTGATTAGTCTAAAGGTCATTGACCTTTTGGTAGTATGCCAATCAGGGGCAATTTCTATCTCAACTTCAAAATTTTGTACATTTCCTATCAAATGAATTTTGATTTGTAAATAGTATGCATACTTCATAAACCATGAATTTTGTTCATAATGATTTCCAATATTTAGGATAATGAGAACATTTTGGAAAATTTTTCTTTTGTAGGTGATCACCATTAGTTTGAGCTTTCTCAGAAAGGTTTTTCACTTCTACATATATAATTCTTCTAAACAATTAGCTATAGACCTATCACCACTATAGACTTTACACACCTGAATGTTCTTTTCTATGGATTCCTTGAAGGTTTAATAAATAGGTTATGCTCCTAAAAGATCCAAATATCGATAGTTTGACATGTGCTAAAATAAATTCGAGATTTCCCTTATTTTGATAATCTTTTTCCATAATTTTCATGACACTCTTCTAACTTCTCAATTCAGGAAGAATGAGGGTGAACATAAGCCAAAAACTCCTTTTCCTTTTGAACAAAATGTTTTCAAACCAATTTTTGATACATAAGATATGAGATCCGAGATTTTTTTCTAAGCAATTTGATTTTTCTTTCTTAGAGGCTCAACTAGATGTTGGTAGCTATGAAGCCAATCATATTGAAGGGTATATCTTAAGCCTTTATTGAGTGTAACATCATGCTATTGAAGTAATCAAAATGATTTTGAAAAAATAACCTTTTTTCCTAGCGCAATGCTTGACCAGTTCAAATGGCTATGTTTTAAATAAAAAATGGCCTTTTTTCTCGATCTTTTCTTAAATATAGAAAATTATTCCCTTTGTAGTCCCCTTTGAGCCTGATAATTTATTTTCTTCCTCTAAACCCTAATCAAGGATCACCCTTTACACTCGGGGACAAGTAAAGCAAAGCTTTAAGATTAGAAGGGGCAAATTCTATTATAAAGTTACGAGAAAAAACAAATCAGACTTCATGAAATAAATTTTGAAGAAAGAAGAAAGTTTGAATTTCAAGTTCAAATATTCCAAGTGAAGAATGAAGGAAATTTCAAGTTATTTCACAATAAAGAACGGTGAAAGTTTTGAAGAAAGAAAAAAAAAAGAGAAATGAAGAAAACAAAAGTTGTTGAAGAAAAAAGATTTGTTCATCTTGAAAGACAAGCCGATATCAACTCTTTCTGAAAAGAATTGATCCTTGATTCAATTACCCTTAAACACTTCATTTGGGCCTATTTATCCTTTTCTTAAACCCTGAACCATGGCCTGCATTACGTACCTAACAAAGTCCATTTTGATCAGGCATAGCTATCTAGGCTGTCGGGCTGTTCCTAGAATACTCTTTAAAACTTCATCTTTTTGAATGATTTTTGAGTCTTTAATAATATGATGGGATAGGCTTAAAAGCCTAAGAATTGGTCCTAAATTAACAAAGATAGTCACCAATCAGAGAGAACCCATCATCCTAATTCAAAAATGACCCCAAACCTTTGAAAATTTCATGACCACAACAAAAAGTTGAGTCAAATGCCTTGACATTGATTCCTTTCCAATTAAACTTTTAAAACTTTGTACTAACCTTGAGAATTGATGCTTACCAAAATCAATCCTTTGAGACTTGGTGTTTACTAGCATTAGTTTAACACCTGTCAGGCTATTATATTTAAAGATTAAAAGGATGTTCTAACTTGATTGTTTATCTTTCAAGGAATTCTTTAAGTGAACATCCATCTGAATTTGGTCCTAGTAAACCTTGACTATGTCATATCAATTTCTTCAAGGCATATTTTAGTAGTGCCACCCCATTTCTGCCTCTAAATTCATTTCTTCGACCTGTTCAAAGAAGTCTAAAATGGTGACCATCCATCACAAGAAAGTTTTAACATCATGATGAAGATAACACCCATATCCTTGATATTGGAAAATCCATGGTTGAAATCATTTTGGAATTTTCATAGATTTTGATCAAGTTTTTCCTCAAGGTTAGAATGAGAAGGTGATCTTATTTCATAAATCCTAGAATTTTGATGAAATAAAATGTTTTTCATGATTTCAAAGAAGTAAGCAAATATGCCTTGAGTAGATATTTATCCAATTGTATAAGTTATATCATTGAATCAATGAACCCCAATGTAATATTTAATATTTGATGATTTTTCAAGAAAGATTGAATAATTCGCAAAAGAAATCTATCACCTTCTCACATGATCTTATGGTAAGCTAGGTGAAGAATGCTTTGAAGAAACTTTGATGGTGATATTCGAAGCATTCAAAAATTTTTGTCAAGGAAAATGTTTTCAAAGCTTCGATGATGATATTTGAAGCATCCAAAAATATGTTTTCAATACTTAGATGATGATATGTGAAGCATTTAAAAGAGTTTTTATCACCCCTTCATGCATTCTATGGCAAGGTAGGTGGAGTGGGATTTAGGTTAATTAAATGTTACACCACCCAATTATCCCTGTTGCTTTATCAGTTTTATCCCAGTCAACCCTGTTTATCCTTGTTGACTCATCAGCTTTGTCTTATTTACCTTTTATCCCTGTTAACTTCTTGGCTTTGTCCAAGTCAACCCTGTTTATCCTTGTTGACTTGTTAGCTTTGTTTCGTTGACACTTTTCTCCCTGTTGACTTGTCGGCTTTGTCCCAATCAACCCTTTTATCCTTGTTGGCTCATCGATTTTTCCCAATTAACCCTTTTCTCCTTATTGACTTATCAACTTTGTCTCAATCAATCCTTTTCTCCTTGTTGACTTGTCAGCTTTGTCCTCGTCAACCCTTTTATCCTTGTTGACTTGTTGGTTTTATTTCGATCAACTTTTTCTTCTTATTGACTTGTCGGCTTTGTCTCGGTCAACCTTTTGTCTTTGTTGACTTGTCAATTTTATCTCAATCAACCATTTTATCCCTATTAACTTGTCAGTTTTGTCCTAGTCAGTCTTTTATCCTTATTGGCTTATCGGCTTTGTCCTAATCGACCCTATTTATCCCTGCTGACTTGTCGACTTTGTTCTAGTCAACCATTTATCCCTGTTAATTTTTTGACTTTATCCCAATCTACTTTTTCTCTTTGTTGACTTGTCAACTTTGTCCATAGTCAACCTTTTATCCCTGTTGAATTGTCGGCTTTGTCTTAGTAACCATTTATACTTATTGACTTATCAGTTTTATCTCGGTCAACATTTTATCTTTATTGACTTATTGGCTTTGTCCTAGTCAACCCTTTTATCATTATTGACTTGTCAGCTTTGTTCCAGTCAACCTTTTATCCCTATTGACTTATCGGCTTTGTCCTAGTCAACCTTTTATCCTTGTTGACTTGTTGGCTTTATCCCAGTCAACTTTTTATCCTTATTAACTTATCAGCTTTATCTCAGTCAACCTTTAATTTGTTGACTTATTGATTTTTTACAAATTAAGCTTTTAGCTTTATTGACTTGTTGGCTTTGTCCTAGTCAACTTTTTCTCCCTGTTGACTTGTTGACTTTGTCCCAGTTAACTTTTTCCTTTTGTTGACTTGTCAGCTTTATCCTAGTCAACCTTTTTCTCTTTCTTGACTTGTCAACTTTGTCTCAATCAACCTTTTCTCTCTGTTAACTTATTGGCTTTATCTTAGTCAACCCTGTTATCCCTATTGATTTGTTGGCTTTGTTCTTCTATCCATGTTGACTTGTCAGCTTTGTCCCAGTCAACCTTTTATCCCTGTCGACTCGTCAACTTTATCCCAGTCAACCATTTTTTTCCTATTGACTTGTTGGTTTTATCCTAGTCAACCTTTTTACTCATTGACTTATTGGTTTTATCTCGATCAACCTTTTATCTTTGTTGACTTTGTTGGTTTTGTCCCGATCAAAATTTTATCTTTGTTGACTTGTTGTTTTTATCCTGATCAACCTTTTTATTTGTTGACTTGTTGGTTTTCTCCTAGTCAACCCTTTATCTTTGCTGACTTTGTCAGTTTTATCCAGGTCAACCCTTTATCTATGTTGACTTGTCAATTTCATCTTGGTCAACCCTTTTTATTCGTTGACTTATCGATTTTATCCCAATCAACCTCTTACCTATGTTAACTTATTGATTTAGTCCTGGTTAATCTCTTACCCTGTTCACTTATCAATTTCATCTCGATCAACCCCTTTTATTTGTTGACTTATAGATTGTGCCCTGGCAACCCTTTACCCTTATTAATTTGTAAGTTTTGCATTAGTCAACCCCTTTACTTTATTGACTTATACGTATTCATCCCAATCAACCTCTCTTGTTTGTTGACCAGCATGGTTTTGTCCTAGTCAACTCCTTGTGACTTAGGTCTTACCCTAGTCACAATTTAATTTAAGATTTCTCCTTATGGCTACTTACCTTTTATTTTCGTTTTTTGTTTAGTTTATTTTTCAAAGCTTAACAACCTTAATGAAATTGTGCCTATTTGGTCTTTTCCCTGTTCCTGATTCTTAGCAGTGGTAAAAGAAGGGCAGCTGTAGACACCTAATTTCATCCGAGTCTCTTCTCCGAGAATCTTAAATATCCGAGATTGAGAACTAAATGGCCATCCTCATTGGGAATGATCTTTTTTAGATGAATAAGACATTTTCAAGACATTTTATTCATAATTTAAATAGCCATAAGTTCACGTGACAAAAAATTCATATTTTGATCTCTAATTTTAGATGTATAAGATAAATATTTAAGAAAAAAATTATATCTGATATTTTCTTGTCAAAATTTTGAAAATCTATTTCTGCAGATGTAATCGCGAACAAATTTCCCAATTTTATGAATTTTTCGAGAATTTTTCATTAAAATTCGAAAGTTGACCGTTGTATATTTTTACTGATACGTACAAGGTATTTATGTCAATACGCACTCCAAAAAAAATTAAAAAATAAAGAAAAATCATATTGGCATTTTATACCAGAAGGTGTCTGGTTGTTCGCTTTAGTAATTTATTTTAAATTTTTCATAATACTGCGAATATCATGCTCATGAAATTTTTTCCGATGAAATTATTTCAAATTTTTTATTTTCATCTTTATCATTTTATAAATTAACATTTTGAATAATATTTTTTATTTAATTCATTTTATATAATTTTTAATGTATTTTTTGAAAATTTTCTTTGTTCTAGAATATAAACTTTCTGTTATCAGTAAAATTTTTAGTGTAATTTTCTCAAGTTTTAAAGTTAAAATTCTTTAAATATTCACATTCAACAAACATTAAATCAGTTTTTTAAAATTCATTTATTTGTTATGAATTTTAGAATTCTTCTCGTTTCAGAAATACAGAGTTTTTTACTCCATGAATTTTTTTGAAAAGATTTTTCTAAGTTTATATATTTTTTAAATTTCTCAAATATTATTATTTAATTCATATTAAATCAGTTTAGGAAAATTCCTTTTATTTTATCAGTTTTGCATTGTTCTTTTGAAATTCTTCTATTTTTGAAATACAAAGTTTTCTACTTTGTAATTTTTTGGAAAGATTTTTCTTAGTTTATAATTTTTAGAATTCTTAAAATATTATTTTTTAATCCAAATTAAATTAGTTTTGAAAAAATTAATTTATTTTATGAGTTTTAAAATTTTTTTTATTACCGAGATATGGGTTTTATACTCTGTAAATTTATTTCGTGAGATTTCTTCAAGTTTCTAATTTTTAAATTTCTTTAAATATTATTATTTAATTCATATTGAATCAGTTTTGGAAAATTAAATTTATTTTATGGGTTTTAAAATTTTTTATGTTATCGAGATACAAAGTTTTACACTCGTAAATTACCTCGATAGGATTTTTCTGAGTTTATAATTTTTAAAATTCTTTAAATATTATTATTTAATTCATATTAAATCAGTTTTGAAAATTTTTTTTATTTAATGAGCTTTAGAATTTTTCCTTTTAATAAGATATAGATTTCTCTACTTTGTAAATTTCCTCAGTAGGATTTTTTTGTATTTATAACTTTTTAAATTTCTTCAAATATTGTTGTTTAATTCACATTAAATCAGTTTTTCAAAATTTAATTTATTTTGCATTTTTTACATGTAACAATGTTTTTAGATAAATGTTTTTCTCTTGTAAAAGTTTACCAATTTGCTATTTTGATTTTTTTTCTCGTACATAAAAAATTGTTTTTATTTTGTAATATTTGTAAACTTAGGGACTAAATTGCAAAAGTTGTAAAAGTTTTTATGTGATATTTTTGGCTTGGCCGAGAGCTTTGTAGGCCATGAGATTTCTTATGCATGAGTTTCTAAGCATGTTTTAGGTATTTTCAATATTTTAGGGATCATTTTGCAATTTTAAGAAGTTTAGGGACTAAATTGCAAAATATGAAAAATTATGCTTTATGGCTAAATGTGTTTGGCCGAATTTTTATACACATCTTGCCATATTTTTTTTTGGTGATTCTTTGCTGGTTTGATGATTTATTGTGATGTTTTATGATATTTTATCATATAGGGGTCACAATGTAATTTTACAAAGTTCAAGGGTTTTTTTTTCAAAATATAGAAAAAAAAATTTATTTTTAGGCCAAGGCGTTTGGCCGAATTCTTGTTGATATATTTGCTGGATTTTCCATGTATATTTTCATGTGATTTTATGATATTTTGGGCATTTTACCATGTAGGGATTAAAATGAAATTTTTAAAAGTTTAAGGACTAAATAGCAAATTTTCATATTTATAAGGCAAAATGTACATTTCACTAGTTAACGATTTCTATTATTTCTATGGCCTTCCATAGGGATATAGAAATTTTCAAAATTTTTCGTAATTGTTCGGTCCTTTGAAGGATATGAAATGTAAATTTTAAAAATATAGGGGTTTGATTGCAAATTTTGCATTTTAAGTCAAACTTAAACTTTTAGCTTTTCCATTTAGGGTCCCTTAGGGTTATCAGGATACTTTCATGTCGACAAGGGTATACCCTAAGGGCATTTTAGTAATTTTTCTCATTTAGATGCTTTTACACCAAAGGTGAATATTTAGGATTGGATTAGTTTTCTAAGGCTGTTTTAAGGTCCATTAGGGTTACCAGGATACTTTAACGTCAAAGGTATACCTTAGGGGCATTTCGATAATTTTGCTCATCGAAACGCTTTTACGCCAAAGGTGAATATTTAGTATTGGTTTAGCATCCCGAGGTCATTTTAAGGTCCATTAGGGTTACTAGGATACTTTCACGTTGCCCTAAGGGCATTTTAGTAATTTTTTTATCGATATGCTTTTATGCTGAAGGTGAATATTTTAGGGTTGATTTAGCTTTCCAAGGTCATTTTAAGGTCTATTAGGGTTACTGAGATACTTTCACATTAAAGGTATACCCTAGTGGTATTTTAGTAATTTTGTTCATCGGGATGCTTTTACGTTAAAGGTGAATACTTAAGATTGGTTTAGCCTTCTAAGGTTATTTTATGGTCCATTAGGGTTACCGAAATACTTTCACGATGAAGGTATACCCTAAGAGCATTTTCGTAATTTTTTATCAAGATGCTTTTATGCCAAAGGTGAATTTTTAGGATTTCTTCAGCCTTCCTAGATCATTTTAAGGTCCATTAAGGTTATCGAGATACTGTCATGTCGAAGGTATACTCTAAGGGCATTTTCATAATTTTTCTTTGAGTCTAGTCTTAGATATGCATTAGGATGCTTTTATGCCGAAAGCGCATATGTAGGATATGTTCACCCTTTTCAAGCATTTTTTAGTTCTCGAAGGGCTACCAAGATCCTTTACGTCGATAGATTACCCTAAAGGTATTTTCATAATTTTATATTAGAACCATATCCTATATAAGAACTAGGATACTTTTACGTCAAAAGTAGACATTAAGAATATGTTCAACATATTAAGTCATTTCTAGGTCATAGAGTCCGTATTTTTATAATAAAATTATTTTTATAAATGAGGTAATATTTCATAATTAAATTAATACGTAGATTCGTACCAGAATATGGAAGGGATTCTATAGATTATTTTAATAATGAGATACCCTTTTCAAAATGAAAGTCGAGATTTTTCAATTTTTGTAAAAATAACACCTTTCGTATTCCACAGGTTCTCCAGCGGGGTACGATAGAGAATGATAAAAATCTTTGTGTTCTCTTGCTTCTCCCAGAGGGTATGGAAGAAATTTCAATTTCCAAAAACATTAAAATCTATTTTTCTCAAAATAATAAATTTCTATAATAAAATATTATGGGAATTATAATTAAATATTAAATATTGCAACAAAATAAAAATTAAAATTTAAGTTAACAAGTGATTAATAAGGAACCTATTACCAGGCATCATGAGAAGGTTGATCCTTACTTATGATTGTAACTGGCTCTCGAACCCTTTTATGCGATTTATGGTATGAGAGCAAACCTTGGAGTTTATTTTCAGGGGTTTCGTAACCCTCAAAAATATAAACTCCAGTACGTGTCCAATCTCACTCGGCTAAAATAAGATTGGTGGCGACTCTAAAATAAATGGTCATTTTATAACGATTATTTAGAGAAGTCGAGTGAGCGATTTATCTCGACTAGGTACGAAAAATAATATTAATGAAGATATGGACCCCTAAAAATAGAAAGAAATAGTTATATAGATATTTATATAGAAACAATTGATACATTCGCCATTTTAAGTCAGACTGATCAGGATTCGTATCAGGGCCATATTGCGACACTGAGCAACATGCAATTTTTGGCTTTAATCATGTTTAAAAGTTTTTAAATAATTAATTTGAATTGTTTGAATTGATTCAAATTAAAGTGCTAAAATGTCTCAAGTTTTCTAGGTTGTTTCTATGTTGTTTTGATATGTTTCTTGAATTAAAAATTAAAGAAATTGTTTCCTTTTAATTTTCCTTTTAATTTTTAATTTTCTAGCATGTTAATCTATATTTGTTATCAATATTAATTAGTTTAGAATGTGTTTTTTCTAATTAAATTGATATTAGAGTCATCTGTTAATTTTCCAGCATGTTAATCTATATTTATTATCAATATTAATTAGTTTAGAATATGTTTTTTCTAATTAAATTGGTATTGAATATTCCTAAGATGGCTCCATATTAATGTTTTTGGTGGTGCTAAAATTTTTAGCAGTCGGTAGTTCAACTTTTTCCTTGTTTTCCACCTTGAAAGCGTCGTGAAAAGTTGATAATTGTTGGAAAAATTAGGTCAAAATTAAAGTTAAAAACATTTTAATTCTCGGCTATATCAAGTGCACTGTGTTTATGTGATGGATGTGCATGTTGTTTTTCTTTGTATGACCTTGGTGCAACATCAATGGCAGCAAGATGTCACTACAAATTTGCTGTGTTTCTAGAGGTTTAGTGGGAGGAAGACAATAGTGTCTAAGTTGAATAAGGATGGCTAACATAGCCATGCATAGAGCAGACTCCTAGTTAGACTAGGACTCCTTGAGAAGTTATGCTCCATTAAAATTCTTATTTATCATCAAACACTTAGTTACCCAATTATTTAAGATATGATTTGGATAATATAATAAGCATAGAATTGAAATTTAATTAAAAATTATATTTAATTTAAATGATTAATCCTAATTCGATTAAGATTTGTTCTAACGTGATTAGAACAAACATTAATAATGTAAGAAAACTATTTTCTTAGTTAAATTAAATTAAATATGGATCAATTACTAAGACTTTGAAAAATTGGAAACTACTTTCCTAAATGGTTAAGAAATATTACATGTTAAATGGTCTGTACAATTAGGATAAAGTTATCTAAAAGTTAGATAATGTCCTAATTAAAATAAATAACCTAAAATTAGGTAATGTTCAATTTAATATTTTAAAATGTTGTTTTTGAAAAAAAAAAGTTTCCTACATGGTTTGGGAAATATGATATGCATAATGGTTTGTTTAAATTAAGACAAAGTCATCTAAAAGTTAGATAATATCCTAGTTAAGTCAAACAACTTAAAAGTTAGGTGATGTTCAATTTAAGACATGTATTCTAAAAGTTAGGAATTTAATAAAAAATGTTTTAGTTAAAGAACTGAAATTACTAAATAATTTGATAAATAATCTCAAATTGTTTGATGAGGCTTATGCATATGATACATAAGATCACCAAGTGATATTGGCCATGCTTATTTAATATCATGCTTATAATATGATTACGATAGCATGAGGATGATTATGGACTAGACCACTAGGTTGTGGCTGGTTGAATTTTTTTTTTTTGGTATTTATTTTATAAATAAGGTCTACAAACCTGCCTTTTTTTTTAATTTTGGGTTGTAAATTCTTTTCTCATAAAATTCCCTTTGAATGTTACTCGAGATTTCTTACAATGATATGTAATAGTTACATAGAACTTGTAGATTTAGATTTAGGTTAAGATTAGAATTTATGTAAATATAAGATGTAAACAAGACAAGGCCAAGAAAAAAGGACTACGGAGATCATCATCAAGACTTACGAAGACCTTATATGATATCCCTATGAATTTGACTAGCTAGTTTCCTAATGACTCAAGGAAACTAGATAGATAAAGTCCGTTATCATCTTAATAGATTGTATGTTAGATTTTTTTTTTGAATTAATATATATATGTGATCTATGATTGAATAAATGCTAAGTATGTTAATCAAGCAAAGCAATGGGACCTAAGATAAATGGTAAAAATCCCTCAAGTATGATCAGACGTATTTCATTGTTCATAACAAGATACCTCAGTTCTGACAATGGGAATTTTCAAGCTTACTCAAAGTCTCTTCTACCTGAGTTGCTTATTATGAATGGTAGGTCTTACTCAATTAATGTCATGTTATCCGAATGCGTACAACTTGATTGCATGGCGTTAGAGGTGATTGTTAGGTGAAATGCATACAATGTATTTAGGCAAAGAGTTTCCACCTAACTAATCTAGGAAGTGTATAGAGATGCAATCGGTAAACAAAGTTACCTATCCAATTAGTTCTTTCATGGTTTGTTGAGTTGACTCAATGTCATGGAAGGATGAAAAGGGTGTCTTGCCCATTAAAAAGATTCAAATGTTGAACTTCTCGTATTATAGTTAAGGGCTATAATCTCGATAAAATAATAAGGACAATTATTAAAATTGTAAAACCTTAATAATTGAAATTGTAAATCATTAACTACAAAATGTTTTGATTCATAATTGATATAAACACAACATGACTACTGGACTATCGTTGAATAGCATACACAATACTAATAAGTTTTAATAGGTTAGACTCCATTGACTAGGCCACATTGAATTGCATATCAAAGAATAGCCCACTGGGTCAAAGGCAGTCTATCAAATTCATATTGATGACTTTGATCAAGTTATATTGCGATGATGGCTAGTATGATGCCTGAACTCTGAGCAAGTAGCTATTTAAGCTCATGAAATCACTTGAAACCTTAAAGAATTGTTCTATAAGGATAATCGTAATGAGAGTTTTGACATCTCTTAGGAATTTTTCCTAAGCAAGATTTAGAAAGTAGCCTAATTAGGCTTTCTATGATAGGATGTATTTCAAAGTCTTGAGCACTTTAGTCTTGGGCACTTTAGATGGATCAAGATCCATGCATTGTCCATATACTTTCTTTTAAAGAATGAAAATAGAGATGATAATGGAATATGACAACATACTGGATAGCTAGATTAATAGAGTAAAGATTGCAAGGAATATTGTGATATGATCAAAATTAAGAAACTTACAGAAGTTTTAGTATTAGATATACACAGAGATTAACTCACTTCTCTTGGTATATGATACCTAGAATTTGGTTCTTAAATATGTAAGACATATTGTAAGGCCAAATGAAAGGAGTAGTAAATATGGACCATAAATAATGGCAACCTTGTTGATGTTGATCAAATCTTGCCTTCTTGATTAATGGTTCTGAAACATAATCTTGATTTATTCAGAACATAATCTTGATTTATTCATAAACATAAGATGTTTATTTTGGCATTTACATGCCAATTAATGATAATTGCTAACATTCAATACAGAGCTTAGATTCATTTTTCCTTGAATAAATCATTAATTATAGAATTTGTTTTATGTTATGGTCACATTATTCTCAAACATACACTTGCAATAGTATTGAGAATACTCTGTGGCCTATAACTCATGGGATTCAAAAATAATTTTTGAATCTAATTCCCTTTAAACCTACACATATAGAGTTCCATGGGAGGTATTTATGATCTTTAAAAGTTAAAGATCATAATTTGACTTAGTGATAAATAGCTATGATGTTAAAAATACAATTGTTCTGAACGTGTTCCAAACTAAAAAGAATTGCATACTTTTACCTTAAAGGTCATAAAAAAACTCTTTTGTTCAGGCGTACATAAAAAGTTAAATTTGGATCATTAGCTTACAAGCAAATAAAAGATTCCTAATAGTTTTTAAATTAACGATTGAGCCATATGATTGGAATCTAGGTCTCGTTGTGGTACGAAAAGTTAATGCCTTTGATAATGAGAGTATCAAGAATATGACTGAAGCATATTCTTATAGTAGTACTATAAGCTTTGTCCAAATAAGGTATAATCGGTAATTGAAAGAGTTCGGCATTAGATACATGAGCAATTGGTTTAGTGCAAGTAGGAAATATTAGTGTATGCCTAAGAGCCAATCGGATTGGATGAAGCATATAATAGTTAACAATGAAAACTAATCACTTTAGTTAGTGATTCAAGGTTTTCCTTCATGTTAATAGCATGATTGACACTTATATAAACACTAATTAGATAAAGTCTAAGAAACATAATGGCCTTGCAAAGTTAGTAATAATTTATGACAATGAGCTCCTTATGCATCAAAGCTGTATTTCTAAAAACATTCTTAGTCACCATATTTTCAATAGGGCATTGACAATGCACAAAGACTAGCATATGCTAAGCCTTCGTGCATTTGAAGCATGTGACTCTTTGATGTCATAGAAGTTGAAGTATAAAGATACTTGAGGATAGCATATGGATACTTGTTTTGTGGAAAAAAGTTTACTGAACATGACCTGTATGAGAACTCTATTGGGTATAAGTCACTCAAGTGTTTATGAAATATATTTTTCATGTGCCAGTCGTATATATTAATCCTCAGACTTGTGACACCAGGTCATCTCATATGAGGAGTATCATACTTTGATTTATTTGAAACAAGTCCCCAAGGGATGGATGCTTAGAGTAAGGCATGTTAGGTATGACATGAATCATATTGAAGGTGGATAAGTGATCCAAAAAGGATTTACCACTCCATGTGATATTGAAGACTTATCTCATTTGTTTTTGGCTTTGGTTAACTTAATAAAGTCATTGGCTAATGCATGATGAATTTAGGAGAAACTGTTTCTTTAAATTCATGAGGTTACTAAAAACTATAGGAACTAATATGGATTGATACATAAGTCAACATTACATCATACTCATGGTAATTCCAAGATATTTGGTGAAATTACTAAAGTACACTTAGAAGCTAGTTACTGAAAGGTATCTTACTAGGTCATATTGACTCTTCTTGCATACTAAATATCTATGATGCCTTGCTAGAGGCAAATCTTGGTCTATAAATATAAATACACTTAATTGGATAATTATATTTATTATTGTTATGATGAAAATCTAATGGGTCACACACAATAAGATGATCTATTGGATTAAAACCAGGATTTAATTAAATAAATGTATAAAGTATTATTAAAGACATTAATTAGATTTATGAAATCTAATTAGAGATATCTTTATATGGTAATAAAGATAAAAATGTCTTATCAAAGATAATATCTATTTGTATATATGATTTTAGGGATAATATTAAATAATGCTAAATAATTGTATTTGAAAACTTAAATATTATTGAATAATTATTCAATATTATTTACATGAAGTAAAAGTTGTTTTTCTTGGTTTAAAAAATTTAATTTTGAATTAAATTATCTAAAATGTAAATTTAGGAGTTATGCTAGAAGCCTTAATTATTAAGCCAAGAGAATTTAGTTATGAACTACTTTAAGTTGGGCTTGCTAATGGGCTTGGCACATGGAATAGCTATCTTTTGTGTGCTATTGAGCTAAAATATTAATAAGTTATTATTAAGACCTAATCTTAGACAAGTTAATTAAAATAATTTTATTAGGCTCTAAGACACCACCAAAATGGTGCCAACCTTGAAGATGGGTAAGACTGACCCATTAGTCAAGCCTAACCTAGCCCATGATTATTTAAATAAAATATTAAGGCTTTTTGGCTAATAAGAAGCATTAAGAAAGCCCTAAGCATAGACCTTAGACTTCCCTCAAGAGGTTTGGCACTGCACCCCTACTTCCCTAAGCTTTTTTTTTTTTTTTTTTTGCATTTTCATGGTTTCTTTAGTGTTCTTGAATTGTTCTTGACATAGTGAAAATAAAAAAATAATTTTCTGACATTGAGAGATTAATTTTCACAAAAGTTATGAAATTGGCCAAACCCGAAATCCTTGCTTTTTTATGCCTCCTTTATGTCGATTGGAATTCCAGGTAGTCTCAAAGTATTTTTTATCACGATGAAGGTAAAAATTAGTTTTCTATCTAATGGAATCAACAGAATCAAGAATTTTGATTTTCAAATTTGTTTATTGGAATTCGCAAAAAACAGCTACTTCTTTTATGGAGTTGTTTCTTCTTCTTCTTGGAGCAATAGGCGCAAGAATTATTCCCAGATTACTTTAGATCTAACCTGTTGGCTATATACCTTATGGTTAAGGTTTCAGAAGCCTTCTAGCTAGCACCAAAGAACCACCCAACCTCATAAAGATACCAATAAGCATCTGTGTGGATCACCATCGAGGCAAAATGCTTGGATTGGTTTTGGCCTTAAAAAGAGATCATAATAATCAACACATAGTGCGTTTGTGCAAGAATCGGCACACTTAAAGTTACAAGTCTCTAAGCAAATATGATTTTTATCAGATCTATGTTTTAAATTGCATTCAGGTCACATGTACATCCTTGTCAAACATCTTGAGGAAATCCGAGTGCATTTTTTGTTTAGTTTCATTGCGTAAATCTAATTTTAATTAAATATTTATGTTTATATTGATAACCATAAGCTCATGATTTCCTTTCACCTTTTTAAGCACAACAAAAATGTTTTGACTCTCAAAATTATCTTTATTTTTACTTTATGCATCAAAGTCCACTTTAGCTTTTTATGAAATTGTAGATTAATTTTTCTTTTTTTAAAAAAAGTGTTAATGTGACAATCATTTTTTATGAAATTGTTGTATACTTTTATTATATATATATTGTTTCACATTCATTGTCCGTTTGAATTAATTTTTCTTGATTTCATTTATTCTTTTTTGTTAGAATAAAAAAGAATAGATGAACAATAAGAATTGTCAAAATCTTAGTGGTATTTTGTTGATTGGAGCATAGCAACTCATTACGTGAGGTTCTATACGGTTTTGTTTTGCTGTGACAGAAGTGACCATTGGGCCAGTTGGACTCAAGCCAAGAACCCAAGTCTACTGCCAATTGACAACTGTTATGTATATATATACACGGCATGAGCTAGAATGTTACGTAATTCTGATAAACCCATTTTATTTGACAAATTATTAGCTCCATTCTCGGCAATTGTACCCTGCTCTGAATAACAAATGACTATTTCCCGGTTGTAATTGAAACAGACAATTCTCCATATGATCATATGCCAACGGTCTTGCTGGTTTCTTCATCACCACTTAATTTATTTAGCATATGCTCCTTCTTGAGAGCCATGAATTTGGCTGCTATGTCATCATACTCTGGCAGCTTAGGATGGACGTGATTAGGGTTGTGAATGGACAATGAATTCGACCGCAGAATGCTGCACCTGTGAATCTCCCTAGGCCTTTCTTGGGGCAATGTCGTGGCCCTCAAATAAGTAGCAACTGTTTCTTTCCTCGTCTGGGAAGTAGCCACGGTACTTGGGAAGGCATTGTTGCAATAAACATGGCCGCCAGCGGAGTCAGATCCCTTCACTTTCCCTATGGATTTCTCCTTTTGCATTTTGGGCAAGGTGAAAAGTTCATGCACACTTGCACCATTGTCGTAGCTTCTTCTCCTCGGATTCTGAGTAACAGTACTCTCTTTTACTGTACCAGTTCCGTCATTGGATGCTCCATTAGAAAAACATCGGCAATGGCAATGGCAAAACTTTTCATCCAAATTTTCTTCGGCATCACAAATTGGAAACTGCCTTGACTTTCTGAGTCCTTTCTTTTGATTCCTTGGAGGAAACTTCTCTTGCCCGCCATCACAAGTACAATTATAACATGGATTTACCAAGCTGCAGGTGTTTACTTCACTGTTGAAGAGGCAATTGCAGTTCGATCTCGTAGTATTATATTTGAAACTATTGGCCTGAATGTTATCCCCCAATGCAATGCAACAAGGTTGCTTCAGACTCTTGAGCACATAAGTTGATTCTTTACTTTCTGCTAGTGTTTTCTTCTTCTGGAGCTTTCTGTAATGATGAAATTTATGCTTGTGGTTTGGAGAACTCTTGAACGGCTTACCATAATAAATATCGTGGTCAGTATCCTTCATGCTTGAAGGTTCAAGAGAGAATGACCTCCGCCTTGACTTGTTTCCAATTGAAGACCTACTTATCTTACTAAAGCTCTTTGAACTTGATGTCTCATACTGTACTGCCTGATCCACACAATTTTCATCATAATCGTCAGAGCTAGCCACAACCACTTCTCTCTTAGGCTGCAGGATGGGTGACTTGAACTTGAATAGTCTCTGATCCTGGCAACCTCCTTTTCTCGGGGAAGATTGTAATTCCTCTATGTCATCAAGATAAACAACTACTTCCTCAGAAAACTGAGCTGAACTGTCTGAGGAAGATGGTACCTCCATTCTTTCATCATCCTTTTCCTTCAAAGAGGTCGTACAAATCCAGCTGATGCTCTGGCTTTCTCCATCAACCGGAGAATCCCTTCGGGGCAGATTCCCTGCTTTCTCTGCTTTTATCTGGTCTGGTGACTCTATCTCCAACTTACTCGATGAAGGTCGTTCAGAAGAACTAAGGGAAGCACTAATTGCTTCAGAATTTGGATACGAGTATGACTGACATTGGATGATACTCACTGCCAATGGATCAACTTGTATGGATTTTCCTTCCATCTCACTACCATCTGAATTCTGCATTTGGGGAATCCTTCTTCAGTTTAAAGCATCAAAATCTGATTACAAGAAAGTAATTAGAAGAGTATATCTAGTTACCTGCCGTTGCATTTCGGGAATGTATTCAAGTGCCAAAATTTCAGGCTGTAGGCAGCAATCTCGAGCTATTTCGTTAATCAATCTGTACTTCACATCATCTGAGAATGATTTTATGGTCAGCTTTTCTTTTATCTGTAGTCAAAATTTTATCAAAATGCCTTGTGTTAATTGATGATAAAAACCTCATGACAAGGAGGAAAAATCAATAGTTAGCGTTACGAGGGACAACCTCACGGTTCACCAGATTTCCAGGAAGTAATTCAACAGCAGCTGTTGCAAACCTTTGACCATAACGCTCCCCGAAGAGCTTCCGAATTGCAGGAAGCTCAGGAAGATCTGCACATCTTGCAGAGGCGAATATCAGGCTTGAAACTGCTTCGTTTATGTCGTTAGGACAGTCCCTAAAATAGCATAATTGCAGGACAACTATGTCAGTTCATAGTTAGAAAAGAAAACAAGAAAAGTTTGTTCAGAGGGAAAATACTTGTGTCTGCGAATATAAGATAGTTGAATGTTGACAAATTCACAGAAATGATCCAGCATGTCGTAGACTGCCATTATACTCTCATCTTTAAGCAGCTGCTCGGCCTGAAAATTTAGGGTTAATTATCAGAGCTAAAGAAGAGCATGAAAAGCTTATTCATAATTTGATAATGTTTGAAACATGCTTGACGCATGCTAATCACCTGCTAGAACCATGGCATGGCTAGTTACAAATTTTAATGAAATGAAAAGACCTATAAATAACATGAAACATTTAAGTCATGAAGATGTCCCAATTGATAATGAATGTTCTTTAGTATATTTAATTCTCGCCACCTGTTTCAGAGGCATGCTTCTAAAGATTCAGCAGGAGAGGTTGCTGAGGCTCTTCTGTGGTGGCCTTGGTTTCATAGAACGGGAAACAGAGAGATTGATGATTCTAAATTGTAATACTCCTAACTCTTGAGGCTAAAGGCTACACTATTTTCTTCCTAATGAAGCTTAAATACACTACGTTACTCAGTCTCTTAATTTTTTCTGAAATATCATCTTCTAAGTCTAAAATATTGAAAAAAAAAACTTTAAAAAACTTGAGCATAATCGTGAAGGACAAGAGCCCTTATTTGACACTCACTCCAACTTCGGGCAACATAGAAATGCATATAGGTCATATTAGGCTACTTGCGAGTAATTTTAATAACCAGAAGGTTTTCCATGCAATATCTGATACTAGCTGTTACGTTTTATTCTGGCAGTATTTAATGGATAGCTGAAAATGTTACTGCAACTCTTCGTGTAAACGGAAGCTGAAATCAGAAAACTTTAGCCGGAGTAAAAACTATAAACAAAAATTCTACCGAGAAAAATAGTATCTCATTGAACTCAACGCCCTACAATAATTTTTTTTTTTAAAGCTAATCCCAATATCATATTTAATATCAAAAGGTTATGCAAACAGCATGAAGAAGAAGAAGAACAATCAAAAGCATCAATTAACCACGCAAATCTCTACTTTCTTTGCATGACAACTAGAAGAATCACAGAAAGCAGGTGAATACAGAAGAGGAGAATTTGAATTAATAACAGTAGCCTAGAATCAATTTAATGAGAGGGTTTTCAATTTTGTTGCTACCCTGTTAAAGGCAGTTTCTTCATAGCCAAGTTTGATAAGCTGAGCCAGGTCCTCCCGCAGCTGTTTCACAATTGAATACCTTTTGTTCTTTAGCAGCTTCAGACGGCACTGAACACGCTTGATCAGCTTTTTACTGCAACATAAACAAAATAGTTACATAAACCTCATATGAACGCAGCATAATAAAACAGCATATCCAATATGCTTCCAATCCTAGGAATACCCTCGACATAGATAGTACCATTTTGAAGCTTTTCGCCACCCGAAAAAGATGTCAAACATGCTTCTTCAAAGGTATATAGCGTTCTCTTAGAGCTTTAGCAGCGAGAGACAGAGAATGCAACCTATGAAACTGAAGCTTGAGTTTTCAGATTCATAATTTCACCAGGATTAGACAGAAGTTGAAAATGGTATCATCATCGTTTGTTTTGTGTTCAAATCAAGCTGTGGGAAGGGAAAACAAGGTGGGGAAGAACAAGTGCTGAGAGCAACTCTGATCGAAGAGGGCATGAATGAACGATGATGGGGCTTCCTTTTGGTTGGTGTTATATTTAGGAGGAGTGGGTTTGAAAAATGAAGAAAGTGGGAGCAGACAGTTCTTAATCTCTTGGAAAAACTGCTCCCACCATTCCTTATTCACAACACTTGGCAAAAAAGTGTTACTGTTTACCCTCATATACATACAAGCCAAGAAAAAGCTAGCAATTTTTTCTTACCGCCATTGTTAGATACTAGAATTTATCACTCTTGGTGAAGAAAAAAATAATTTTTTCAAGAAATTTTTTTGTTTTAAAAGATAATAACAAAATAATAATAAGTTATTAAAAGATATCTATCTATATATTATATTAAAGTTACTGACTCATTTATTATTATAAGTCAAATGATATCAATTCAATTGATAAAATTATTAAAATTTAAATATAATTATATTAATAATGAATATTAATCAAGGATATTGTTATTTTTTAATAACTTTTAATAAAACATGTTTTAACATAATTAATAAATCATTTTTAAAAAATATCCATTCTAATGTAAAAAAACTATCGGCATCTTATAAAAGTTATCATTCCAAAAAAATAAAATCCCTGCATATCAAATCCTAATATTAAAAAATTATTTTATATTTATAATTTTAATTTGATTTTTATATTTTTTTAATTAAATTGATGATATTTGACTTATAATACCAACTCAGCTAAAGAATTTATATATAGTATAAATATGTAAAATCTCATTCATTCAAAGTATTCGAATTTAATCGCATTTAAATTGAATTTCAGTATAAAGATATGACATTCAAAATAGAAAATAACTTGAATTAAAAAAATTCAAACTCAAATAATCAAAATAAAATTTACTCAAAAATGAATCCAAGCTTAAATTAAGTATAAAAATATTTTTTTAAAAAAAATATTATTTTGAATTTGAATAATCTAAGTATTAAACTAAAATTACCCGAACAATCCAAATCCAAAACTAATATAATTTTTTTGAAAATCCAAATTTGATCAGCTCTAAAATGATATTATTCATCGAATTATAGGTCTAACCATTCTTATTATCACTTAGTTATTTAGTCACTGATTTACATTACTGTTGTTTTATTGACACTGAATTTGAACACCCTCAGGTTGTTAAGTATTTGGGTGTAGCTATCAATGACATTGACATCCAGAATGTTTTCCTCCAATTAAAAGAGATTCTTATGGCAGACCTTTGAAGATTCTGCTCTAACGCCATGTTATTTCAAAACAACACTCAAATAATCTTCGACTTTTTCATCTAAAACAAAATGGATCTAATGGAGATAATTTGGTTGCAGCTTTAAGAATCGTTAGAGTCAATTTTCAAGACGAATTATTCCCAATTTTATCATTAAATTTGTACTTCAATTTCACCATTTAAAATAATTTGAATTGAGGCACTTTATCTTCTAATACTTAATTGTATTCTTAATTGTTTAGGTAAACCATGGACAATGGAAGAGGAGGAATTATATATAAATCCATGAAAAAGAATAGTTGCTCATTACTCTTCTTTTTTCCTTTTAATATGAAATTTTATATTGACTTTAATGTATGAACTAAATAATAATAATAAAGAATTAAAAAAAAATTCGAAAGTGCCTCCGATAAAGTTCTTCAAAATAAAGCACATTAAGATAAACTTGATTTATTTACTTCGGAGCATATATATGCCAGTTACTTTTTTTTAATAAAAGAGATTATAATATAAAATTAATAAAAAATTATAAATATTAAATTTATTTATATAAATTAATTAATTTAAAACTCGAAGTCGCCGCTGACTTAGGTTATGGCCTACTACTGGCCTTTTAAGTGCCTAGAATTAGTAAATTATTTAGAGGAGAAACTCAGTCTGACCCACAACCCCCTAATCTGAGTGGTCCGAATTAACAAGAAGAGTAAAAAATAATTAGAGAGGTAAGGGAATTTGGTCCATAAAGCTCACATGTCATTCCGTTTAAACATCAATGGGATGAAACTGAAACCTTGGTCGACACCAACTGGCACATTTCTCATTTTTGTCGGATAACGTGGAAAGTACAAAAAAGAACAAAACAGCGAGTGGTTGAAGAAACCAAAAGACTGCGTGCGTGGTTTTAGTTGTTAGCACCAAACGCTGCAGTCAAAGAAACAGGTAACCAAACCCGCCTTATTACGTAAATGATATATATTTATATAAATTTATATATGTTATGATATTATAATTATATTTAAAATATTTTATATTTATATAAATTTTAATATATTAATTATTAATATTATTTAAATTTTTATATTTTTATTATTTTTATATTGTGTTATATTTTAATTATTTTTTTGTATTATATTTAAGTGATGTCTAGTATTGTAAAATCTAATAGAATAAGCTTATATTTGTGCTGGTCACCAACTGTTGCTGCCAAAGCATGAAAATGTTGGGAAGAAGGGAGGTGGGGTCATTGCTTAAGCATGGAGGATGAAGTAGAGGATAATGATGAGGACTCCACAGCCCAAAGTCACTCATGCTTATCAACATTTTTATAATATTGTTTTTCCTTGGGCACTAGGAGGGGAAAAAAGGGGATGCCTTATAATTAGATCACTTCAGAATCAGCCACCCCGGTCCCCACCGATTTGTTTGCGTGGTTAGATTTATGCAAATTCTTTTTTCTTCCCGAGCTAGGAAGCCGTAAAAAAAAATTGTGCAAGTAGTTTTTCTGTGTCTGTTATGATCCTTTTGATAGTGGCATGCATGAATTAAAACAGTGCCCTTTAATGTAATATAGCGTTCATTATTTTATAATTTTAATTTTTTATTAATATTTACTATAATTAAGATGGAATGAGTAAAGAAATGCAGTGATTAAGGTCATAAGCTTAATATATATGTATTTAAATTACAATTTATAAAATTTTTTATAAATAAAAAATTATATAATATCATAAATTAATTTAAAAATTATAAAAAATAATTTTATGATTATAATTGTAATTATTATATTTTATAATAAATTATGTAAAATATATATATAACTATAATGATCACAATGACAATTATAATTTTATTATATCTGTAATCATTATAAGCATAATACAACTAAAAACGCATCTAAATTATAATTTAAATCCCCATTGGATGCATAAACTAGGCATGCAGATGTTTTGGATGCACACTGCCATGCGGATGGCTTTTAACATTCGGCGAAGAAAGCAAATGCATTTTGAGCCAAGCTAACGTGGGTCCAATTAGGAATGTGATACATCAAGCGTCATTCTTTCTTTATGTGAAAAGGCAGCAACGGTTACCACTCTTTATTAAGAAAGATCTGGAATAAAGGAATTATACAATTCCAATAATTTGAGAGAAAGGCTAAGATTTTTATAGTGTTTTAAAATTATGGTAAACTTGTAAGTGGGGATTTTTTTATATAATAATATAAAATAAAAAATAATTTTCTTACTTTTTAATCGAAAACATATAAATAATTTTTAAATACTTTAAAATCAGTTTTAAAAACTTAAATGTTAAAAAAAATCTATTAGGACCAAATAGTTCAAATTCAAAAACCAAAAGGCCATAAATTATTATACTCTAAATTACTTAACGAAAGATTTTCTTTTTTTTCATACTAGTAGAATTTTTTACTCTCTGTGTTCCTTCTCTTTTACTCTCAATCCTTGTAACATATTTATGTTGACATTTTACTGTCTACTTCCAGTCTTTGTATCATTTAACTCTCTCTTCCCGTTGTTTCTCTCTCTCTTTTTTTTTTCTTTTTTTTTTAATGAATTTAAAACATTTGACTTCCTTGTTATACAAGCTTCTACTCATTTTTAATTATATATTTAGGAGAAAACTGCCAAAAAAAAAAAATCTTTCATTGTATGCCTAGTCTTATTCAAACGTTTCATTGCATGCCTAGTCTTATTCAAACGTGTTCAGTCATGTCTTAACCTTATTTTGACTGTATCTAATTTTATTTTTATTTTTTTGATGTTTTCTCACTTGCCTGGCATGTGGTCTTTTGGGTCAAAGCCATGTCTGTGTTGAACATGTGTTCAACATATAGATACTCCCTCGATAGAAGTGTATGCGCTTCATAGTTGGTTAATTAACTGTCGTCTATGAAGTATTGACATCGGAGATTTTAGAAACTATGCACCGCAAACCCATTAGTTTGCTCGCAAAAATAGTGGATCAAGATTACTTTATGCAGCTGAGCATTGGGAAAATTTAGCTTTATCTTTTGACAATTTGCATAATGTCATGAAATGTCCCTTGTCATTGGTTATTTGGGCCTCAAAATTTTGTTTAAATCTAGTCATAAGCTCAAAGACGAAGCCTGATATGAATTTTAATGATTTTTGGTGCAAGAAACATATTTGAATCGGATTTTGCATCAACAGTGCGATGGCTTGAATTAGACAAAAATGCTTTTGTGTATCGATATACATGGCAATTTTTACCTATGAGTATCAATACAATGAAGTATGTATCGACATTAAGAGTAAAACATGTTTCCGGTCTCGAGACTTAGATGCTTGTATCAATACTCCATGGATTTGTATCGGCACTCAAGCTTGTGTATCAATACATTCTACCAAAAATCGCAACTATAGCTACTGCCAAGATCTGTATCGATACAATCATGATGGGTATTGATACATCTCATGAGGTCTTGAGACAAAACCCCTACGTATCGATAGCACACATAAATATTCAAATTTTTGGTGACGCAAAAGCCTTGTATCAATACTTATGCGTAGATATAACTTACACGTACTTGTGGCTTCCTAAGTTATCTTACCTTGACTTGTATACTCATCCAAATGACTCCGGTAACACCCTAAATATTGACCTTTGATGCCTCATTTTTACATTTTTCTTTAATAAGATGCATAAGTATTTTAGAACTCGAAAAAAAAAAATTGTCTGGTGCCATGCCACCTAATAGTGCTTGGCGACACGGCACCCAGCAATCGTCCCTGGTTTATTTTTGATTTTCTGATTCTATCACCTTTCAATTGAGTCCTATGATGTCAAAAGTTGACTCGGACAAAATGAGGTGTCTACATGCACCAATGCTAACCATTTTCTTTCTTTCTATGTGGCACTTTGAGAATAATTTCTCATTCATCACAAATATCAATTGTGCAACGTAATCTTACCGCATGTATCTAGATACGACAACCTACGACCAATTTCATACACATATATGCATTTTGTATTTATAAACCCTTAATTTGCATTGATATCCAACAGGAGAAACCTCGTTGTATTGGTGTTATGATGGTGTCCAACGCAGGCACATTGCCATTATGTCGGAATACATCCAGAACAAATCGGGAGATGGAAAAAAATAAAAATTAAATTGGATATGATCTCGAAACGATCACACATGGAACACTAGAAAAAAAGGCAGCAATGGTTCAATATGAAAATTTGATCTTTCTTAATTTGTCAAAGAAAATATGCCAATGAAATTTTGAACAAGTCTGGCATGGCAAGCTGTAACCAGTCAGCACCCCATTGATGCAAAATGAAAAACTGATTGAGGAAGACAGTGGATGGTTATGTTATAGAAGTTTGGTTGGCTGCTTGTTCTATTTGACAGCAACAATGCCAGATATCATGTACGCAGCAAGCTTGCTTTCTAGGTTCATGTAAAATCCTAGTGATCTGCATTTCAAGGGTGTTGGGATATTTCAAGGGATCTTATGAACTTGGAATTTGGTTCAAGAATAATGACAGCTTAAGACTTGTTGGTCTTACAGATCGTGACTACTGGTTCTCATGGAGACATGATAGCACCTCAACTTATGTGTTTTCAATGGGATCAACTGTTGTTAGTTGGAGTTCAAAAAGGAAGTCACCGTTGCACAACCAACACAAGGAGCAGAGTGCATAGCTGCTGTAACTGTAGTTAATCAAACAATTTGAAAGTTTTGTTGGATTTGATATGAAGAGTAAGAAGATGCAACAAAAATATATTTTGATTAGCAGTCAAATGTTGCAATGGCAAAAAATTCTTTGTTCTCCATGGAAGAACTAAGCATAGCAAGATAAGGTATCATTTTTGTTAAAGAAGCTGAAAAAAAAATTTGAAGTTGGTCCATTGCAATTTAGAACTTTCAAATTACCGACATTCTGACCAAGGCTTTGCCCAAAGTAATGTTTTATATAATTGAGGAGTCCTGATGTTTTCTTCTACAATTAGTTTGATTGGTAGCAAAATCGAAAACAAAAAAAATATTTCCCTTTCCGTTTCTTTTGCATTTGAGCGATGTTCACTCAATACACCATTACACTTTCAAAATTACAACAAAAGGAAAATTTCCCTCCTCCTGATTTGAAGGATAGTTTCCTGAACACCTGAACCAAACTCATTCTTTCCTTTCACTAGATTTACTCATCAAGGTAATGTTGTTCCCAGGTTGATGAAATGTTGGGAGCTTGCCTAAACAAAGGACTTGTCCCTCTGCATAAAACAGCAACGGTCCTTCCCATAAATGAAGCATATATATGTATGATTAAGATTGTCTGCCTTTTGGAAACAGATCTAATATAGAGGCTTAGATCTGTCTAGATATTGAAAGCCTTGACCGCAACCTGACTAATATTGTAGGAAAGGTTTTGGGGTTTATAGACTGTTAAAAGAAAGAATGCTGTGCCAAATAGAACAAGAATCAAGATTAAAAGAAAGCGACAGCAATAACAAACACACTTCAGGCAATATTTCCCTTCTGAACCATAATTATGTGAATGAAGACATATACTAAATCTGGAAGATCCCAATTACACTAATTTCTCTTAGACATCCATCTAACATTTTGTTCGAACCTTTGATTCTAAAGGGGATGAAGAATTCAGTGTATATATTGGATTATCAGTGCTACCATGGGTGATTTTTGAACATTTTGTCTGATATTTTCCCTGTTTTTTAACCTAATCAAGAATATATGAATCACGCACTTAACCGCAATGAAATCAGTTAACTGAAAATCAATCGCTGGATTGTAAATGCAAATTCTAAGCTAATATTTGCAGCTATTATTCACCTCAACATATATAACAGTCAAGTTAAAGCTTAGAGAATATTAACCAGAGAGAAGTAAGGCTTATAGCTTACTCAACCAAATATAACTCCTCAAACATTCAATAGCACTTCTTAATCGCTATAGGAGCAGCTGCACATATTGCTGATCGACAACTACTAGATTTTAACGAACCGATTCGCATAAACGACACCACTGATACCACCACGGTCTTAACCTTAAGCACCATCTTCTTTAGTTTTCGTGACTTTGTCTTGGGTTGTCCCCAGTTGTCGTCCAGTGCTGATAGCTTGTATGATTTCAGGAAAATCTGCCTCTTCTTAGCTCGGTCTCGCCTGTAACTTAAGGAAGCCACCACGCTCTGAGCTCTTCTCTTGGAAAACGTTCTATGTTGTTGACCAAGATTTTCTTCCCTTCTTCCGCTGTTTTGATCCAAGAGCTCGTAGCCATCCACTCTACGGCTGAAATTTGATGTGGCATTTCGGACAAGAGAGTTCATGCCTGGTTACCCAACTACCAACTCTGCAACTGCAACGGCGAGATCTAGAGTGTATTGAAGATGATTAATCTTGGGGGTATTCTCATATATAGAAAAGGGTCGTTTTCAAATCATAATTTAGTTTATATATCATCAATTTAATTTTGATGCAAACAAATAACCTTGTTGAAATCAAGAGAGGGCGGCGGCTAATTTGCTATGCTTTGAACTGTTTTACAATCGTACAGCCAGTCAATTGACCAAATGGCATTCTGGATGGTCAATTAACATCATAATCAAGGAATGTATTACCTCTTAGTGCTACACGTGGAAGTTGTTACAAAAGTAACCGCCAAGATCTGTTTGAGTCGGGTTCAATTGAAAGATGGCCCGCAAAAAAGAAGTTTCCGGCTACCAATTACAGTTTTCAAGGGAACAATTAATACTTAATAGGGTTCAATTAATGCCTTTTGTTGACCCTTGACCGAAAGTGATTAATGGTATCCTCCTCAAGAGGAAGATTAAGAGGGGACAATTAATATTTTATAATACAAACATTGTTTTTCTTTCCGAAGGCCGAAATTAAGCAGTTGTGTGCAAACAAACTTTGATTACGATGAGCAGAGCCAACTATGAAAGCAAATAAAGTCTATGAAAGAAAATAAAGTTTCTATGGATACAAAAAACAATAGTGAAATCTAATAACCTTATTATTAGTTTTATTTTTAAATTTTTTATTATATTTTAAATTATATATCATCCTCCTAATATCATTTATGAAATTTAATAATTTAGTTGACAGTAAATGTGATATTTTTTTTTATAAAAAATTTTGAAAAACTTGAATCAATTAATTCAATGATAGAAAATCTTATTGTTGGACCTTTTTATCTAATTTTTTATTTATTACTTATATATTAACTCCATTTTCTAACAACCATGCGTGCATCGTTTTACTCATGTGTTTGATGAAACTATTTAATTAGTCAAATTCTTAATCATCTCTAATGTTGTCCGTTTTCTTAATTGGTCAATGTCTAAATTTCTTGAAATTCCTGCAACTTGGAGTACTACGAATTTAGAAATTCCCAAATATTTCTTCAAAAAAAAATCCCAAATATATCTCACCTAACCTAAAAGTACATATTAAGTGCGAAAAACTTTTTACTTCGTATGTATATAAGACAAATACTACGCAACAATATTTACATCCTAACTGAACAGTTAAATCTAAGTCTAACCATACTCAACAGAGAAATCAAACAAAAACATAAATACTTGCTTCGAAATTGGCATTAGGATAATTACAACGTTAAAATTTTGTGACAAAAAGATTTATGTCACAAATCATTGATGATCAGATCTTACCCTTTAATTCTAGAAGGCCATAAGTTACTAATGCTATTTTTTTTTTTTTTAGCCTAGATATGGCAGCCTGGTCCAATTGTTTGACCAGGGAAAGTCAGTCTAGGGGTTGTCATAACTTCAATTTCTAGGTTAGTTGGTGTAACTCTCCCCGTGTCCATTGGTCGTTGACTATCCTATAGGCCAAGGAAATGTGTAAATTGAGCAGAAAATGATAGGATCCGATCGATGCGATCGAGGAAGAAAGAAGAAACAATTATTAATTAAATTAAGAAAGTTTTTCCTTTTTCTTTCTTTAATCAAAATGTAAACATCTTGTTAAAGTTAATGTATAATATTTTTATAAATCAGATAATTTTAAATTTAATATTATTATATAATATAAATATAATATAAAAATAATTAAAATATTAATAAAAATTAAAATATAATATAATATATAAAAATAATATATATACGTTATTAATATATAAACATATTAAATATAAAAATATTAATTATTAATATATATAAATTATATAAATATATAATATTTTAATTTTAATATATAAAATATATAAATATAATACAATTACATAAATTTGCGTGGCTGCTTTTGGTTCTTAAAGGTTTGCGTGCCGCATACTGGCCAATAATAAAAAACAAAAAAAAAAAGTTTGTGTGCCGTACCGTATTGCAATTGCTGACATGGACATAAAGTAAATTATCTGTGAATTGTCATAATTTTCACATGTATGGTCCACCTAATTCTCTATCTTACGTTTTAATTTTGACTTTTCGTTTCTTATCTAATTTATTTTTTATCAAATTAATTATTGTTATAGGTGAGATTGACTAATAAACTACATAATCTAGAATACATATATATATATATATATAAAAGCTTGAACGTGAAAAAGTTTTTGAGTTAACGGAAATAATTATTATTATTAAAGTTATTTTTAAATTTTCATTATTAATATTTTTATTATTAATAATATTTATTAAATTTATAAGTAAAAAAATTTATTTGATTAAAATACTTTTACTAAATAATAATATCCATAATAAACATTATTGTTTATTATATTATTTAATAATTATTAGAATAATATCTTATTATTATTATTATTTATATTTTATAAGATTAGGATTCTATTTTTAAAATTTTTATTAAAATATTCTGTCAAAATAAGATAATAATAATTTTATTATTTAAATTTATTTATTATTTAATTTATATATATTTTAGGTCAGTATTTATAGTCTTTGAAATAATTATCACTTAATTAGGTGGTTAAATTCCAATTAAAGCTAGGGTTTGTCACTATAAAATATATGTGTTCACAAAACATCAAATATTAAATAGTATTTTATTCACTATTGTTTTTTGTTTTTGAAGATAGCTTCTAGCTTCTTATTTTTTCTTAAAATAGTTTTGATTTTTCATTCACTATCATAACATTTTCTTGTATTTTATTCTCATACAGATTTTAGAATATTACAAATCAATAGCTTTAAAAATTTTTTGTTCACAATGAAATTTTTGGTTCATTGGTAAGTTTTCTTTTTAATACAATTTCATATTTCTTATTTTCAATAGATTTATTTTGGTATAATTCGCATATTTTAAATCCAGCAGATTTAAAAAAAATTCATCATAAAAATTTTTAGAACTAAGTTATACTTTAAATTATTACCAATAGTTATTATCTACAATAAGAAAAAAAATCTATTATTTAATAAACAAAAAATTGAATATATAAAATCACGTGCAACAAATGTGACTTTAAAGTTAGTTACTAATAAATAAGAATTTGAAGAAAAAATTTTATGCAAGACACTTTGAAAAAGCAATTTTAAGAATATATTACTATTTTAAACTCATGCGATGCATGGTTAATTTTTTAATACATATAAATTTAATTTATCTATGTAAAAAAATAAATTTTAATTTGTAATTTATTTTATCTATTAGATGCATTATGAAAAGATTGGAATGACAAAGAATACTTAAAATATAGATAAATATTGAATTATAATGAAATAATGCCTTGCAAAATGACTTAAAATATTAATTTAACTTTATTAAGATAAAATATAATTGTTAAGTTTTTTTTAACAGTATTTGAGTTACTTTTTAAAAGAAGAATTATGTTAGAAATTAAGATATATAAATGTAAGATTAAATTTCTATTAGAGAAAAAAAAAAAAGCTTTAATAAGATTCTCATATAAAATGAAGTTTTCATTTTGTATATACGAGATTAATACTTTGTTCCACTCAGAATCTCTTGATCTATTGCATTTCTTTTTTATACTTCAAAAGTAGTTAATGTAAGTTTAATCTGTTGAATTTTTATCCTATAAAGTGAACAAATTAATCATATCAATATAAAAAGGAAATATCAATTTATTTTTTGTATAATATTAAAAGAGTTATTATACAATAAAAAATATGTTAACATTTCAATATTTTTAAAGACATTTCATAAATAAATAAACATGCAAATATGAATATAAATTATATAAATTATTTGAGTGTTTAAAATTAAATGAGAAACATTATGTACCTATATATGGCTGAAAGCTTATCATTGAAAATTTCAATTGAAGAATATATTTTTTGTATAGCCTTTGAAGTTTTCATCATTCTCTACAACAAGGATTTTTAATACATTTAGAATATATAACCAACATACCTTAGTAATTGACTTTAGCTTTCATTTATAGTCATATCAAGACATGCGTTGGGTGGAAATCGTTTCCTTTAAAAAAAAAAAAAGTTCATTTTTTTGTGATGGCAGTGTAATTACGAAGATTAAAACTTTATTTCTAGTTTTACTATCTGTTTATTATTTTACCATTTATGATCTACTGTTCCAATTTCGTATAAATAAAAAAGATGTAATAATAGCAAGAATAATGCTTTCATCAATAACAACAAATTCAATATTTATTTACGTTTCATGTGAATTAGTAACTTCCTACTTTCAACAAAGTCTAATTTTTATTTTCGAATCTTCTTCTTTATGGCGTAATTTTGACAACAAAATATAATCAAGAGTTTCCTTTTCTTTTCTGACCTACATGTAAAATACCAAATAAAAACAAAGAGCTTATTTATTTTCATATTTAAGTCAAATGAAAAATATAAACTAGTATATTTTATCTTCTATTTATACTATACATTATTCAAAGATATGAGTAAACAATGGATAAACGTAATATATATATATATATATATATATTATATGTATATATATATATATATATATATATGAATTTTTATTACATTTCTATTGAGCTAGATAAGAAAAGTGGAAAAAGGATATAAACAAAGCCAATTTTATACTTGATACAATAAGTTGGTTGCTAAGCAATAGGCGGGTTCGAACGGGTTCAGGATGGGTCATTTTAGATTCGAATTTTTTTGGGTTGGGGCTGATTTAGGTTCGGGTTCTTTTTTATTTGGGTTCTTTTGGGTTTGGGTCCATTCGAGTTCGGGCTAATTCAGGTTCGAGCCAATTCGGGTTTGGGCCAGTTCAGGTTCAGGTTCGGGTTTAAGTTTGAGTATATTTTACATCAGTTTTTTATTTTATGTTAAATGTAATCACTTTTACGTAATTTTGAATTCTAAGCTAGGCATGAATTTGGCCCCGTTTAGTATGAAAAAAATCTTAGTTCCGTTCTATGAGCCTATCCATAGCCCGAAAAATTTTTAAATTCTAAGCTCAGGGTCTAATTTGTCTTGGCTAACCCATTTAAGTACAAATAATTGTTCATAATATTAAAAAGTTATTTTTATATTAATATTTACATATTTATAATTAAATGTAAAGAAAATATATTATTTTATTTAAAAAATTACTGTTTGAGGTCGAGCATACTTGAAACTTAAAATCTAAGACCTGGGTTTAATCATGCTGAACCTATTGTGTTGCGCAGGCTGTTTGGCTTATAGATAGGTCGTCTAGCTCATGGGCAGGTCTAGTTGTTAGTTTAACATGTGATTTTTTTTTTTTGATATGGTATTATCTATTATGGCTTTAATATTTTTTAATTTATTTATTACTTTGTTATATTGTTATCAGACTCTAATT
>JBBYHM010000009.1:1217917-1279567 GCA_038381775.1 Adansonia rubrostipa | reverse complement strand
TTGGTTCTAATCAGCAGGTTTGATTGGGGTCAAGTTCTCTTTGCTTGACTTTGAAGATGATCCTAGGGTTCTAATTCCATCCAATCGGGTTTTAGTTTGTGTTTTCATCCTAAGGTTCGCATTATTTGGCACCCACAAATGACATTCGAATCATCACATGTAAAGTTTCTCTAGTAGATCTTAAATCAATTTCCTTGGCTTGGAACTTAGTCAAAGCTATTATATAGCTTCTTATGTACTAATTTCCAATTAATTGATTATTCAATCAATTAATTCTTTATTCTTTTCACTTATTTTAAAAATATTTCCAATAATCCTTAACTATTTTTAAAATAAAGTAAGATCAACAATATTGAAAATCTTATAAATAAATGGATGTATCTCATTAATTTAAAACCTCTACCTTAGTCAAAAAATGTTGTTGAGCTAATTAGAGTTATATGGTAGATCTTAGATCTTTGAACCAATGATTTTATGTTATTAGCTCAAATAAAGGATGAACCAATAAGGGGTGAATTGGTTCTTTAAAAAAAATTAATCTCTAAATCAATTTGAATAAAAAATTGAAATTAAATGAATATAAAGATGAGTTAAGAGTGAGAGAATCAAATATGAGTTATATAAAGGTTCGGTTCTTGAACTTGGAGTTTACATCTTCTTTTTTTGATACTCCCTTGCCAAGGTGATTTCTATAATCCACTAGTGAAAATATTACTTTTAAGGTTAAGGTATAACTTTACAACATTATCTTTTGAGGCTATGATAGAATCTTTTAACTCCCCTTAAAAATTCTATTTAAATCTTTAAGTGTTCTCATTTAATCTCACACAAATCCCTTTTTAAAGTGAATAAATGTCTTACAAACAAATCAAATCCTCTATTAGGTGGGTGTTTACTAGAGTCCAAGGAAAAAGGGATACAAATGAACATAAAGAATACAAATTCATTACAAATATGATGAAAATAAAGAACATGAAGAAATTTCGAGCTTCGTTATGAAATTCTTGATTAATCTCAATATCTCTAGTATCTTGTGCTATTGTGAACCTCTATTTATAACTTGATAATTAAGCTTGTATCAATACAATCAATGGTTTCAAAAAACTTAAGCTATTGCTAAGTTTTGTGTCGATAAATTCATATAAATGTGTTATTTTGGCTTTGTAAAAATTATCTCAAAAATATTTTATACTTGATGTGCATTAAGAACATATTTTTAAGTCTTAAAGAGAGTTTGAAATATCTTGGTATTATTCAAAGTATTTTCAAAATAATCTAAAGAAAAATACCAAGTCCAAAAATACTTACATACAAATTAATTAAGCTTAAGTTATTATTATATCAAGATCGAGATCAATGCAAAGCTAATAAAGCTAACTATATGATTAGTCATGCATTAATCCACATTAACCTTAAGTTATTATTATATCAAAACCGAGATCAATTCAAAGCTAATAAAGCTAACTATATGATTAGTCATGCATTAATCCACACACATAATTTTAGACTCATTAAAAAGTTGCTTGGGTCTTGTATCCTTTCATGAGTGCTTGAAAGCTAAGCCTTTTGCTTTAATTCACCATGTAGAACCGTTCAAATTTTATGTCATTTTGTAAATTATTAATTTACAATATATCCTATTACAATAAGCATTCTCTTGTGGTAAATTATTAATTTAATCAATTGAAGTGAATACAATATGCATTCTCTTGTGGTAAATCCTATTACGGTATATCATTTTAATCATTCCATGTTTTGTGTAAATCTTTTAGCAAACAGTTTGGCTTTTCAATTTTTGCCCATCAACTTTTGAATTTCTAATTGTAACCAAATTGCTTCCCTTAAGGAGATAAGTCTACTAATATTATTACTCCATGATTATAAACATTCATCTTATTCTATCAATTTTTAAACAATTTGAATAATTAACAATAGAAGTCATATATAGCATTCATTCTCAAATTTGAAAAGAACATGCTTAAAATGATATACCTCAATTAAAAGATCAATCAAACATACATAAGTATCAAAGAAATTTAACATATCACCTTTTTTTTTTCAAAATTTTCAATTATAGACAAAATAATCTTATTTTAACTCAAACAATATCTTGAAGACAAACTTATTGAGCTATTTATAAATATAAAATTCACAGTTCTTTGCTATTGGTTTAATTTTGAAAGAATCACATGTAAGTTATCTTAGTTGGAATAAGTTTGTCCTTGCTAACGTATATTGTAGTACTTGACTTATCTACCTTTCCTCACAATTCACTAAAAATTATTACAATAAACTTTATTGTTACCGGTGCGTCTCCATTTTAAAACAACTAATAGTCATTCTTTGATGACTTTATTTGTTATAATGAAAATGTGCATCAATTTATTGATCTTTGAATTACATGGGCATGAGCAAAAAACTCGTTCTTTATGGATTAAGTAGGATTAACCTTATTCCATCTCATAAACATTTGACATAAAAATCATTATTTTTTTCTTATGTTCTTTATGATACTTGTTCTTATTTGAAGATTCTTTACAAGCTTTTTAAGAAGACATTTCTTATAAAGATTCTCTTAAAAACATTTTCATAATGATGGAAGTAAATATAAATTAAGGATATCAAATAGATTTAGAAAAACTATCAATTAATAATAACACATAATTGGCATCGCATAATTTATAAAGCAAGCAATGATTTATGTAAATAAGAAGTAAATAAAGCTTATCAAACTATTCGATGAAATCATTTAATCATCTTCTTTGGTCAGAAACATTTATTTCATCTTTGTTGTCGTCATCACTTTTCCATTCTCCATTGATGCAAAATTTCATTTTCTTTGTGAACCTTCCATTTATAAACTATTTTGTCATCTTAAAAATTTCCTTCATTAAACCATTCCAATATTTAGAATTTGATTGCCATATCTCTCAGTGTACCATAACTTTTCCTTTTTAAAAAAAAATCAATAAAATATGCCTAAAGATTATTGGAAAAAATTTACAAGGAAATCCTATATATGGAAAGTCACAATATGAGAAAATCCAGCTTTTTAAGCATGTTGCAAATGCCATTTTCCTTTAGGCATATTTTCTCTCCTCTATATATGTTATGCATGAGGGATTTGTAGAATTATTATAGAATATGATGAAGACTATGTCTGAATTGTCATAGGACATAATAAAACCTATGTTTAAAATTAGTTTTCTCTAGTGAAATCAAACCTCTAAATATTTCTTAACAAGGGGCAAAATTATCTTTCTTAGCCTAACTTTTACAGTAAACTAAGTCTAAGAGACTTGTTTTAATTGAGAATGATAAGATGGAGAAAAAAAATCTAGTGTTTTGATTTTTCTTCATATGTCTCTCTTCATATCTCCTTATATCTCTTTGTTGAAAAATTCTAATATCTAGTTATAAAGATTTAATCAAGAGTTGTGCCTCTTCTGTTATGTTGTTTAATCCAACCAACTTATTTTTCCTTAAATTTCCACATCTTGGTACTTAATAAGTAATATAGGCAACCTTTCTTAAATGAAAAGGCATTACTTGAAAAATTATGATCGATATTAAAACGAAACTAGCTGTTAGAGATGAATCTTGCAAAATTTGACCTAAGAGATTCGAGTCATTGAATTAGGGGATTCATATGCCTCTTTCTAAATTCTAACATAACACATTCCAAAACCTAACATTTGAATCCTTTTATGAGTATAGAATCCCTCAATTTCCTTGATGTAGAGCTTAACCAAATCTAGCATATAGCTTCTTGTGTGCTAGTTTTCAAATTAATGGATTATTCAATCAAATGTATTCCTTTCACTTATTTTGAAAATATTTCCAACACTTTATTGATGTAATTTGTAAGTGCTAGACTTCACACACCATGAGGTATTTATTATTGTGGAGATATAAAGATTATACTTATGATTTTGACCTTCTAAAAAAGACGAGTCTATAAAGAATATTTTATAAAATTAACAGTTCAATATTTAACTAATTGATGTAAGATTTTTTTTCACTAGGCAAACTCCATAACTCAATTTATAGAAGAATACATTAATGCCAGTCGCACTAGGCCATCAGTACCAAAATTAATAGAAGAAAGATTAGTTATGGTTAGCTTCGTGTGTGCGTCGCTAAGAGAGGCTGAAACATGTCTTATGGCTTACAAATGCATGTGGGACAACAAGGCTTAAATAGTTCGATGAAATTGTACTCAGATTTAGGTTGTACATCTTGTTTTTAGCTGCCTTTGTCCAATTTTACCCTTGAATGTGGGCTTGGCATCCTTTTTTGTAATCAATAAAGTTTATAATTTCTCTAAAATTTTTCAATTGCTTATATTGGAAAGGAGAAATACGAAAAAGCAATCTTTTCAATCTTACAGTGTGAAGTTCTATTTTCTGTTCTTAACAACGAAACTTGGAAGATTTAGGCAGCCTTTGATTTTTGATACACCAAAAAAAAAAAAAACCATCATATGCAATAGGCATCGCATCCTCAAGAATCGGATGCTCATAAATGTTATCACTTTGCTACAATTCTATCAATCTCTCGAAGCTTTCGCGCAAAAAGCAATTTTCGCTTGGTTAAGTTATAAGAAACGCAGTTATTACTATTTGTTTAAAAATTTTATAAAAATTTTGGGCCTAGATCTACTATACCTGGCTCACTCAATTGAATGAGCTTAGTGGAGTAGACCAACGATGCGGTCTTACTAGCATATCCATCCGTGAGAGCCAGGCTACTCATTTGCTCTAATAGATTTGATCAGAAATTGAATTTAAAATAAGATTTTAATAACTTAAATTAATCTAATTTTATTTAAATTATTATTTAAATAATAAAAATTTTTTAATTTAAATTTAATTAAAATAATAATATTTTAATATTTTAATTTATTTTAAACAATAAAAAGTAGTTTTAAATTTGATCCAACTCAAATACTTTGCCAAACAAAAAAAAAATGCCCTGAACTGAAGTTCGGCCAAGTATAGTCATACTTCTCAATTTATACCTTTTTTCCTTTTGAAGAAAAGTGCAACGTATCAAGGAAATACCCTCTTTCATCATTACCATGTAATTTCATCTCTATCTTTATAAGGTTTAACATGTTTGCATATGCAGCATTAAAAAATGAAAAAAAATAAAAAAGAGAAGGAATCACTTCATCACGACGCTTTGATTCAATTAATTTGGATGAGCTTTTATTTCTTAATGCTGTTTATGGTTCCAAATGATAAAAATAGTTAGTACTTTTTATTCCAACAAGATTCAATTTTGTTAGAGATGGTAAAATGAATCTGAATTCAAAAATTTGTCTAAAAAAATTGAGTTTAAACTCGAACCGAATCTGATTAAATTAAAAAGTCAAAACCCTAAGCACAAATTAATCCAAGCCTGACATGACCCGAACTCGAAAGGATTTGGCTCAAAAAAGCCAAAACCCAGAAAAGCTCAAACCCAAGAACGACCTTAACCCAAACCCAAATTTAATATTAAAAATAAGAATAATAAAATTGTAATTAAATAATTTTTTATAAAGTAAAAGCTTTAATTATAAATTTTACTAATTTTTATAATAAAATTATTTAATAAATTGATTTTATATAACAAATTAGTTTTATATCATTTTGGCATTAACAAGTATTGATTTTAATATAAAAATATCTTTTTTTATATGCTTACTTATAAAATTAGTATTTATTGCCACTACTCAGTAGTATCACCGTGAATTTCAGTTCTTTCATTAATTTTTAAAAATAAATAAAAGTAATAAGTGTTTATTAACAAAATTAGCATTAAGATATAAAGTTTGTTCTAAGTGCAAATTATATCAAATTAATATAAAATTTATTCTTTTTAGTGTTATGTAGAATTAAAAGTATGAAAATAAAGAAATTTAATGTAAGTTTTAACTCTTTTTTATTAATCACATTAATTTATTTACTTTTTACTATTAATGAAAATTGAAAATAAAGAAAGCTTATGTAAACTTTAATTTTTTATTTATTTTAAAATAAATATATTTAACAAAAGTAAACTTAAATGTTTACTCATAAATTTGATAAATCCTCTTAATAGTAAAAAAAAAATTTCATAATAGCAATTTAAAATTTGAGTAAATAAATTTATTTATTATTTTTAAGTTAATGAAAAATTAAACCTTTAAAAATAAAGTAATTTAGTGTAAACTTTAATTTTTTTAATTATTATAAAATGAGTTTATTTAAGAGTTTGTTAATGATGCTAAAGTCCTTACTTATAAATTGGATAAATCTTATTAATAAGAAAATATTTAGTTTTGATAGAAAAATTATTTTATGTTAAGATTAGATCATTAATTTAAAAATTTTACAATAATCAATTAGTGATAGTTATTGTTTTATTATTTTACCAACTCTTAAATCATATTCTTATACTTTTATTTATTCTTCAAATATAGCTATTTGTTCATTTTGATTTAATTATTAATATTTACAATTATATTTCTATGAATGGATAATATAACTTATAATGCATTACATGTTAAAATTTGAATATAAAATCTATTATTTTAAATATTAGTGTGATTAATTTATAATATATCATATTTTTGTAATAAATTATCAAAGTGATTTTATATGACAAATTAATTCTATATCTTTTTTATGCTAACAAATATTGATTAGAATGTATAACTATAATTAAATATTTCTTATTATAACAAAAGTTTATTTAAAAATAATAATAATGAATTAATAATTTATTTTTTAATGTAAATATTTAAGTTATGTAAATCTAACAGTAAAATAAAATGATGTAAGAGATACTCGAACCCCAGTTCAAAACAGCCTAAACTCGAGAGACCTAAACTTAAAATAATCCAAACCCAAAATAATCTAAATTTGAAATAACTCAATTTGAACCTATCCAAATTCGTCCAATTGCCACATCTAGTCTTGGTGATACCTAATGTGCCTATTTATATTGATTAAAAAATAGAACTGGATCATCCCGTTGAATCGAAAATCAAAAGTTCAATCAATTTGGCACATTATAGAGAACCAAATATAAGTAGAACTAGCAGGAAACCAGTTTAACCGGTTTTATAAAATCTCTAAAATAGAAAAAATCGATAAAACTGATATTATGTATTTTTTTCAAATTTTAATGTAATTGATAAGATTTGAATATTTAATTTTTTGGTTTACATTAAATATCATATTATTAAGTCAAATATATATATTTTTAATTAATTATTTACTGTATTTAAGATTTATTTAATATTAAAATTATTTTTAAGTATTTAAAATTTAATTATAGTGAACCTTTTTATTCAACTGTTTGAAAACTTAAAATCTAATTGGTTCAACTTTCTGTCCAAATTTTTTAACTTGCCAAATTCCAAAGATTGATTTATTCGCGGTCGGCCTGCCCCAAGTTTAATGTGCCATGTTAAAATCTCCTATTGCTTAACATGGAAACAACTATAAAAATAAGCAACACCCCATCCGAGTGCTACGGCAAATAATCAGGGAACTGAGTGGCTTCAATTTCCATACTGGGCAGAGAGAGACAAAAAACAACACTGTGTCTTATGCAAATTCTATCTCACAACAACATGCATGCAACCATTTTTGTTCGCCGTCGTCTCTTTCTCTTCCTCATCTCTCTACCAGTTCTTGCCCCACCCTTTTGTCCCAAACCGGGCCCCCTCCAGAAAACGGAACAATCATCAAAATTCGTTCACCAACACATGCAATAATAGGTAGCTAAACCCTTTCCAGGTAAAAGGTTTTACTCTTTCTTTATTCATTAATGCGTGTGCGTTTGTCTTGCATTGCATGTCAATGTTTTCCAGACAAGAGACAATATGCTATTACCTTTTACGACTTTTCCTTTTCTTTTACTACAAGCTTTATCCTCAATTTGTTCTCTTTGGGATGCAAATGAACTTTCTAACAGTATAAAGTTATGCAAAAAGTGACCTTCGATTGCGCTCTTCATGTTTTTGCTCTCGATATAAAGTTTACATATTTTTCATTTTCTGGGTATCTTTGTATTTGCGTCATTATTTAATTCCTTGACCCTTTCTCCCTTTTGGAGAGATAGAATGATGAAAGGGATTGAATGGGATGGAGCATGAGTTTACTGCAATCATTTGTTACCCATTTCTTCATTACTTTTCGGATCCTTTTTTTTTTTCTTTTTTTCATTGGCTCTTCCTTTTGCTTTAGGTTAAAAAGAATGTAAGGATCTAATCTTTTGTTTTTGGTCCTCTCATGAGATTAAGGAAGCGTCGACAATGCTTTCCTTCTTGCTCTTCTCTTCACAGAGTAATCCTTCCCCTCAGCCCCCTTTTTTCCGTCTCTGATTTTGATCAGCGTTGCAAATTCAGGGCTATTAATTAAATATACCTGTTAGCTTAATCTGTGTTTGTTATTAATCTTAATCTGTGCTTGCCTCTTGGCAAATCTAATGAATTTGCAGTAAGCCTTTTTAAATATATATGTATATATGCATATATATAATGTTGTTATAAATCTTGGCATTTGTGATTGATAAAGTTTTTTATTTTCGGAGTCTATATATGCTTTGGGTTATTGCTATTTTTGTTAGAAATTTCTTCCATTTCTGCAGTTAATAATTATATCTCTTGTCCTCCATAGTGTCAGAATGAATGCATTATATTATATAATGAATATTTAAGAGCTTAGATATCTGTTTAGCAATCTATGTACAGGCACAATGCACAACGTTGACCTTCCAAATTTGAACCTTCAAACATGTGAAAGGAGTTAATGAGTTTTGCAGCCTAGCATTGTAGGTCAGGCCAATGGCACTTTCATTTTTATGCAACTAATTGGTACTAAATAGTGTTCTGCATTTTGAAATGTAGGTTGATGAGGATGAAGTTTACTGGAGACGAAAGAAGGGCGGTGAAGAGTTGGAATGGCCACACGGTTCCACTCACCTGATATCTCAGTTGGCTCAATGTTTTAGTGAGTAAATTTCAATCATAAATTCTTTCATCTTTCCTATGTTTGGCTGAATTTCTCTTCAAAGATTGCCAAATTAGGATAGTCTTATTTGTCTTTGTATGTTTGTCATGTAAGTGTATATTTGTTCAATTCCTACTTTTCATTGATATAAAATGTTTACGGAAATGAACATTGTGGCACAGCTTAATATTTGTTCAATTCCAGTTTTTCTAGCTTTCTTTATTAGGATTGGCTCTTTGTAGGATCATTATACTTATCTTCTTCCTTTCCTGAGTCGAGTCTCAACATGTGACGTGCAGAGAAACTAAGTAGAGTAAAATCACTCCAAAGTGTGTAACATGCAATGTTTAAGGCCATATTTTGAAATGCACGTTGACTAGCAAATCATTCTCTTTTCAACTCACGATTTAATATCTCTGATCAATCTTGTATGGTTGTAGCTAATGCTATGGTTGGATCACGATCATGGATAGGAGGGCTCTTTAATCGCTTAAGCAACAGGCGTAATGAGAAGTATCTTGACTACACTTTGACTCCTATTCAGGTAGTTGAGAATGTCAAGCACGAGGACTGATTTTTTAATATTTTCAACCTTTTTATGTGCAATTTTATTTTCCATGAGGTCCATGTAAATCGTTGTCAGACATTGAATGCAGCATTTTCATGTAACCAACTCCCTACGGTTGAGAGTAGAAAATCAGACTTCCTAGAGTAGAATCGAACTACTTTTTTGGCCGTCATTTCTTAGGTTTTCAGTTTGAAGATGTGTGGAGAAAATTTGTGGCATTGGTGCAGCAATAATCAAAATTTGAAATAGAATTGATTTGTTTTCTTTAACTTCTGATCAGGAACAAAGACTTCAAAGGCTTCAAGAACGACTACAAACCCCTTTTGATGAGACTCGTCCTGACCATCAGGTGCTTTCTTCAGTCTTTTAACATTCATATTTTTTTTTCTACATTTTTTTAACTTTGATCAAACATAGCTATAAATCATAAATATCAACTCTGTTTTTGTCTGTCAGAAGACATGACTTAGGCGATCAGATATTCTCAGTCTAAGTGAACAAGAATTAATTCTGGATTGATTTATTAATTATGTAATTGAACCAAAATGGAAGTAGAGACAGCTTATCTTTTCCTTTTTTTTTTTTTTTTTCATTTTAATTAGTTTTAATTTCATATAAATTAGAAGACTGTTGATCTCATGATCCTTTTCTGTGACAGGAAGCTCTCAGAACATTGTGGCACATTGCCTTTCCTAATGTTGCTCTGAAAGGCTTGATCTCTGAACAGTGGAAAGAAATGGGGTGGCAAGGCCCCAATCCATCAACTGACTTTCGGTATACTTCTTTCATTCTATTTTATTTTACCTTTTTTCCGATTTTTTAACACCATCTATTCATAGAGATAGAGGTAGCTAAGTAACTTGGGAAGGATATCCAACAAATAGCATAGAGTAATTGGCAAATATGCCTTGGTTGAAACTGTCTTCTTCCCCAATTCCTACATTCAAAATTCAAATATATTTTTCTAAAAGTGAACTTCTCACCTTAGGGGTTGCGGTTTTATCTCACTCGAAAACTTACTGTTTTTTGGACAGACTTATCCGGTAAGCCTTCTCTTTCGTTTTAGTTTTTTTATGTGTAGTTTTCCGCAAGAAAATTGGCTTATTGACTAATTATATAAAAATACAAAATGAAGGCATCTTTTCGTAGGTTATTATTTAAGCAAGATGGAAACAGAGCAACTTGGGAATACCCATTCGCCGTTGCCGGCATCAATGTATCTTTTATGTTGATTCAGATGTTGGATTTATATTCAGGTTTGTTGGCAATATTAACCATTTTGTCATTGATGTTTTCACATGTTGTCCTGGTAAAGTAAGCTGAAGATAATTCCATGTTATCAGGTAGTGAGCAAAAAACAATTCTAGTTTCAAACAAAGTCGTTCTAAGTCTGTTACTGTCAACAGTTTACGTTGTCCTGTAATTCTTGAGTGTCCTCCGTTCTACTTATGAAAAAGGCCATGGAAGTCTTCTGTTGTAGTTCAGTGGACTATCCATGGCTCCGGACAATCTTTTCATCATGATATTTTCGTTGATCAGATTATTATCAGGGAAGTCAATAGTACAAGTTTCTGAATTTTCTGCTAGGTTTGGAGCATGCATCTAGTTAGAATGCAAACATTTTTTTTTATAGTTTAAGATCCATAGAAAAACTGCATTAGTTGTTCTGTAACCTATCCTATCTTGCTTTTTGCAGAAAAACCAAAAAATCTACCAGGATTCAATTTCCTGAAACTATTAGGAGGTAATAGAACCAAGGACTGTTGGATTGGAACTGTGAAACTGATTTCTGTTTCCCAGTTCTCTGTATTTAATCTCATGACCTGAATGTTTGAAATTGCAGAAGATGAAGAAGCCTTTGATGTACTATATTGTATAGCTTTTGAAATGATGGATGCTCAGTGGCTTGCTATGCATGCTTCCTACATGGAGTTCAATGTACTTTCTCCTTCCTCCTTCTCACATTCACGTTTTGACAAACTTCTGCCTATGGACTTCCAAACAATGAACTGGCTTTGCTATTTTAATTTTGTTCAAGTGCTGCTCTTCGGGAAAAACCTAACCATCCAAATTGTCCATTTTCCTTCCTTTTCCACTTTCTTTATTGTGACTGGACAGGAAAGGATGCTGTATTAGTTTATCTGGAAGTCAGTTTAAAACGCACAATCTTAAGGAAGGATTTATAAGGAATCATTATATATAGTGAAGTAACATATGCTCGTCCCCTGAAGCTTTGTCAGCTCCCCCCCCCCTTTTTTCCCTGTAATGCTGGCTCCTTGAAAATTTGTTTTTAGAATCTGAATATATTGCTTGATATCAATTTTTTGGATCATCTCTTCTTCTCCACGAATGAGCTGTTTCAATTTTCAAGTCCTAATTTCTCCAATATTTTCGTTCCTGCAGGAGGTTTTGCAGGCAACACGCACACAACTGCAGAGAGAGTTGTCATTGGATGATGTGCATAGAATACAGGATTTACCAGCGTACAACCTGTTATACCAGTAGCTCTGCTGTCAACACTTCTTTGGACAATTTTGCCGAATGATGGGGATGTTCCCAATTTGATGACTATTAACTGACTTTGTTAAGACTTGAAGAATGTATTCTAGGGCAAGTTTTTAGGGTTTACAGCTGAGATTTGCGCGCTAAAACGGATAGAACAGAAGCTTAAACCGTTGAGGCTAAGAAGGCACCCGATCGACACTAGGTATATTATCAGATTGCGATTGATGAAGAGCTAGTACCCAAAGCAATACGTTGTACCTTTCACAGGTTTCTGAATTTTCTAGCCACCTGCAGGCATGAGTATAGTAACTGTCTCGAGTTATGGAATTACTTTGCCATACTGCTGCTGCAACCTCTTGTCTTAGTTCTTTTCATTTATAGGCAGTAAGCTTCCAGAATATTGGATTCCTGAAGACTCTCTGGTTTTCTATTGGAATCCTAGTAGTTCTTTTCTCTGTTTTCAGGTCCCAACTCCAGTTGGTGCCTCTTATAATTTCCTAATTACTTCTCTTAATCTGATCACAGTAGGATTTGTTGAAGCACTATAGTGATTCAGGCTGTCATTCTGGTAATGCAACTGAGTGTAGCAAGTTACTACGTCATGCATCTTTCTTAAACCCCAGTCCCCAGCGTGGGAACATGATCATAGACCACTTAAAATGTTTGAGATCTTTCTGAACACCATTTTCCTTATTCTGAACTGTTTCTTTCTTTTAAAAAAAACTGAATGCGATTGAGGGTTGGGTTTGATATGCCCATTGAATCAAGAGTTTAAAAAAGAGGAAAAATGGGAAGATTATAATGAGTCAGCTTCAAAAAAATAATATTCATTCGAGTTTTCATAGCATAAGATTAATTTTAAAAGATGAATCTGAGCAAATTTTCTTGACTAGCTTAATATATATATATATATATATATATATATCTATATCTATATCTTGAAAAGATCCCAAAGTTTTTTGCTTTGAGAAACGGTTGAAACAAACAGGACTGCCGAAAGCAAAATCACGCTACGTCCAATGATCTTTCCTGGCGATCCATGTTGATATTGCCATAACCAACCAGGCCGTATCAATCATTTACAGCAAATGAATTTAACATTTTGACTGCCAACATATCCCCATCTCACCGCAAGTAATCTTTACCTAGGAAGAGGGAGACACAAAACCAACGGCAACCACCTGAAATATTAGGGCGCATAAATAAATCGCTTCAGAACTCAAAGATTTAGGAACACAAAAGCTTGAAGTACATAGATTATAATTATGTATATTTATATTTCAAATCATAAAAATGTTGACTTTTATTGTGTTCATGAAGAATTTAAATTTTTTAATGAATAACAAACTCTAAGAGACTAAATTTGGATGACCCTTGACTTTAAAATATTTCATTCGTACTAGTTCTATTCCTAGCTACAAAATATAAAATCAATCCATTAAGTCATTGAACAAAAATACAACAGACATAACTATCAGTCAGAAAAGGCTTATATACATTAATTACTTAATTAAAATTGCAATTTTTTTATTTTCTTTGTTTAGGGAATCTAAAACCTCATAAAGTAAGACTAATGAGATGACACATGCTTTATTTTTTTTTTTTTTTAATTCTCTTAAATATATTTAAATGATATGTATTATTTCTCTAGTATTATTTATAGAGTTTTTCAACTTCACTGATAGTACATCAAATTATTATCTTATACATATTTTGAAATATGATATACTTTCATCAATTACTTCAGAAAACTCAGATTTGAATTCGACTCTACTACAATCGATTCACATTTATAAAATTATTATAATATTAGTAAATTAACCAAAACAAAATTATTAAAGCTAAATCTTATGACCCAAAGAAAACCTTGAAATTTTACTTCTACCATAAAAAATAAACATAAATAAAGAAAAAAAAAAAGTAAAATGGTGGATAATTGTATATCAATAACTTAATAACATAGTGAATGTAAAGTTAAAAATAGTTTGAAATAATTATAAGTTTACAGTAAATAAATATGGTATAAATGAATTTAAATTTTTCAAACTCAATAAGTTGAGAACAATATCGAACTTAATCATTCCCGGATATAGAAATTTACTCTTACCAACAAATTCGGTTGTGGAAAAACTTCTAAATAGTGCTGAATTTTCTTTTGGTTTACCACAAGCCTTTCATAATTTGTCATTTATAAACGGTGAAATAGAAGATTAATAATTCTCCAACTCATCCAAAAATCTGTAGAGAACCCACAGTGACCAACCCAAGTGAACTCTTCTTCGCCAATCTGGATGCTGATCCTTTTTTACCCAAATGGTTGTTGAAATCATCTTGATCACCACCTTTCAAAATCTCCGACAATTAACAAATTTCTACAGGCTCTATGCATCAATACCCATTATCAATAAAAGTAACTTTCTCAATTTCTTTTTAAAAGAACCCTGTCGTTCACAACCATTTCAAATACTAATCATTACTATCATACACAGCACAATCGATCATTGTTTAGAGAAATTTTGAACCATTGGTGTTCACACAACAAACCAGCTTAATAATGTTTTGGGCTGGACACCAGTGTTAGGTATATCATGTTTGCACTCCATCTATTCAATTATGCCAGTGTCAAATCATCAAAAAACAATTTCATCAATTATGGCAAATTTCATAGTGTAGAATATGTAAAGTATGTTGCTAACTTCTTCTAATATATTTTGTTATTTGATAAAAATTCAACCAAATTTTATTTATATATGATTTTTCTATATAGTTACTATAATAAATAAAAAAAATTAAAAAAATTATAGTACACAAGATTAAAAACGCATATTACATAATTAAATAAATAAAATTAATCCATGCATTTATATGAAGAGTTATCTACATTATTACACTCTTTCATCTATTTTATAGTTTTGTAATAATTTTACAATATTAGTAATAATTTTTTTTGTAACTTCCAATATAATTTTGATAATACTCAATACAATTTTATACAAAAATAAATCTAATATATAGATTTATCGACAAATATTTCACAATAAATTATTTATTAAAATAAATAATATTGGCTTATTATAAGTATAAATTAATAATATGAAATATAATAATATTTAACATCAAGAAATAATTTTTTTGAAATCCTTATGGCCTTTTAAAAATGAAGAAAATAAAAAGAAAGCGAAATATCATATCCCCTTTCAATTATAATTTTTTTGGGGCTATAATAAGTCAATATATTAACAACTAGTTTATTACTCGTGCGATGCACGAATTAGTTTTATTTATTTAAATGTATACATTTATACTTAAATTTAATATATATTTTAAGTTTATATCTTTATATTTACGTTTAATATATATTTGATAAGAATGTGTTGAAATAATTATTTTGTTATACTTTAAATTAGAATAAAATTTACACGTCTGGATAAATTTAACTTTTGAATATTAAATTTTAGAAATTAAGTAATTGAATGAATAAAGTTATTTATAATAATTCTTACGTGTTATTTAGTTTTATATGATATAAATATAAATTTTGATAAATACAATTAATCTATAGTTGATATTCGTTTTAGTTTCAAAATTTTTATTTATATTTTGATAAATCTCTTTTAAATATATATATATATATATGAAATATATGAGTAAATGATATTCATTGAACTTGAAAAGTTAAAACTTAAAATACTATAAAGAAAGTTATATAACTATTTTTTTTTTAAAAAAAAATTGAATTTGAATCCATTTAGTTTCAAAATTTTTATTTATCTTTTGATGTATCTATTTTAAATATATTTTTATATATAATAGTGAGTAAATGATATTTATTGAACCTAAAAAGTTAAAACTTGAAATACTATAAAGAAAGTTATATAAATAATTTTTTTAAAAAAAAATTAATTTGAAAATATATCCTTAAATCCTTGCTCACTCCAAAATTTATTGTCAATAAAAAAAAAATATATATATATATATATATATATATAAATTATATATCCGTTTGAATTTTTCACATAAATTTTCATATTGAACTTAAATAATTCATTAGAGTTATTTAATACAATCATATACATATACATATATATATATATATATATATATATATATACATATGCATTATCTTACAAGAAAATTTATCAAGTAAGGACTTATGTTTTGATATTATGTTAAAATAAAAAGGGAAATCCAAGATTGAAAGTTTTTAACACAACAAAGTTACCTGGTTTAAATGACCTTGACCTGGCTTCTCTTTGTAAATATGGATAGGAGAGACCAAGAAATATGAGTAGCAGAATTGGACTAATTTCATGTTCTAAGATAAAATTCAAAACTTGCTATTGCAATTTATTTATAATAAAAATAATAAAGATAACTAATTTAAACAAAAAGTAAATAGTTTTGATTCATCATCAATTACAAATTTTGTGTCCACTTGATTTGTCGAACATCTAATCTAACAATTTTTAGTTCATTTTTTTTATTAATTTTCCGCAATCTAACGTCATTCTTACTGATCCACACCAAACACAAATTGAAAGATCTAATTAATTAAGTGCATCACAACTTGTTTTACATCATAAAGATTGCCTTCTTTCATCATGTTTAAATTTTTTATTTCTTATGAGATATGCTGATACTTTTCGAATTCACTTAAAATGGTTGTTTTTCTTAACATTAGGAGTGCAACAAACAAAAACTAACATAAATAGAGATAAGTTTTGAGCAAAATTATGTTGCAAATTCTAAAATGCTGAAATAAAAGTATATTTTGTAAGATACTTTTGTTAAATTGCATTCTTAATCGAAACGATGAAAAAGGTTAAACAATTGAAAATATGTGTAAATCCTAAAAGGCATTAACATGCGTTCACTAAATTGTAATCTTAATAAAAAAATAGTAAAAGAAAATGAAAATAATTAGGAAAATGTTTAAAATATAAGAATTGAATAAACAATAATTTTCCAAGATGATATTAAATCATACAAAAATATTTACAATATTTTTATATAAATTCCAAATCAGATTGTGAGTTGGATCTATATATAGTTGATAAGAATAAGTAATAGAAAGTATAAAACTCCTGTTACAAGCACGCCACAGAAATAATACAAAACAAATTTATAGAACATCATAAAAAGTAAGCAAATCTTGCGCAAAAGCAGCCCAGACCCAATCCTTTCAATCATAAACCAACTCTTGTCATGACCTCTACGGAAAAAAAAAAAAAAAATCGATGCGCCTAAAGTCAACTCTTCACATAACTTTAAAACTATTCTATATTTATAAACTAGTTCCTTATACAGTGCACAATTGATTTTATTTATTTAAATTCATATATTTATATTTAAATTTAATATATATTTGATAAATTTTTAAAATTAATTGGTTAAATATTTATGAATAATTCTTACTCATTATTTAATCTTATTTGACATAAATATGGGTCTTGGTAAATACAATTAATCTATATTTGATATTCCATTTGGTTTCCAAATTTTAATTCATTTTTTGAAAAAATATCTCTTAAATTAAATATAAATATATACATATAATAAGTAAATGGTATTTATGTTTTTGAATATCAAAACTTAAGACTTAAAAACTATAAAGAAAATTACATAACTATTTTTTTAAAATTTTAAATTTAAGAATATATCCTTAAATCTTTTCTCTCTCCAAGTTTTTTTTATTTAATACATTATTCTTGTTAAAAAAAATAATGTATGACACATAGTAATATTTTTTGATTTCATATTAATTCAATAATGAAGAATTAATTGATGGTGTATATATAGTATAAATTAATTATCTAATATAATAATTTTAAAAACGGTTTAAAAACTTCAATTTTTTTTTTTTTTCAAATTGAATGCGAGGAATCATATGTTTAGCATTATAGTAAGTAATAACCATTTGTTATTTTATGAAGGAAGATTGGTTTTATTTTCTTATTGTCTAATTAGTCTGTACGGTTTAAAAAATGTACGTTTAATATAATATTTTTATTAAATTAAAAAAAGACATTAATTGTATTTGTGTCTAAAATATCGTCTAATCAGTATTTAGTAAATATATTATTTTTAGGAATGTATGAAATTTTATGTCAAGTCGTAGGAATTTATTGGGGAAAATATGATATTTATTGTTTGGGCAAAACTACAATTTGTAAAATTTAATTTTTTTTCTAAAGTTTGTTTCTTATTTCTAGAATGCTTCTCCTCTTAATGCTACATTGATTTACGTTGTATTTACCTAATTAATGATTTAAACTTTTTCTTTCTTGATTTAGGGTAAAAAACGTTTAGTTAAAATTTTGCATTATATGTTTCATCCAATCTTCTTTGTCATGATTATGTGCGAACTTAACTAAAACCATTATCTAATTTTTATTTTTTACTTTTTCAATGTAAACTTTTAATAGTTAAACCTTAATACTTTTAGTAAATAAATAAATCAAAACTTTAAAGTTTAAAGTTTAATACTTTTAGTAAATAAATAAATTAAAACCTCAAAAAGATGAGAACATGACATTCAAAATCAAACATTAAAAACGAAGGGGAATAATTGTTATACTTATTAGATAAGAGATGATAATCTCTTATGATAATATCTCAAATATATTAAATCTTTATCATCATCTAAGGAGATTCATTCACTGATAAACTCTATCTTTAAAGTCATATATAATGAAGAATGCTTAGAAAGTACTATAAAAAGGTACAATGGTCTATCTAAAGGTAAATCATGCACAACCTATATAATCCCATCTCTTTTTTCTCTAATCTTACTAACTTAAGTATCAGAGTATATCTCGAAGTACCCATTCTAACACCCTTTAGCCTCCTTTGTTTAGCAGGTTTATTAGCCAAACACTCAGTGGCCTTCCACGTGTCACCATAAATTGTTGCATCAATAATTGATGATGTTCATGGGAAAACACGCTCCCATGCTAGAAACTTCAGCAACCCTTAACTAGCACAAGACTATGGCATCCTAAACAATTGAGTTTGTCCCTCTGACTTGAACCATCTTCGCAACAAGTCAACCGCCTATTAGTTCGATGCTCAATCCTGTAACTCTTAGTTCCACTATAGCATCAAGACCCTTTTTGTAGCTATGACAACAATGTCTGTCTGGCCCATGCTCTCGTGTGCCCTTTCTTATTTTCAAACACCTTTCACACCCAATGCTTGGCTTCAATCATCATAATACTTTCAAAATCTCCTAACCTCTCTCTTGCCATTGCCATAACAAAAACATGTTCCACCTAATTTGACTATCCATATTCCTGGAAGCCTGTCATCTCCGAGTGTTGCCATCGTCGGAGCAAATATCCCAAACATACCCACTACTAACCCACTAACTCGATATCTTGTAATGCCACTTGACCCTAGGTCAACCTGCAGGGTCATTACCTGGCCTAATTCTAGGCATTGGCAAACTAAATGGTGACCCAATAGGTTTTCATCTAGAAACAACATTAGTAAGAATTGGCGACCTGTCAGGCCATTATACATCAATAACAATAGCAGATTAACTAGGTTTTACAAGTGCAAACTAAACACCAAAATCAATTGCCCAATGGTTTTAACATCAGAAACCATAGCTTAAACACTAAACACCACAGCTTAAGCATAAAGAATCAACAAACAAATTGGGAAAGTGGCAAAATCCAGGATAGTTCTTACTCGACTCTTGACATTAATCAATCAAGCGGGTAAGAAGAGGTTGATCGACCTATACAAGACCTCATTTTGGCCGACCAGGTGTCAGCCCTCTGAACAGTGATAAAAAATCTTGAAGCAACTAAATAAAGATGATTGGGAATAGCAGGACCTTGAGCACAACCTACTATCCCTGGTTGTTTGACAAGTAACTATCCCTAACAACATCAAGCTCTCACCAGACACATATGATGGTACAGTGGATCTCCAAATCATTTGAATCACTTTCAAGCATTTCATAATTTTTGAGACATCCTTGACACTATTTAATGCTGAGTATTCCCGATGACACTTTACGGATCTGCTTGTACCTAGTAGTAGTCCTTGAAGCTAGGATTTGTTGTAAACTTTGATCAATTAGGCATATTTCATGGATCATTTGAATCACTTTAGGTGTTTCACAACCTTCAGGATGTTCCTAACGCTACTCAATACCGAATATTCCCTATGACACTTTGTGGACTTGCCTGTACCTGGTGGTATTCCTTGAAGCCAGGATCTATTACAAACTTCAATCAATTAGGCAGATAGTTCCTGACTCACTTTTACTACTGCCAAATAGTGGCCTAATAGCTATCAAACAGAATCCAGATGAGACACTCTACGAGTATGTCAAGCATTTCAATGCAACCATACTAAAGGTTAAAGACCTAAATGATGAATGGGCCATGTAAGTGTTCATCTTTGGGGTTAGCCATAAGCACTTGAAGTATGCCTTAATAGATTCCCAGCTAACAAAGTTGTCTCAACTCTATGAGAAAGCGCAAAAGTATGCTAATGCCAAGGATATTGAAATTGCAAATCGCAAGTTTGAATGGCTTAATCGAGAATAGTGAGGAGATTGCTTGGGGTGAACTATAAAAAATACAGATCTATTCCCCAAAAAGGTAAAACAGATTATCGCTATGAAAGTAAACCTAGATCCATAACAAGCCAAACATAAGTATGCAAAAAAGGACTAGGCACCGCCATATAATAGATATGACTCTTATACACCGCTTAATGCCAGCAGAACACAGATCCTGCATGCTATCATGAGAGATGATTTGATAAAATGAACGCCACCTATAAAGGCAGATAAGAGTCATAGAAACCCAAGTAAACACTATAAATTCCATAATGATATTGGCTACGTAACAGAAGAGTGCATTAGTTTAAAAAATACTATTAAAGCCTTAATTCAGAAAAAAGAAATCAAATAATTCTGTAAGAAAGACCATGACAAACTGTCTCAGTAACCAGATTGACACCAACAAAAGCTACAGGGAAGTGCCTAGTAATAGGGATGATTAATGTAATCATTGGGGGCAATAAATGTTGGGCGAGTAGTAAGTCCAAGAGGAAGTCACACTTACAGTCTATTATGATGGTCGATACATACCCCGAAAAGGTTTGATAAGACAATTAAAAGGTTACTTTTAGTGACGATGACAATGAACTCATCGTTAATAATGGAAACGACCAATAGTTTGCATCTGCCGTTATAGGAAATTATTGCGTAGATAGGATTCTGGTTAACAATGGTAGTGCAATAGAGATCCTCTAATGGAGTGCCTTCCAAAAAATGGGATACAGTAGTGGTGACCTGTGCTTATCTTTACTAAAATATGGGTTTGCTACCTAAGCAATACCAATGAAGGGCTCCATTACCCTACTAATCACCTTCGGTAATAGAGAAAACACAATAACGTGATGGTAGACTTCTTGATGGTCAACCAACCCTTGACATATAATTTCATTCTTGGGCAACCAATTATGAAAAAAAATAAAGATGATTATTGTAGTATATTACTTAACCATTAAATTTTTGACTCCAACATGAGTGGGATATGTGAAAATTAACAAGAGCCAAAAATTGCCATCTAATGTCTATAGAGATGACTAGGAAAAGTGGCAGCATCATTGAGGACATTGAAGCTTTGGCAGGGAGTAGACTATCGATTAATACCATAATACCAACCAGTTTGACTGCCTTGACTCTCGAAAGTTTAAACATTAGGGATGATTTTCATTATCCATAGTCGCAACCAGCCAAGGAAACAATGAAAATATCTTTATATCCATCAGACTTAAAATTATTCACGAATGTTGAAAGTTTCTTAGAATTGAAGGCCAAAGGTAACCTCACAAACTTTTTACAATGACATACGGACATCTTTGCCTGGTGGGCGGCTGACATGCTTGGCATTAATATTAACATTATAATGATCATGCTAAATGTCGACTAGCATGCTAACTGGTGAAGCAGAAAAAGCGAGGATTTATGCCAAATAAGATTCGAGTGATTAGGGAAGAAACCAACAAGCTCATGCTCGCAAGATACATAAGGAAAGTGATATTCCCAAAATGGCATGCTAATATGGTAATGGTAAGAAGACCAAATGGTAAGTGAAGAATGTGTGTTGACTTCACGAACTTTAATAAAGCCTGTCCCAAAGATAGTTTCTCACTGCCAATAATAGACCGCCTCGTGGATGCCTCGTAGGGCATAAGTTCCTTTTATTCATGGATGCTTTCTCTGGATACAACCATATTACAATGAATCTACAAGATGAAACCAAAACATTTTTTATCACGGAGGAAGGGATTTTCTGTTATGAAGTTATGCTCTTTAGGCTCAAAAATGCTGGGGCCACTTATTAGTGGCTAGTGAATAAGATCTTTAAAAATTAGATTAGGCAATCCATGGAAGTCTTGTTGATGACGTGCTTGTAAAAAGTGTGTTGATCGAGTCGCATATCGTTGATCCCAAGGAAACCTTTTAGATCATACAAAGATATAACATGAAATTGAATCCTTCAAAATGCACGTTCAGAGTAGCAATGGGGAAGTTTCTTAGTTTTATAGTATCTTCCAGAGGAATCAAAGTAAACCTAGTAAGGTTAAGGCAATCTAGTAAATGTCCCTGCCAAAGTTAACAAAGGAAGTATAGAGGTTGATAGAAAAAATTACAGCACTTAACCACTTTATTTCAAAGTTGGCTAACAAATGTCTGCCCTTCTTTAAGTTACTTAGGGCAAACACTAGAAATAAGTGGACAGAAAAATGCCAGTAAGCATTTAAACAATTAAAACATTACCTCTACTTGCCACCCTTATTGGCAAACCCATCGCCTGTGATCTCTTTATTGTTGCTTTAGTAAAAAAATGATAATGAGATGCAGTAACTTGTCTATTATGTAAGCAGAGTACTCCAAGCAAGGGAAACAAATTATATGAAGATAGAAAAGATAGTCTATGCACTCATAGTAGTAGCCAAAAAATTATGCCAGTACTTTTAAAAACACTCTATCACGATGTTAACGATCAACCTTTTAAAGATGTTCTATAAAAGGGTTGACTCATCAGGAAGAATTATTAAGTGGAGCATCGAACTAAATAAGTTTGGATAATGTACTTTCCTAGGAGAGCAATCAAAGCATATGCATTAGCTGATTTCGTTGCTGAATGCTTATTTTCAGCACCTGTCAAATCAACAAAGTTACTAAAGAATCTACAGTAAAAGGAAACATTGGTTATCTGATGGTCGTAGATCCCATAGCAGGAAGAAAAAAGGAAAGTTGTTAGAAACTATATGCTAACGGATCATCGAAAAAAGAAAATTAGGTGTTGATGCTCTCTTAATAGATCTTGATGGGCAAGAATGGCATTATGTCCTATCCTTTGAATTTTGGCTTTAAACAATGCCACCAAATATGAAGTTTTCATAGCAGGGATAGACTTGGCAAGAAGTCTGGAGCTGCTCACTTGAAAGCTTATACAGATTCTCAATTGGTAGCGAACCAAATTAATGGAAAATACAAAGTTAAAGATAAAATATTAACCAAATACCATGACGTAATCTCCAAACTTATTCTCACCTTTGATCAGATCATGTTCTAAATCATCAATTCAATGTCTAAAATGGCAAGTAGCTTGGAATTTATAAACAAAGGCAAGATCTTACTTGAATCTACCCAAACAAGGTATGATCGGTATGTCCATGAATTGGTCACGAGCATGGCTAATAATTGGACAACACCAATAATCGTATTCCTTTAAACCAACTTAACTCTAGACAATCTAATCCAAAAAAGACAGTTGGAAAAAAAAGGTTGCTAGGTACATTATTATCAATGGCATTTATATAAAAAAATCCTTTACCTATCTTTTGCTCAGATGCTTAGACCTAAACGAAGCAGACTATGTGCTAAGAGAAATTCATGAAGGAGTCTACGGCAACCACCTGAAGAATAGAGCTCTGGCATAAAAAGCACTAAGGCAAGGATTCTTTTGGTCAACCATAAGGAAGGACACCACTAACCTAGTAAAAAAAATATGACAAGTGCCAACGGTTCACCAAGGTACCTAAGCAGCTTGCAAAAGCTTTAAAACAAATTTTTAGCCTATGGCCCTTTTATGTATGACGATCAACATATTAGGTTCCTTTTTGCAGGCAACATCACAACGAAACTTCTTGATAGTAGCCTATGACTATTTTACAAAAGTATAAAGGCAGAGCCCGTAACTATGATAATAGCCAAAACCATTAAAAGCTTCATTTATAGATTTATCATCTGTCAATTTGGAATACCGAACGTCATTGTAGCTGATAACAAGAAACAATTGTAGGCTACTATAGAGTTTTTACAAAAAATTCATATAAGCCTGGTCAATAATTCAGTCACCACTGTCAGTATAATGGGAAATCGAGTCTATGAATAAAAATACACTCCAACCATTAAAAAAGAAGTTAAATGATGCTAAGGGGGCTTGGGCAGAAACATGCCTAGAGTTTTATAGGCGATCTAGATGACAGAATGCCAAGTGACTAGTGCCATACCCTTTAGTTTAGTCTATGGCACCAAAGCAGTAATCCTGGCAAAGATTGAAGTCCAAAGGATTTGGACTGCCAATATCGATCATGAACTTGATGACTTACATTTAAGAATAAACCTCTACTTATTGGAAGAAAATAGAGAAGATGTCGTGACGCAAATAGCAGCCAGGGCACAACAAGTGTCTAGATACTATAACAAAAGAGCAAAATGCAAGCAATTCCAAATTGACGATTTAGTCTTACGAAACTATGAAGCGAGTAGACTAGCAAAAAAAAGGAAAAAATTTTCTCCAAACTAGAAAAACCTTATCAGGTCCCAAAGTTGTAGGATTTAGTGCATATAAATTAATAGACATGACGAGAAAATATTTGCCCAACATTTTGGAATGCTATCCATCTAAAAAAAGTATTATTTGTAAACTTCAAACCCATTTGGATTAAATCAACTATAAGTTTATGAAAGTCCTTCAATGATTAGGCTTACAAATTTCTTTTGATTCTTAAAATGACTTATTATGATCCATATTCACAAAGGTAACTAAAGGTAGCCGCCTGTTATAAGGTCATCTAGGCTAATATAAACTAAAAAAGGCTGGCCGCCAAGGCCAATGCAAAGCAAAAATCGCTTACTTATGTTAAAGAGATTGAATAATTATTATGCACAAGTAAACAATAAAAATGCTCCAATAAATAACGATGAATTTCATTCATTTTGCAAAAATTACATCAAATGTTCAAAAAGCAAAATATAATCATTCAAAGGCACCATCCCTTGTTGCTTGGTTGAGCTATTCCCCTTTCTCTTCTTCTTTTGAACCATCTTTATATTCAATAGTTTCCTCGATAGGAGTAGAAATAATGAAGGCATTGTCCTTAGAATATATCTGTTCTACGTCCTCTTGGGACAGCTTTGAACCATCAAAACCTTCAGGGGGCGATAAGTTAAAAAAAATCATATATCTTTTAAATCCAAAAACCCTTTAAAGAGTTGCATGCCATATAAAGCACTTTGCCTACACTTGTTACTGTAGGCTAGTAGTTGACATAAAAGAAAATCCTTTTGAAATTCAAGCTCTTTTTAAAACTGAGATTTCGTGCCTACCACTTGCAACTTTAACTCAAAAATTTTGGCGATTGCCATTATTAACTCAAAGTGACTAGTGGCAAAGTCTTTCTTTGACTCCTCTAGGTCTTTAGATAAACTTTCAATAGTAGCTTTCGCTAACTCTAGCTCATTCTTCAAGCCCTCATTGTTAGCTTTTAACTTCAATGCCTCTTCTGGTGCTTTTGAAACTAGGTCGTCAGACACTAGCTTTTAAAGAGTTAAGCTACCGACCTGTGTTTACAGTTCTTATGCCCTCACCTTACTGGTCGTTGCCTCATTCTAGGTATTCTCATGATTACTTGTAACTTGCCATATTTGAAAAAAAAAGCAGTTTATGTATGCGGGGCCTAAGGATAGAAGCCTTATTATAAATAAAAAAGGTGAAAGCTACCTCCATTGTGCAGGCAAGTGTAAACTCTTAAGTTTATGGCAGGATCCAAGTCATCAAGAACTCTATGTCTAGCTGATAAGCGACGTTGTTAGCTAATTTGCATATAACCTCCCCATTGCTCGAAATACCTATACTTAAAGAATGATTATTCTTCCAAAGATGTAGGTCAATTTTTAGGGAGCTCGACTCACTTGACCCACTTCAGGGAACAACTATCATGAAGGGCATGCTGTTAGTAAATGATGGAACGATTGAAGCAGCTAGGGCTACAAACTCCACCTGACTTATAGAAACTAGTGTGGCCTCCATGGAAGAAGTGCTGGTAGAAATAGTGACTTCAACTGAAGGTGTAAAAGTAGCAGTCAACTCAAAGCAGACTCTTTTTTGAACAAAGAAGTCACCCTAGCTATCTTTGACCTTCATTTTCCCTTTACTTTTTCTCTTCGTGACGACAGCTTGCTTGCCTTACTTTCTATTAACACGACTTAAGTAGCAGCATCCATTCCTATAGACAAAATAATTATAATTCAGGTTAGGAAAAACTAAGTTTGAAAATCAATGTGTCATCAGCGTGTACCCAATTGGCATCTCCTCTAACATCCCAAGGCTACCTTGCTCCTCCTCTACCCTAGTACCAGAAGGGTCTATACTCAATTCAACGGTTGATTGAAGTTCATTATTGATGTCGACTACATTCACAGATTAGTTGCTTATGGAAGTGGAATTAGTAAAAAAAGTCAGTTTAGATAACATACTTTACTGTGATGATAAAAATAATACCATAATCTTAAATCTTACACCGAGTTACAATGCGCCTTTAGCTTCTCTTTTTATTGGTGAGCGAGTGGGATTCTTTGGATGAGGGACAGCATCAACACCAAGACAGTGTTGTTGAATTTTCCTCGAGGTTATGAAACCCTTCACTTTAAATTAGCAACTTGTGAAGAATTGTTTTTATTCTTCCTTGGATTTATTCAGGGTTAGTTTCGTATAGCTCATAGAAAAATAGTGATCTTATTCCATTGGGAAATCCTACTCAATACTCAGCTATTTACTAATAATAAAGAATTAATTGTTGTTAATGTGAGCATTTGACAGGATATCTGTTAACATCTTTTTAGTGGTAGATTGAAGATAGTACAAATATTCATCTTGTCTTTTCAGTGAAAATAGATGCTTGGTCACCTTGACAAAAGGAGTCTACCATTTTTTCTTGCAAACAATAAAGTATATTACCAACAGCACCTAGGTGTTAGTTTTTATTGGTTTGAATATATCTCGTATCGACTCGGCACTGGCAAAAGAATGGTTCCAAAGGTAGATAAAAATGTCTTTGAAGATGTACGGCTAAGTAGGTACTGTATTTCCCTTGACTCTAGTTACAGGTTGCTCGAGAAAGGGGTTGGACACTTTATATTGTTCGAAGTTGAACTTTTTATCTATTAACACCGCCTTCATGGTCACCCTAGAAATAGCGCTACTGAACACATCTACCCGACTTATATCAACTCTTGTAACTGGAAGAGGCCTTTCATCACCTTTCTTTCTTTACTCTTTAAAGGTAGAACCATAAGTGCCCTTTTTTTGTTGGCAGGTCTTCACCTTTCTATGGAGCTAGTTCCATCGGTGTAAAACTTTCCTCTGGCAACTCTATGAAGGATCAGTCACTTGACTGATATACAACAACATTCTCCATAACAAAAAGTTGTTTGACAACTTCCATACCATTAACCTCAAGTTTGCCTTTTTTCATGGCAGATTTCAGAGAATAGTGCGATGATGGATGACCATTCATTACTGATTCAAAATGATAAAATGAAAGATCTACCCTACAACCAAGAAAGGAAACAAAGATGATATCTTACCAAACTGGTATTTTAAAGAACGCAATAAAGGAAACCTTGTAAAAATGAAGGCTGGTAAAGAAAAACTATAAGATGTCATAGTTCGCTACCAAAAATGGATAGAGAAACAAAAGAGAAAAACCCAAAATTATTTATGTGACTACACAGCCAAAATGAGGCCTATTTTATAAGGACTGAATCGATGCAACCCTAACTATCATGTTGGCTCAAAAGAAATGCCACGTGTTGATTGTTGAGTGGAGTCATGCAATTGTAGAATTAGTAACAGTTGTACCTTAAAAAAAGTTAGGGTAGAACTTCGCTTTTCTGATCAACATGGATAAGTGACCTATAGGCCGCTATTAAGGGTAGGTAATCCTCTGCACTACATTTTAGCTGCCTATGCATTACTATAGGTCACCATAATGTGGAATGACAAAAATTCAATCGCTCGTCGATCTAAGGGTTGACTTGCTAAGCAGATACATTTTCTAAGTTTCGAATTATTTCTCTATGGGCTGGGAATGATCATTTTGTAACTATCCACACCCAAGGGGGCAATTGTTATACCTCTTAGATAAGAGATGATAACTTTTTATGATAATACCTTAGATAGTCTCAATCTTTATCTTCATTTAAGGAGATTCATTCACTAGTAAACTTTATATTTATAGAGTCCTAGATAATGAAGAATGCTTAGCAACCACTATAAAAAGGTACAATGGTCTACCTATTGGTAAGTCATACACAACCTACATAATCTCATCTTTCTTTCTCTCCAATCTTGCTGACTTAAGCATTGGAGCACATCTTGGAGTACACATTTCGATGCCTTCTAACCTTCTTTGTCTTGCAAGTTTATTAGCCGAGCATCCATTAGCCTTCCATGTGTCACTACAAATTGTTGCATCAGCAATAATAAAAAATTGAGAATACTTTTGATTGTTTTATTAAAGAAGTTATGAGATAATATATTTTGTTTTAAGTGTAAGGTTGAGGTGGTTATGTTAATTTTTGAAGGAAAATAAAACAAAACCTTGACAATGGGATGCTTGACATTTGTCAGTAATGCACGGAAAGGATGTATGGAGTCAATTTTTAAGCAAGGAAATGAGTTTTGCTGAGCCAGCTCGATAGACTCTAAGTTTTTAGTTCTTTTTTTTCCTTTTGTGTGTGTGTGGGGGGGGGGGGGGAAGAGAGGTTTAAGAGTGTAAGAGAAAGGTCTCGAAAAAGATCAAATATAATCCTTATTTTGTTACCGATTTAAGATAGTTAAAAAAATTCTAGAGTTTAATTAAAAATTCCAGACGGCTATCCCAACTAACCTAATCATTATCCCACATTTAATATCCATTTTCAATTTAAAATAATGTTATGGTTACAAGCTCAATCACGTTTAAATTTTTAAATTTAAAATATATGTTATTTCTTTTTTCTATTGAAAATATATCTAATTTTGTGTTGCTTATGTGTCGTGCAAATAGGGTATCCATATAGGCAAAGGTATTTACATAGTTAGCATACCTTGTTATGTGTGTATATATATATATATATGATTTTTCTATTACCAATATTCTTAAAACACATTAATATAACAATTTCTCTTCAACTTCCATCCAATAATGAAATCCAACTAAAAGTAAGCGAAAACACAGAAAAATTCTAAGTTTGTAAACCTTTTTATCCGTAAATATCACACATTATTCCCACGCCTTTACTAATAAAAGACTCAAATAACCTAAAATTTGCAACTGGATGAATTTTTGTAACAAGACAAAATTTGTAAACCAATATAGAAGGTTACAAATATGCTTAGAATTTTGTTTTTTTCTTATTATTTTGAATAACCAAAATATAAAAAAATAAAAATTCAAATTGTATTTGCTGATGATAAGAGTAATGGTATACAAAGTCACGTCGATCATGGAACAACAGTTTCTTGTAAGCAGCAATTGAAAGAGAGCTTTATGACCCTTAATAGAATTTGGTAAAAATAGTTTTGAAGAAGATGAAGACCCTTGTAAAAATGTATGGATGTTTTGGGCATCAATTGATTACCTAGTGTGTAAAAATACGAAGTACATATAGGAATATATAGGTTATCTTATATAGATGCACGATATATAATTAAATTATACAATTGATATCCACATTAAATAAGAAATTGATCTCAAATTGCTCACTTAAAGAAAAAAGTTGGATCTTATGGAATCCCATATCGGAAACACATGGGTGAATTCATGTGCTATTTATAGACTAAGTTTAGGCAGGGTTAGCCCAAGGGGCAACTTAGTTTTTGTGAAGGTGAGACCTACACAAGGTTGGTTGAACTATACATACGTGTCAAGCTTGGCTCTAGCTAAATATGGTCTGGTCTTTATCTCTTTGGAGCCCAAACCTTAAACTTATTTAAAGTCTAACCCAACCAATGTCTAATTAAGACACGTTTGTTCTTATCTTTTTTTTTTTTTTTAAATTCGAATTTTATATTAAAAACTATCTAAAAATAGTTGAGTCTGAACTGTTTTATAGGTTTTGAGCATTTTCTTTTTCTGTAACTTTGCCTTCTAGTTTTCAGTTCTGTCATCTTGAGAGAGAATCACTACATCTTCTCAATTCACTGTGTTATCATTGATAAATACTGTCAATTACAACGAGATTAATGAAACCTAGGAGACAAATTGTGAACTTTGTCAAACTCCCAAGAGATAGGCAAATATCTTTTAAGGTTAGAGATCCTACTTTGACTGAATTTGTTTGTTTCTTTTCTGTTCAACGACATTCAATAAGTCTGTATTAATTTTTGTGATATTACTTGTGTTCTCCATAATAGTGTTAAATTTTTTTGGAATTTGTTTTTCTAGTATTGGAGCTGTATCTGTTGGAACCGACTCCTATATTACAAATAGGATGCCTATTGCATCCATAGCAGCTCCATGCTGCTCTACCCTACTTTTATTAATTATTTTTAATTTAACATTATTAAAATATATTATAATTTATTCATGAATATAATTTTAATATATATAATTTTTTAATATATATAAAATATTAGTATATACATATCTAATATACATGCTAAAAATATTAAAAAATAGATACATATATATATATAATATTTTAAAAAATAAAATAATAACTTTAAAAGACAGGTAGTGCAAAGCAAATATTTACCAAAGCCACCTACTCCATCTCATTCCCATTGTAAAACCTTTTCATTTTAAGTGGATCGTTACAAAATCTACGGAGCAATCAAATTTTGTCATCCCTAATTTGAAGGGTTGTCGGAAATGGGACCACCAAAAAAGAGAAGGTCAGGTACATAAAATGAGTACTTCTTTGTTAAAGACTTGAAGCACCACTTCACCAACTTGGAATTGCCATGTGACATGCCATCCACAGCAAAACATGCACCGAGACAATAACGGGCTTTGGTTTCTCCAAATTTAATTATACTTTTGGAGTTAAATTTAAATGATAATTATTTTTTATTATTGAATCTTAATTCAATTTAGGTTGAGCTAAATTAAAAAATTTATCCAAATATTGAATTTAACAAATAAGATAAGTAACCTAACTTATGAATAAATTTATTTAATATTGATTAAGTATAAAAGATCAATCCTAACGATTTTTATTCACTAGCTTAATATATATCTTTCTAGTGTGAATTCCAAGATGCTAAACATCAAGGACGTAAATACTCTTACAAATTTTTAAAATTAACAAATTTATTTTTTTATTATTTATTTAGATTATTTACCTTTAAATATATAATTTTTATTAATTAATTTATTTAAATTTAAATCAATTAAAAATTTAAAAATGGTACTTATACTACTTTTCATTAAATTAATTGTTTTATCCTTAATATTTTCTTTTTAAATAAGATATTAATTTATTAATGTTGAAGTCCCAAACAAAGTTAACTTTCCTTTAAGTAATAAAATTACAATACGTTTATATATGTACTAGATTATCCCACACCAATGTTGTGGGTGAAATTATATGTTTATGCATATGTATATGTGTGTATAAATATATATTATATGGTAATAGATTTCTTACGAGAATAATAATGAAGATGATAATTTTTTAAAAGTGATAGTTTTTTAAGAGATAAGTAAATGACAATTTTTCTAAAATAAATTTTAGCAGATAAAAGAGTGGTAGTACTTTTAAAAGCATGAAAAGATTTTTAAAAGTATATATTATATATATAAAAAAGGGACAAACATAAATGTCCATATAATATAATATTATTTAATTTTTTTAGTTTTCTAATTGAGTTAGTGACTTTGTAACATAAAACTTAGCTAGAGCCTTTTTTAACAGTACAAATGTCTAACCTAAATCCAATTCAATCCAATTAATAATCACCTCATCAAATATATGTTAGATTAAAGAATATATTAGTGCAAGGATCGAAACTATATACCTCCAGCCATAGCTCTAAAATCAAGATACTACACTCAACTTTCTTGAAGAAAAATTTAGAATAAAGGTGTACAAGGATATTCTAGCCTATAGCCTTCTTTAATTTTGGGTTTGATGCCTTAGTTGTTGGTCACATTGACAATTTAGAGTACAATAAACAATATTTATTGTATCATCTTTAATGACTTCCTTCCATCAAGGTAACTATACGTGAATGTTCATAATTCATGAAACTCCAATATTCATAATATATGAATGTTCATAATTCACCAATCTCTATAATTCGTGATACATAAATATTCATAATTCATGAATCTCGAATATTCATAATACATAAATGCTCATAATTCACCAATCTCTATAATTCGTGATACATAAATATCCATAATTCATGAATCTCGAATATTCATAATACATGAATATTCATAATTTATGAATGTTTATGATATATGAATGTCCATAATTTTTGAATCTTCATGATACATGAATATCTATAATTCATGAGTGTCTATAATACATGACTTGCCCATATTAGCCACATGATACTTTGTTTACAAGATAAATGTTATTTAGAAATAAAATCTACCAAATTATACTAAAAAACCTACAAAATTAGAATTATTTATTAATGTTAGTTGTCAAAGGATGAAACATTGGCAAAAAATAATATTATCAAACTATTGTTATAAGTTATAACGGCGGTATTTGTCCTTGGCTAAAGAACAAAAATCAAAGATAAAAGAAAAGTGGATACCATAGCATTTTAAAAAAATCAAAATATTACGACAATGATCGAAAAAGAGAAAGAGAAACTGCTGGAAATCGAAAGGTACAGCAACTATGACTGCCATTTTCGGATCAATCAAAAACTTACACATGAATTCTTTAATCCACCATTATGAATACGAGAGAGAAATTGGAAACCAGTGGAACAGTCGGATAGGAGCGTGGACTTGGGTCAGCTCTCGGTCAAAGTTTAGTGCCGATGGTGAAATCATGTTTTCAACTAATACGTACCAACCCATTTGTCCATTGAAGAGACACTCATTCACGAGCCACTTATTTTGTGTATAATTATAGTTTTGCCTATACATGTTTTAATATTTCTTTACTTCTGCAATAGATCATTTTGCTTTTTGAAGTTGAAGTTACCGACAGTTAAATTAGATTATTAAAACTAGAAGTATAATAGTTATCAACGTAACTATCGACGATAAAAAGGATATTTTCATTCGGCGTAGAAGCAGGAAAATATGTTGCAAAGTTTTTTTTTTTTTGCCTTGGTTTCAATTCATCACATGTTAACTTTGTCAAGCCATTGACTTACAAAGAAAGTGGTGTTAACTCAAGAGGCCGAGTAAATTGACAAATGCTCGGATTACATTTTAGCTGACCCATAAGTTGAGAAGCCAAGTGTTTGTCGAGCCGTGGCGGTTTTCCTAGAGAAGTCAATGCACTTCAATCAGACATATGGATATGATCCTCATATTCGAATTAATATGGCTATTAATACATTATGTTAAATGTGTGTGTATACATTAACTTTAAAAACTTGAAGATTTTTTCAAAAAAATTATTTGTCCATAGGCTGTAAATTAATGGAGCATTTAATTAACAGTTTGATTTTTATTCGTTTATGATCGTTTATCAAACTAAATAAATGGACATTAATAGGAGTTTGAGGCTCATTTCTTAAACAAACCAAATATGAATATAATATGTTAGATTCATTTATGTTTACAAACAATCTTATTTATGAATCGTTTAAAGCTTATTTGATAAATCATTTAATACTTATTTATTGTTTGATTATAATATAACTAATAATATTATTATATGTGTTTTATTTATTTATAATATAATTAACAACATTTATGTTTTATTATTTTATATTTAAAAATATTGACATATTTGTTTGTTTGTTTAAATATTTTCATTTATTGTTCATGAACATATTTTTAATTATTTACGAATATGTTTGATGATATGTTTATAAACATGTTCGGTTAGTATTCGCGAACAAATTCATTTAATTTAAACAAACCAACCCACATGCATATAATTTTAAATGAACGAATGAACATGAATTTAAAATTCTTATTGAACACGAATAAACTCAAAAATAAAGAAACAAATACAAATAAAGGTCTGTTTATTCAAGCTCTGCTCATTTACAGTCCTATTTGCTCAAACAAGAAGTGGATAGTTTTTTTAATAAAAAATTGGATAGTTAAGTATGAGTTCAACAAAAAAAAAAACTAAATACCTTAATTTTATATTTATTCTAAAAAGTTTGTTTAGTTTTTTTTTTCTACTGAGTTTGTATCACTTGACTCGTGAAACTAATTCAATCAGAGATTTTATAATTTTATAGATTTTTACTTATCAACCTTAAACTTTTTGTTAATATAAATTATTTTTATGAAGACGATAAATTATTCTTAATAATATATTAAGGATAATATAATTAAGAGATAGCGTAGATGAAGAGTATTAAATCAAAGGCCAATCAAATTTAAATATTACATTATTCATAGGAAGTACACTGCTGAATATATTAGGTTTTACAAGGTATAGTGAAGGTAATATCGGAAAGGAGCCCAAATATACTCTTATTTTTCTTCAATTTTTTGGGCAATTCCCATGATCTTCTTTAATGATACATTGATACACATCATTTCTTCTTAGATATATTTATTTATTTGAGTTTAAAAGTAAATTTAAAGTTTATATAATATTATAAATTAAAATAGAAAAAATTTTCTTGAGAGAGTAATACATGTAATCATGGTTGAGTTTGCTTGTCATAATATTTTTAAGGATAAAGTTTATTTTCATCTGGTGCTTTACCTTTTATACCTTTTGGTTTCCTTCGGTTTGTCACATGATTATATTGTTATATTTTCAAGTTAAAAGAGTTTATTTAACCCTTTGTGCTTTCGTTCATGTGATTTTAACTCTTTTTGTTGTTATGCCATGTCAATATTTTTAAAGACGTTGCCTTTTTTTGTCCAACATCCAAATCATATAGGGAATAAGTGTCAATAAAAAAACAAAAGAAGTTAAGTTTCACACGGATAATAACAAAGGGAGAAAAATGAACTTCACTGTATTTTTCATTTATTTTACGCAATCATGTCTTAACATTAACTAATAATGTGTTATGCATATAATGTGTATTATAATGTCATTTATTACTAGTTTTACATAGTGCGTTATGTGTAAAATGTGTTTATTATTTTTTAGAATAATGTGTATGTGTCATATGTGAAATAATGTAAAATATTACTAACTATTATCATTAACACGTGAATTGTTTTTCTTTTCCATAGCCGAAAGGAAATTCTTTTTAAGAATCCATAAAGTTTAAACATAACCCACAAAAATATAATCCATATGTCATCCATTACAAAAACATAACCCACAAACTCCACGAATCTAAAATCAACCTCATATCATCCATGTCTTCGAAGACCCTCGATCCAGATAGTTTAGAACAATCGATTCTAATACGATAGGTCAACATAAAATAATCTTCAACCAATCTGACAACTATTAATCTATTACTCATTAACTTTTGAGCATTCTTTCAAAGCTTTCTACTTCTTTTCACTAACCCCAAATTCTTTTTTCAAGCACCAATTTCAATCCCCAATTTAAAAGAACAAACAATACCTCAACGTTAGGTCTTAACACAAAATACATCTAAATCTGTCAGATTAACCAAAAATCCGTATAGGCAAACCATCCCCCAATTCCATTTCATATCTTAATAAATAAACCCACACACCTGCCTGTACAGAATAAGCCGAAAGATGATAAGGGGAATGGACTCCCCTTTCACCCATCAACAAAGATTTCATTCTTCTCACCCCCAACCAATCCAACAAATCAAGCACGACTCTACTCTAAATTCCTCATCAAAACTCAACTTATTAACAATATTGCGAATCCCACACGTTAAACATGCAACCACCCTCCTAAATTTAAATTTAATCAAATGCCACAAAGATTACCACAAACCTACAGCTTACCCAATTTCATTCGAATGGTCATTAGCTTGTTTATGATCTCTTTTTCATTCTCAATCGCCATTAGTCCCAATTACTTACCCAAATTCCAAGTTGCCACTGCTTCTCCTTTAAGATATCTCTCTTCCTCGTCCCGCTAGCTCTCTTTAATTTCATTCAAGATAACTTTGTCCTTGTTTCAAAATCTTCGTTTGAAGACAGAAATTGATAAATAAGCAATTTTGGCTTTATCAAGATGAGACATTGGATTTTATGTGACCCACATGATAATTAAGTGAGTCAAATAATTATTTATTTTTTAATTAGTAGATAAATATTATTCAAAATAAAATTACTCTAGTGATAAAAATTTAAGGTAAATTAAAATCTATTTTAGTAACTATTTAAAATATTGACTTTTCAATGATAGAATACAATTCTAATTAGTATAGTTTAGATTTCTAGTTTAGTTTATATAAATTATATGTGAACCATCAAAAGATAATTCATAGAAAAAATAGATTAAAAATGTATACTAAGTGTTCATTCGTATGCCTGGTGTAGGGTTGCTTTTCTTGATTAACAATTTTCAGAGGCACACCTAAACTTATTTTAGTGTTTTATTGATTTATATGTGATATCAAGGTCAGGTTCTTTGACTATGTTGTTTAGATTATAAAATACATACATAAATTTGAAATTTGTATTAAAAAAGATTTAATGTGTAAATTCGTATAGATTTTTTCTGGTTTAAAAAAATAATAAAAAACGCATAGCATAGCATATATACAAACTAAAAGTATAATATTAATTTTGCTTGTACAGTTAAAATCAATGAAAGTTTATTAGTAAAACTTAGTTACACTCAGAAACCTATATAAAAGGTTTTTTATTGCTTTTCAGTAAAGCATAATATATATATATATATATATATATATATATATATATATATATCTTACGTCTTTAAGGCTTTATAAACAAATCACGTATCCAAGACTTTGTGGAAATCATTGAATAGTTTTGGTAGAAATTATTGAAAGGCCATGGTGAATCTTTTCTTATCACGTGTCTGTGTCCTTTATTTGGTCATTTGTTCATTACAGGTCTAAGCCAAAAATTAAGAATATGATATAATAATAGATATGGATGAGTTAAAGGATTTGGTTTGGATGGCCCGACAAAATGAAAAAGAAGGCTAGCTAACGCTCACTTGCACGGAGACGCGTTGTGCGCAGAAAATTCCGTCCAATCTTCGATATGTGCGATTTATTGTGTTTCACCTCATATTTCGGGGTTAACTATATTTCATATATCATAGAATTTATTTCATAATAAAATATTTTAGTACGTTAGATTTGATTGGTAATATATACTTTTGTTATAAAGTAATTAATATTTGCGTACTCTCAGTTTAAAGTCATATACAATAATTGAAATATTGTTAAGTAAAATTTATTTTACCATCTTTAGTATTTCAATTTTAATATGCATAATTATGCCATGAAATAAATAGATTTTGATCTTATGTGTATTATTTTATGTGATTAAAAGCAAACATGTCATGGAATATATATATATATATATATATATTATGTCATGATTTTGAAATATGTTATAGCACGACAATTTGATATTCTATCATCCTATGTAAATTTTCTTACTTCATAAAGTAATGATATCATTATTAAGGATTTAAATCACTAGTTTAGTAATAGCCAATTTTAATTACTTGATTTAGATAAGTTGGTTGTTATTTAAAATAATATTTTTCTTTAAATAACTACTTACGGTAAATGACATCTATAAAGTTTTATGCCATAGAATTTATTACTTGGTGTATATTTTATGAGTTATTTAATCATGTATGTCAGCAACGTGCCCTACCTCATTGCAAGGTGGGAAGTACACATGACTTAAAATAATGCTTTCTTAACGAGGAAGTGTCCTCTCGACTGTGACTCTTCCTTTTTGAGGCGATGAGAGTAAGAAAGTACGGATTCTCATCTTTTAGATCATGAAAAGGGGGACTGTTGGACAAATCGTTCATCCAACTAGTTTTGGATGACTACCACAAAATGGCCAATACTTAGAGTCACATTGATCACTTGGGCTAGGTGTAATCAGATGCCTATTGAAATCGATATTCTGAGTTACAAAACTTGAAACATCAATTCCATGGTCTACATGGTCCAGAGATTTGTCATTTGGATTTGGAGTTAGTTACATGCGAGGAAGTATCAACTTCCTCGTGACGCCCGAAATTAGTACCTTTTAACCATGTTTTAACTTAGTTTCAGTTTTCTTAATTTTGATTCGTCATTATTTTGACATAATCCTTTTTTATAATGAAATTGTGTGAAATGATAAATTCAGGTTTTGAGGAAAATTTTAATCTCATATGCATCCCAAGAAAGTGAGAAACATTAAGATTTTTTAATAAAATGAGCTTTGGATTTAATTTTGAAAATATGATACTTCTTATCAAGCACTGGAGGGATACTGATATGAATCATTGCCGTTATGATTTTTGAAAATGATTTGACAATATGAATGCGAGGTAGACACCACAAAGAAAAATTTATTAGTAAATGAAAAAGAAATAATATCACATAAAGTAAATCACACAAAAGGGAAAGGGAAAGAATGACTAGAATATCTTGTAATTGTCATTAACTATCTAGAAATAATCAAGTCGATAATTTTGAGATGCATTTGGATCCATTGGTTGCTTGAGGTCTGAAAATCGGGTTTAAACTTTGAAAAAAGTTCAAAAAAAATCCAAAAGAGAGAAATTTTGATTTTTAACAATTTTTGAAAAGGTAGGATCAAAAAATTTAATGATTTCTTGACAAAAATGATATTTTAGGGTTTTTTTAACAAAATCGACAATTAAATAGGAATTGACAGTAATGAAATTGACAAAATTTAGAAAAGATGTTTGTGCCTTGCTTCGAGCTTAAAGGCAGGTTAACACATGTTCTTAGACTCGATGCTGTTAGTTGGACTCATTTAAAGCCATTCGAATGCCTTAAAGTGAGAATTTAGGAAAATTGATTAATTTTAATAAATGCTAAAACAGAGGATACCATCGTGCTATCCTGTTTTTGATATTATTCCAACTGATCTAAGGTTCTAAGGGTCTAATGAGGTACCATCAAAAAGGTGACTTAATAACGGTTATAAAATATTCCAAATATCCAAAAAAAACTACTTTGCTAGAGGAAATAATTTTTGAAGTTTTATCTAGTGTAACCCTAACAACTTATGTAGGAAAGAGGTGCTATGAACTTTGAAAAATCATACCTGACTCATTTGGAATCATTAAATCACAAATTATACCATTTTAGAAATAAAATTGCATAATTTTTTTAGAAAAATAATTCAAAATTAAAAAAATCTTTTAGTGGGCCGAATTACCCTAAACAAAATGTAAAGCACTGATTCTAAGGGTTCCAAATAGCATTAGTTTGAAAAATTATAACTTGCTCATCCGGAATGATCCAAGAGCAAACAATTGGAAAGGTAATTTAATACCCTTTTAGGAAAAAAATCAGAAATTGTATAAGGTTCAAAAAAGATTTTTCAAGTTGAAACTATAGTGATGCCAAGGTATAACAAGGGTTTTTTGGTTTTATTAAACTTCTTTAAACTAAACTTAACCACAGACATTGAAATGTTCAGGACAGAAAGATATGAGTGACAGTGGCTTTACAAGCTCATTCACATAGTTTTGGAGTAGTTTGGAACAATGGAAAAGCCTATTAACCATATCACAGGCTAAACGACTCTAAGTAAAAATACCAAGGCATAAACAACTTTAAACAACTTTGGACAGTTAAAAGGGACACTTTGTTTTTGAAAACAGAACATTTTAGCCTCATTAAACCTTGAATTCAAACATGGAAAGCTTGGTTGGTTTTTCCCAAGATTGAAGACCATTGAATATAAATGTTTAAGTTCATGTTAATCTCCATTTATTAAAGTTAACATGGCCTTAACTTGAGGGATTTTGAAAAATAGATTTTTTTACAAACAACAAATTAGCATTTTGAAAAACATATAATGAATTAAATATGACATTCATGGTGATAGATATGGGAAGCTTGTTTAAACAAACAAAAGATGACATTTAAACATGAAAATGATGACAAAAGTCAAAGAAATGTGCATGAAAATGCATAGACATATTAGTTTCACGAATGACATCAAGAGTTATACTATGGAAATTATGTGAATATGCTTGGACAAAAAAGGAAAGTTTGTTAGAATTTTAAGGCAACATTATAATATGTTTTCAAAGTGAACCAAACACATAAATATGGAATAACATGGTAGAGAGGTCAACAAAGCATAAAAAAGTCTAAGTCTACATAAAACAAAGGCCACAAGATGCATGAGAATCTTAAGATAAGGTCATGCTCAGCATGATAAGGCTTATTACAATGATAAAAATTCAAAAATAAGTAAAAGAATAGAGAAAAGATAGGAAATATACCCTTAAAGTTTTGAAAACCTTATTGGTAATGTTGAGCACAAAGGTTTTTGAATTTGTAGCTCTCTTTTTTTTTTCTCGTTTTGCTATGGATTGGCAAGAAGGAATGCAAAGAAGGAGCTTGATGGTTATAGTATCAAAAGAAATGGATAAAAAAGGAGAACTATAAGAAATTGAGGGTTTTTAGAGGGCTGAAAAAAAAAAAAAGCTATTGGAATGAGTATTTTTAAAAGTGGACGTTGATGTAAAAATGAGTATAATCTCTTTGGCTAAGCTTATAACATATCTTATGTAGGATTCAATTTTTGCCCTAAAAAACTAGCAAAGGTAAGGCATTTTGGGTCATTTGTAATGTATAATATGATGACTTATTATAGCAAGGAGCAACCTTTTAGCATTTCATTAGCTGATAACAAACCATTCATGAACTGATATAATGAGCAAGGTCAAGCTTGCCTTTCATTAATCCACATTATAGCTTAAAATACCACCCTCGTAATAGGCTTAATTGACCATTCAAAAATGTTATATCCTAATGTTTAAAGCCTAAAAATGAAGTCCATATGATTTTTAGGAAGTTATGTCTGGGATTGAATGATTTTTAAAGCCAAGTTCGTGAGCAAATTCATGTTTTTAATGTCATAATGAAAATGGTTTGCAAGGGCACGAATTAGGCAAATTTTGCTTTATTGTATCAATACTATGCATTTTGTATCGATATAAATAGGCAAAAAACCTAGAATGTATTGATACTCAATACAAAGTATGTTGTATTAATATTGGTTGGCCAAAATCATGATTTTAGCTATAGCATAACTTTTTTATTGATACAAAGGCTTTCCGTATCAATACTAATAGCCAATGTGTCAATGCATAGCCTCCAGTATTGATACCAGTAGTGGATTTTAGGAGTTTGATGATGTGGAAGCTTTGTATTTACACTTAAAGGCCATGTATTGATACTATTCATGCAAATGTGGATTTAATGCCCCTTTGGCTTATCAGACACTTTACTTTAGCTAGGAATGATGGACGATTAATTTTTTTATCCAAATAACCTTGATGATGCCCCAAATAGTGACCCTCGATGCCTTGAATGATGGCTTGGACAAAGTAGGATGTCTACAACTGCCCTTCTTTGGTTGTTGCTAAGTATCAAGAATAGAGCAAAGACCAATAGATATCATTTTGTTTGAGGTGGCTTGATGCTGCCTTATGTTTCTATGATGAAAAAACCCAAACTATGATCCTAGGCCTGACTTATAGAAATAAAATGCCAGTGTGCCAAATCACAGCCAGCAACATTAGACTCTGAAAAGATATTTTAATAAATTTTAGATAAAAGACCTATACTACTATCTTAGGCTTAACCTATCCCTAGGTTGGACTTAAAAATGATAGAATGACAATGTGCTAAATCATGGTTAGTAATATTAGACTTTAGAAAGATTTCTTGACAAATTTTGGATGAAAAACCTAGTCTACAATCCTAAACTCTACCTATCCTTAGGTTCAACTTAAAAATGACAAAATACCAATGTGCTAAATCATAACCAACATTAAACTTTGAAAAGATATTTTGGCAAATCTTAGATGAAAAATCTAGACTACGATCCTAGGCTCAACCTATCCCTAAATTTAACTTTAAAATGACAAAATGCTAGTGTGCCCAATCACAGCTAGTAATATTGGACTTTGAAAAAATTTCTTGATAGAAGATATTGATAGAGATTTTTTTAAAATGGGTTAATTAGTTGAATCTGACCAACCGGCATCATTAGGCTTTTGATGCTTGATGACATTGGCAAATTAGCCAAAACTTACCGATCAGCATCATTGGGTTTGATTCTCTTGACAAAGGCCACTTAGCTGATTCGGCCTACTAGCTTCATTGAGCTGAACTCTTTTGACATGGATTAATTACTCGAAACTAGCCTACATACACTATTAGGCTTGGTTTTCTTGACATGGGCTAATTAGCATAAACTAGCTTACCAGCATCATTAGGCTTGACTTTCTTGATAGGGGCTAATGAGCCAAATCTAGCCTATCAGCATCATCAAGCTTAACTCTCTTGACATGGGCTAATTAGCCGAAACTAACCTATTGAGCATCATTGGGATTGATTTTTTTAACGTAGACCAATTAGCCGAAACTAACCTACCGACATCATTAGGCTTCAATCTCTTGACATGGGCCAATGAGCCAGAAATAGACTACCAAAATCATTAGGCTTGACTCTCTTAACAATGGCCAATTGGTCGAAACTAGAATACTAGCTTCATTGGGCTTGACTCTTTTGTCAAAGACCAATTAGCGAAAACTAGCCTATTGGCATCATTGGGCTTAAATATCTTGACATGGGCCAATTAGTCAGAATTAGCCTACCAGCATTATCGAGTTTGATTCTTTTGATGCGATATCTTAGAGAAATAAGGTTTTTACCTGAATGACCCTCTGATTTTCCAATTTTCAATGTCATGATTCTTGCCAAAAAGTTTTTCAAGGTTCGACAAATTCTGCTTGATATGATGCTGACAAAATGATGTTATGTGGTAACTGTATATATATAAGATGTAATTATGCAAGTGCAACTTTCTTGATGATATAACTACATAATCATGACAAAGAGTCTAATACAAAATACACATTGCAAGCTATTTTTTCAATTGGGAGCTCTAACAACTATTTCTCTGATGCTATAATTCGAGATAAACTTCATACTTTATGAGTCTTGAGATTTTGACTCTTTTTTTGTGACTTAATGCTTGGTTGGTTGTTATCTTAACTTGAGGTACCTGTGTTTTCTCTAACAAGATGATCATGTTTCTTGACTTAGGATGTCTGATGACTTCTTTTGATAATTTAAGGATTTGTGTTTCTTACCGCGGGATATGTGATTATCTGTTTTGACAAGTTTGGTTGGTTTTGTTGATAGTTTGAGGACTAGGTGATTGTTATTTGTGTGTTTTAACTAGTTTGGTTAGTGTTTGAGCCTTAACAAAATTTTTGATTAGGGTGTATAAGAATGGCTTGGGTTGGTTTTTAATGATTTTTCATGATTGACAACTTTAGAAGGCCAAGAACGATTTGACACATGATCATGACAAGTATAGTTAAATGCAAAGGTTCGTGATCTTTGCAATCAAGGTGTGAATAGAGCTCTTTGAGCTCTCCTCATTTTTTATTCTATGTAAATTTTATTCGATTATCAAATATTATTAAGAAATTTTTATATGAATTTATTCGATTATCAAGTATTATCACTTAAATGACAAGCATAATGAAATGCAAATATAATGCAAAAAAATTAAAAAGAAATAATGATAAGATATATTCATGATAAGAAGGATGATACAATTTCATTTATTTTTGACAAAAGTATAATGACAAGAATGTTATCTTTTAAACAATCGATGCCTCTAATAAGCATGACATGGATATTTTATCCAATGCATCTTGAGATCTTTCTTTAACAATAAACATGCCTTGTGTAAGCTAATCTTCTGAAAAACCTTAAGATCGCTCTGTGCCATTTTATAGTTGCCCAAGACTGGGATAATTCTTCCTTATCTCTCCAAACTTGGGATAGGTTTGGTTTGTTGAAGTTTATTCTGATCTGAGGTAGGGTTTGACTTGATTGGGGTTACAACTTAATTTTGTTGAGGCATGGTTGAATTTAATTAAATATGGGTAGGGTTGGATAAGGTTTGACTAAGGTTTTTTTACAGGTATTCAGATAGGATCTAATTCAGTTTAGGTGCGATTTATGTCTTGTCAAGGTTAGTTTTCTTGAGCTACCCTTGTAGGTTTTTATTCAAGTCAGGTTGGGCACCCGAATACCCTTTTCATGTTTTTATCTGGAACCTTTTTTTTGGCATTTTTTTGACAGAGGACACACTTTTGGAATTTTATTCTTCAAGAATAGTAGTTCTTAACATAGTCTGAATTGACGAGATTGGGCGAGATATTGCCATCCATTTCTATGAGGATCACGGCTTCACCAAAGAAAACTGTTTCACGACATAAGGACTTTCCCAATTAAAGGTCCAATTGGCTCGTGCATCATTGTGGATTTGAGAAAATTTTCTTTAGCACCAGTTCACCTTCATGAAACTTATGAGGGCATATATTTTTGTTATGTGCCCTAACCATGCACTTTTAATACATTTACTTATGATAGATAGCATTCATCCATTTTTCTTCAGTAAGGTTTAGCTGATCATATCTGTTCCTTACCCATTTATAATTTTTTAAGTTTGCCTCTATCAAAACTCTTAGAACTGAAGATGTCGACTTCGATAGGTAGGACGTCCTTTATCTTGTAGACTACGAAAAATGGGATAGCACCCATAGAAGTGTCAACTAAAGTTTGATATGTGTGGAGTGCAAAGGGTAGCTTCTCATGCCAATCTTTGTAAGTCTCAACCACTTTCTCGACTATCCTCTTGATGTTTTTGTTAGCTTCTTTGACTGCCTCATTTATTTTTTGATGGTATGACATCAAATTATGGTGTTGGATTTTGAATTAAGAGCATATTGCTTGCATCATTATGTTTTTCAACTTGCAAGCATTTTCTATAATCATTTGTTCAACCATTTTCTATAATCATTTGTTCAAGAAGCCTATATTAGTAGATAATGTTTCACTTCATGAACTTGCATGCAACTGATTTAATAACATTGGCATATGAGGCTGCCTCTACTTATTTGATGAAGTAGTCAATCACCACTATCATGAATTGGTGTCTATTAGAAGCTTGAGGTATGATAGGCCTAATCATATCCATGCCCTACATAGAGAAAAACTATAGGGTTGTCATGACTTGAAACGGTAAAGATAGGATATTAATCTTGTTTGCATAGATTTGACATTTGTGAAATTTTTAGGAATAATCAATACAGTCTCTTTTGAGGGTTAACCAATAATAGCTCGATCTCATGACTTGCTTAGTAATTCGATACCTATTAGCGTGGGTGCTGCAGATCCCCCATGAACTTCTTCTAGGATTTATTTGGCTTCGAAAGCATCAACACATCTAAGCAACACTTGATCCTAACTTTTCTTGTATATGATTTCCTCGTCTAGAATGAATCCCATAGCTATTCTTTTAATGGTTCTTTGTCGTTCTCTATGGTACGTTTGGGGTATTGTTGATCTTAAATTTAGCAATGGTACCATGGTAAGCCATCCCTTTCTTCTTTGATGTTTTGACAATGTGGAAGGTCGTATAAATGCACATTTGAATAGAAGCAACATTTGATTCTTAACTAACTTTAAACATGGATTCTAGGGTAGCTAGAGCATCACTACTTGGTTTTCTACCTAAGATAGATGCTAAAAACTAAAATCTTTGAATTTTTTCTTGATTTTCGATGTTAGTTTCCTGTAATGGTTTAGTTTGAGGTCATGATTTTGCTATTCCTCTTTTCAGTTAGTAGATAACTAAGGCTAAATCCTTGAAAACCATAGAGCTTGACTCTTTTCTTGATAGTCGTTTGGAGCCCTATGACATAATTTTCGTATCCGCTATGTTGTTGGTGCAGTCAAAGTTTAACCTGGTTGTAAAAAGGTAGTGACTTCATTAGTATTGCCTCAATTCCATGACCCATAGCATTTGATGTTTTATCAAAGCACATCTTCCAAGATAGGTCATGACCAGGTGTTTTTTCTCCTTAAGTTATGCACATTAAGTTTTCATTAAGGAAATCAATGTTAAATGGTTCATAATTCCTTACTGCTCAGGTTGCTAAGAAATCAACTATCGTATTACCCTAATGGTTTTTTAGTTGACATAGACATCTTATATTCGAAAAGCTGAACTTGCCATTTGGCTAATCTTCCTAATAGTGCAGGGGCTTCACATAGGTACTTGATGGGATTAAGCTTTGCGATCAACCATGTGGTATGGTACAACATATACTGCCTAAGTCTTTAGGTAGCCCAAGCTAACGCATCATATGACTTTTCCACTGCAGAATAGTTATTCTCATACTTCGTGAACTTCTTACTCAGCTAGTAAATGGCTTGTTCGTTCTTTCCAACTCGTTATGTTATTTAAGCACACACCCTATAGATTTATCGAAGATTGATAAATAGAGGATTAAAAGTCGACTGTGAATTGGCAATGTTAATACTGATGGGTTTGACAAGTAATGCTTGACTTTGTTAGAGGCTTTTTGATATTCTTTATTCTATTTCTTGGGATTTTGTTTATGAACAAGTCAAAAGACTGCATCACATTTATCAGTGAGCTGGGATATGAATTTGGAAATTTAGTTCAGTTTCTCTAAAAAGCTTCTCACCTTCTTTTAGGCTCAAGGTGGTGGCATGTCTTTAATAGCTTTAACTTTATCTAAGTCAACTTTGATCCTTTTTTCGCTAATAATAAAGCCTAGTAGCTTGTCAAAGGTGATAACGAAGGTATATTTGGCAGGATTCAAGTTTACTAAAATTTTTGTTGTCATTCAAAGAGCTTCTGAAGGTCTGGGATATGCTCATCTTTTCATGTTAACTTAGAAATCATATCATCCACGTAGACTTCAATCTCCTTATGCATTAAGTCATGGCATAATGTTATCATGGCTATTTGATAAATTATCCTGGCATTATTGAGTCTGAAAGGCATGACTTTGTAGCAAAATGTCCCTCACATGGTTACAAAAGTACTTTTCTCCATGTCTTTGGGCGCTATTTTAATCTGATTATAACTTAAGAATCCATCCATGAAGGAAAATAAATAATTTTTAGTTGTGCTTTCGACCAAATTATCAATATAGGGCAACGAGAAATTATTTTTGGACAGCTCAATTCAAGTCTTGATAATCGATGCACATCCATACTTTACCATCTTTTTTTATAATCAAAACAATGTTGGCAACGTATTCTAGATATTTGGCTACCTCGAGAAATCCTACCTTAAATAGTTTCCTAATCTCTTCTTTGATTATAAGAAGCATTTCCTATTTCATACTCCTCAGCTGTTGTTAGATCGATTTGCATTCAGGTTTAAGAGGAGGCCTATGGATCACAATGCCTATGTCTAGTCCAAGCATGTCTTGATATGACTAGATGAATACATCCCGATATTCTTGGAGTAGGCTAATTAATTTATTTTTAATAGGGGTTTTATCAAAGTTTTGATTTTGACTTCTTTTTTATCCGCTTTAGTTCCCAGATTTGTGGTGTCAGTTGGCTTCTTATGGGCAAAATTTATGTCTTTTCATGCTAAACTAACCTTAACAAATTTGGTGGCATGAAGCTCCCTCCAAAATATTCATCAAAATCAATTTCACTAGTACAGATCCACTATTCAAAATCGATCTCTGAAAGCTCTTTGAAAACATCTTGTCACTTTCATCAAAGTACCTTAAAGGGTGAGAGAATAAACAATATAGACAAAAATATATAGACAAAGAGTTTTAGTTAAGGTAAAGAATAAAAATAGGCACACAAGATTAAATGCTATGTAAAAGTCATTTTTATTGATAATATTTGATAAAATATGCCCATTACCTAGGATTTCTATAAGCCATTGGGCAAAAGCAAGTAGGTTTTCTATTCTTAACATTACATGGAATTAGACTTAAAAAGAACAAGGGCTTTTGACACGATCCCATTGTCAAGAATAAACTTTAGTGAGTAGAGATGGATTTCATTACTTGGTTTTGATAAACTTAACTGATCATCAATGACATGGACATGGAGGTTGTAGAATGCTTGGTTCAGAATGACCAGGATGTCTTTGGTTTTCATTTTTTCTAACTAGCTTAGATCCCGCATCCTTTTGATCAAAAAGTCTCAGAGATCCCACACCATCTATTCTGGTCTCAATTTTTGGCCCAACAAATAAGCCAACCTCTAATCTTTAGCCCTCTTGGCTTGTTCTCTCTTTTACTACATGTTGCCCTTAAATCTTAAGCCCTTCTTGTCAACTGATTGGCAACCTTTAAGACTCTAGCCATACCTTTTAGGTGTCTTCCAATACCTTTTCCAGCCTAGTATCCTTTGTCAAAGGTTAACTTCAAATCCATTTAGATATTCCTTAACATTTAAGGCTCAATTATTAGCAAGCTCTCTTCTATGAATGTAGCATTCACAAATTTGAATGAATAAAAGGATAGCTCAGAGGCATTTTTATTCGGTTTAATGTAGATGGTATATGTAAAAGTAATGGCAATCATCTCCTTTTTAACCCTAATGCTAGTTACCTTGTCATTGATCATAAATTTTAGTTTTTGATACAAAGATGATGGCACTACCCCGGCTGAATGTATCCAAGGCCTTCTTAATAGGCAATTATATGATGGAGCAATGTCTATTACTTAAAAATCAACTTCATAAGTGCACGAGCCTATCTGAAGTGGAATAATGATGTTTTTGGTGACTTCACGATAAGTCCTATTGAATGCTCGCACTATTCTATTGTTGTGTTAATGTGGGAAGCATGAACAGGAAGCTTGTTAAGGGTGGCCATAGGCATGACATTTAGAGTAGAGCCATTATCTTATAAGAACCTTTGGTAGAATGTAACCCTTGCAGTATATGGTGATATGAAGAGCTTTGTAACTACCTCTACCTTTAAGAGGGATTTCCTCATCAGTTAAGGAAATATAGTTATTCGCAGTGATGTCATTCACAAGATGATTCAACTTGTCTATTGGAATGTATGGCAACATATATGCTTCATTCAACACCTTCAACAACTTATTTCAATGCACTTCTGAATTGAAAAGTAAGGACAACATAGAAATCTTATCTAGTTGCTTGCTCAGCAAATCAACAATATTGTATTTGCTGTGCTTGATGAACTTTAAAAGCTCAGTGGCTTCCTTTTCATCCACCATTTTTTTAACTTTCCTGGATTAAGGTCATTTGTTTTGTCTTAAAATATGGTGATTGCTTGGGAGGTGTTGCTTTTCTGACTTTCTTAAACTGAGGGAGAAAATGGTTGACTCCTGACAAGTCAATAACAATGGTTAGCTAGGTGGGCTCCCTGATCATCATAGTTTGGCCCTCATATTTCCAAAGGATGGCTTCGTTGCTCTTGTATGGAAATGAAGCATGGTAGGGCCGTTCACTATTTGGAAACCTAAACTAACCAATTGAACTAAATTAATTTAGTTAATCAGTCAGCCATCGATTTTAATTAGATGAGTTAATGGATGAAAAATTGTCAAAATGTCAGTTATTAGTTAAATTAGTTTAGTTAAGTGAAAATAACTGATTTAGTCATTCTTACCAATTTAATGAAAAGACATAGGTGATGTCATTTAATGAAATTTTAAATTAAATAAATTTTATATATTAAATCAAAACATATGTTCATTTTTTGCCCAAAGCAAAATCCTATACACCTATACTCTATTTTTAATTTTTCATCTTTTATTTTTTTCTTTAATATGTATTGAGCAATAGCCAACAAAGAACTCTTAACCTCATCTTCTTCTCTCGTCTCTTTTTATCTCAGTATTAGTCTCTTTAGTCTTCTCTCTCTAATCTTTTACTCTAAACTTTCCATCTCATTCTTATATTTAGTCCTCTCTCATTTCTCTCTACTCCATCTCAACACAAACACCCATATAGCCAACATTTTGAGTTCTCAACCTATCATCAGTGTTAGTGATCTATTAACTTTTATGGTTTTTCACTTTTGTAATGTTTATGTAGGCAATAGGTAGTGCTTGTTTTTCCTGAATTATTTTGTGAGACAATGTAATGCTTTCATATTATACATTGTTATGCTATGCTTTTATATTTTCGATGGAGAAGTTTAGATTCTAATGGAGACTAGGTGAAGTAGTCAAATTATTTTGGTTAATTGAAAAACCAAATTAACTGAAAATATTTTAGTTCCACTAAAACCACAAACAAATAATTTGATTTTGTTAACAGTTAAAAGTTTAAGAAATTCGATTAAATCAGTTAATGCTAATTTAGTTCAAGTATTAACCAAACTAGTGGAATTAACAGCCTTAGAGTGAGGTCTCTATGAATAATTTTGGCACAGGCATCGAGAAACTCACCCATAGAATTTGATTATCCATTGTAGATAACAAGAGGCCATCCTATACCATACGAAGATTGTGTCATCTCTCTTTAATCATATTTACTGATTCAATAGGGATGCTTGTTTCTTGCTATAGAATTTGATTCTGCCTTCGTTCGTTATCCATTGCACCGTTGCACGAAATTATTTGCATGTTTGGAGCATTTGACCAATGATGGTCTGAAAGTCATAGAAATTGACAAATTATTCGTTGAACCTTTCAACTACATTAAGAATTCCAGCTTGAATTAATATCCACCAAACTAGACTCATTGGCATCCTAACTTTTTTTATGCTTCTCTTCCATATAATTATCTTCGACACCGATCATATTCACTGTTGACTTAGCATGATTGGGAAATGGATTTGGGCAATATTTGGCACTTGATTTGCCACAAATTATAGGACCTTTGAATCAATAAGGCTCTGTGCCCTCTGTTATAATGATATACAGTTTTCAATGTCATGCCGTACTACCCCAACATGGTAATTATAGTGGGCATTGGCATCTACCATTAATGGTATAGAGGCTTTTTCTCTTGGACATACATAAGAGCCACAAATGCCCTTCAAGTAGCATTTGCTATAGCTTGTTATAGGTCATGGGGATAGGGTTAAACTGTTGTCTTCACTGGTTCGCTCTTTGAATGTTTAAAAGGTTGTTAGCAGGGGCATTAGCATTTTGGTTTCATGAAAAATTAGTGGAGTAACAAAAGACAAGTATAAACTAGTTGAGGAGGGATCATGACGGGATTAGCGTTGGGCATACCTGGATAGTAAAGACTTGGCATTTGATAATAACTTGGCAGAGATAGGTTGGTGTAGCTTATGGCTTTTGCCTCTTTTTTTTTTTTGCTTAATGGTAGGTATTTTGCTTAACTTAGATAACTCACGTGCAGACATCCTGCCATTTTTAATCATTGTATTGATCATCTTGCTAGATAGATAAGATCAATGAACTTTTTAGTGGCATTCCCTACTAATTTGTCATAAAATAAGGCATGTAAGGTCTTGATAAACATTATGGTCATCTCTTTTTCAATTAAAGCGTGCTGCACTAAAACTACCTTATCTCTTCACTTTTAAACGTACTGCCTGAAACTCTTTGTGGATTTTTTTTCTATAGATTATTGAGAGAAAAATGATTAAGAGCCTAATCCAACATATACTGGTATTAGTTCAAGAAGGCTCTAGCTAAGTTGGTCTATGATCGAATTTTGACATTATTGAGCTCAATGTAGCATCGATCGACCATTGCAATCAAGTTATGTTGGAAATAATGGATGAAAAAGATTTTTCCTTTTCATACTAGGCCATATTTCTAAGGTACATCTAGATTTGCACTGTGGGGTCAATTGTTCTACTAAACTTATCAAAATCTAGCACTTTAAACTTTAGGGGAATGATAAGATTAGACACTAAAGATAATAATTCTGTGTCGAAAGCTTTGAATTATCACTCTTCTTAATAGCTCAAAGGTGCTCTTATAGAAGTTGATACTTATCTATTTCATTAGCAGACATTGCAAGCTTCTGACAATTTGTCTTTTCTTACTTATCATGATTAAGGGCTATAGGATCGACCAGAGGGAACCTTGTATTATCTCCATAAAAGCTAGGGATAATTTACCTCACCACTATGGGGTTTAAGTAAATTACTGACGTACCAGAAGGGCCAGACAGTTTGGGTTGGTGTTTTTGTTGAATTCTCTCTTACATATCTTTAGTACGACTAGTGAGGTAACTTTCTGGGTTAGTCGACTCCCTTTTGTTAGTATTTTCCCTAGAGCCAATCGGATTGGATAATTAATAATGCAAACTAATCACTATGTTAGTGATTCAAGGTTTTCCTTTATGTTGGTGGCATGATTGATAATCATGTAAACGCTAATTAGATGAAGCCTATGAAACAAAATGGCCTTGCAAAATTAGTGATGAGTTATGACAATGAGATCCTTATGCATCAAAGTTGTGTTTCTAAAAATGTTCCTAGTCATGTATTGTCACGACAGGGCATTGGCAATGCACAAAGACTAGCATATACTAAGCCTCCATGCATTTGATGCATGCAACTCTTTGATTTCATAAAAGTAGAAGCATAGAGATACTTTAAGATAGCATATGGGTGCTTATTTTGTGGAAACACCTGTATGAGAACACCATTAGGCATAAGTCACTCAAATGTCTATAGAATATGTTCTCATATGCCAGTCATGTAAATTAGTCCTCAGACTTATGATACGAGGTCATCTTATATAAGAAGTGTCATACTTTGATTTATCTAAAATGGGTCCACAATGGATGGATATTTAAGGCAGGTACATTGGGTATGACTCATGTCATATGGTGGATGAATGAGACCTAGAGAGGATTCACCACTCTGAGTGACATTGGAGGCATATCTCATATGTTCTTAGCCTCGGTTAACATGATAAAGTTATCGACTAAAGCCTTATGAATTTAGAAGAAATTGTTTCTCTAAATTCATTAGATTAAGCAAAAGCTATAGGAAATAATATGGATTCATAGATGAGTAGATACTGCACCATGCTTATGGTCCTTTCAAAATCTAGTGAAAGGATCAAAGTTCATTAAGAGGTTGGTTACTGAAAGGTATTTTAAGAGGTTATATTGACTCTTTCTGCATATTGAGTGGCCACATGCCTTGCTAGAGGCCAATCTTGGTCTATAAATATAAATACACTTAATTTGGTAATTACATTTATTGCCATTATGATGGAAGCCTAATGGGTCACACACAATAAGATGACCCATTGGATTAAAATGGGGATAAATTAAGTATGAATTAATTAAATAAAAGGCATAATGAGGAAGACTAAATTGAATAAGTTTAATTAAGTACTATTAAAGACATAAATTAGATTAATGAAATCTAATTAGAGATGTCTTAATATGGCAATAAAGATATGATTGTTTTCTCAAGATAATATCTATTGTAGACATGTTTTAGGAATTTTATTAATTAAAGGCAAATAATAATATCAAAAAAAATAAAAATTTAATATTATTTACATGAAGTAAAATTGTTTTATTTGGGTTAAAAAATTCAATTATGAATTAAATTATCTAACATGTAAATTTAAGGTTTGGGCTAAAAGCCCTAATTATCGAGTTATGAGAGTTTAGTTGTTAACTACTCCAAGTTAGGCTTGCTAATGACCTAGGCACATGGACTAGCTATCCTCAGTGCGTTATTGGGCTAAAATATTAATACGTTAATATTAAGACCCAATCTTGGACAAGCTAATTAAAATAGTTTTAATTGGGCTCCAATAAACACTCTAAAGTAGGGTCACCTATTGGGTATGTAAGTAGTGGGCTCAGTTCACCCAATAGTCAAGCTTAGTGTAGCCCAATGTGTATTTAAATATATTATTAAGTTTTTTTGGTTGATAAGAAGCATTAGAATAACCCTAGGTATAAACCCTAGACTTTTTGAGGGTTTTGGTGTAACATTTATGCTTCCTTAAGATCTTTTTAAGTTTTCATGGATTTTTTAAGTGTTCTTGAATCATTCTTGACATAACAAAATTAGAAAAATAGTTTCTAGCATTGAGAGATTAATTTTTCACAAAAATTATGAAATTGGCCAAATCTCAAAATTCCTATTTCGTTAAGCCTAATTGTGCAAATTTCCATCTTAAGTGATTAGAAAGTGTTTTTGATGACAATAAAAGATGAAAAATCAATTTTCTATCCTAAAGGAATTAACCAGAATAAAATAGCTACTTCCCTATAAGGTTGTTTTTCTCTTTTTTAGCATAACAAGCATGGGACGTTTTCCAGATTAAACTTTTATGCCTATATCGATATGCATGAGCCCAGGATTTCCTTTCACTTTCTAATATTTATGGTACTGGGTAGTCCTTTCTATTCAATGGAGGTTGTCATTAACTCCACGAGCTTCATGATTTATGCTAGCATTTCATCTTGCTGATTAAGCATCTAGTCCTAAGACATTTTATACATTAGCTAGAGTGACTTGATGCATGTCTGATTACCATTTTCCATGATTTGTGTACAGCGACGAGTATTAAAGCAGTGCCCAATATCGATTTTTGTGTTTCATGTCTAATTTTAGAATCTCTTGCACTTTTATGACCATTCTTGTATTAGACTTTTATGACAATAAAATGTGCTTATTAATAATTTCCTCTGATGGAATGATAATGAATATAGAATTATGATGATAAATGATAATTAGCATGTATGCTATAAAAGAATAAAGTTAGTTATGCTGATAGCTCACCTTAGCATCTTTCACAAAGGAACAGATAGAGCTTGATTACAAATGAATGCATTCAAACATATCTGACATGATTACACCACTTAATCACGGGCTCCAAGAAATTTAGTAGCTCTCACGCATGATTTCTAGTGGGAATGATATCTCACTTCAAAGATCGGGCTATCTTGATCATGTCATCTACCTCAATCTGGCCTGCTTGGATTTGCTCAGTGAGGTGGTGATAACGCTCTTGATGATTTAAATGTGCTTGATTGACCATTGCCTGCCATGCTTATTCTCACTTTCAGAGGCTCTAACCAATTCATCAATCTGACCTTGATGAGCTAGGATAGAGTGCTCTAGATTCTGAATCCTAAGTGGTAAAGTTTCATTCTTGACTTGATTTGCTCTCAATTCTCATACTTAAGCTTTTAGATGTCCAATCCTCCTTTAAAAGGTAGTTATGAGGACTCGAGCTCAAACAATCTTTTTCCAATTGCTTTAGCCTTTTTGTTCATCAATTCAACTTTTTGTCAAAGGCAGCAAGCTCCATCTTCCATTCAACTGATGACTTACTAATGCATTAATACTTGTTTCCCCTTTGAGTGCCATATATTCCTTCTTTAGACCTCCGAGATCTTCTTTGGCATAACTTTTCTCCTTGACAACCCTATTCATTGCCCTTTCTTGAAGGTAGAGGTCCATCTTTAGCTTGCTTTTTTTTTTTCATTTAAATAGGTGATTTTTATGGCAAAAGCTGTTTTATCTTATTCAAATTCTCATTTAAGAAGTTTAACCTCGAAGGGTAACTTGTCTACTGAGATTTAGGTTGACCCATCATTGGCTTGTAACAAAGTATCATTAATACAGTAAATCCTAGACTCCTCGTATCTTGTAGTCATATTGTGTTCCCTCAGTAACTTTTCATATAGTGGACTTGTCTCCAAGCATCAAAGCTACTTGGACTATCATTTTTTACTTGGCATCACAATAGTTAAATTCTCATTGTCTAAAGTTTTGCATGAATAGAGTAAACTATCGGTATTGGAATTATCAAAGAACCAAAAAAGGTGTGCAACTTTTATCTCTCTATACTCCCATGAATGGGACACAACTATAGTCCCTGCATCTGTACATGACCAATTATGGGAAAATCCGTAAGGCTTTTCACATAACCTATTTTCTTTTTTAGGTTTTGAAGCTTCCAACCTATTGTTCTTAGAATTTATCTTGAGTCCATTCTTTTTCGAGAACCTTGGTGAAAAGACCAAAGTCAAGCAACAATTTGTATAACACTTTCCTCTCTTTGACCCAAAAGTCACTGAGGGGCCAATATTGGAGGAGTGAAATGCATCTGATAAATCAACATGTACCTTTTTTTTATAGAAATTTAAGACTTGGATAGTTCAGCAATGATGGTAAGTGTGGGGTTGATGTCGCACCATAACCTAGAGAAGAAGTCAGCTATTGTGACCTCCACATGGCCCAAGACTTTAAGAAATAGCACTAGTCTATATGTAGTTAAAGCATGGATGTCCTGGATCTTCTACTAATCAGTAAGACTCGTCATTATTTTTTTCAGACTGATCTAAGAGATGTATTCACTATTTCCTTTTGTCTTGACGTGATCACCAGCCTAAGATTCTAAAACCTTGAGAATATAAGCAAGCATCCTTTTGATTGGTAGTGGTTTGAGTGCTTTAGAGTAAACCCTAACAAATTTTACCCCTTCAATATTAAGTAATATGATATACTCATTAACGATATGTACCAAATCTTCTCAATTAAAGGTGAAGCTTTGGTATATTGGATTCCAAACTGTGATGTTGCGTGCAATAGGCCAAAATCTACCCTGACCTAAAGTAGTGAGGCTGTGTCTCTATACCTTTTTGTTAATGATTCTCTGTTGCTCTAACAGCCTATATGCGCTTTGGATTTGTTTGTCATTCTAATGGTATCCCATCTTAACCCTTTCATACATCACCAAGATATAACTAGGTTTGAGGATATCTTTATCTTCCTATTGATGACCCCCTTCCATGCCTTGATCTTAGAGATCAAAAAGTGTAAGCAGATTGTTGCTCCATAAAGACACCCTTTACTAAACACTAAACGTTTAAGCAATTGTCTCATGATGATGATTACGATGAAATGATGCATGTGATAGTCAAAAAATGAGGAAAATAGGTTAGTAACAGTACAAAATAATAGAAAAAGAATAAAGAATAAAAGAACGAAAATAAATCACAAAAAAAGCCCCAACAATAGGCGTTGCAATGCCTAAAGCTGGACATGACAATTAGTAGTATCATGACAAGCTAAGTGCCTATAGAAAACATAACAACTTGTCGAGTTAAAAATCACCCTTATTGAAGTGATATGGTACCTTGAAGGACTAGTTGACAAATTAAACATTGGCGTACAAGCACTACCACCTAGTGTTTAACATGCATTAAGTTGTTGATTAGGCAACATAATGGCTTATTCAGTTAAAGTTTTGGCTTTATCGAAATGGTGCAATACCTTTTAGGGACAAAAACAACTAGGTAGATAATGATGTTTGTTCATCACCACCTAAGGTATGATATGCATTAAGCCACCATTCGAGTAGCATAATGGCTTACTCGGGTTGGATATGACTTTTTTTAGAGTGACATGGTGCTTTGTAAGTGATGACATACTTTTACCATCACTTACTTGTTAATGAGGGTTAGTTGTTGATCAGACAGCAAAACGATATGTTATAACAATGACATGACACAAATGGGTGACAATGTTCATTCACTATCACTACGTAACTACAGTATGCAAGAGGAAAGATAAGAAGTGTGTTAGACCTTTTAGTGGTGAATGAAATCAAGAAAGGGTGAATTGATTTCTAAAAACTTTTTGCAAATTAAAACTTTAAAGTATAAATTGAGAAATTCAAATAACTAAATTTGAGTAGTATGTTAGTGAAAAAATAATAAGCAATTAAAATGTACGGAATGGAAAAGCAACTCAATGATTAAGAGGTTCAACCTCAATTACCTACGTCCTCTATCCTGGCCTTACTTGCCTTGGATTTTCGCAATTCACTAACTTGAATTGTTTTACCTTTTAAGGCTAATGTATAAACTTTACAACTTTCTATCTTTTGATTAAGGTTAAGATAGAACCTCTACCCTCTCTTTCTCTTAAGGCTAAGTAGGAACCTCTTATTTTTACAAGAATTTGAGTATAAACAAATCAAGCCTCTAAAAGCTAGGTGTTTACAAGAGTTTAAACATAAAGATGACAATTTTAAAGATAAAATTACAAAGAATGCAAGAATGGATAGGAAGAATTAATCTTATATACAATGGACTACTTAAAAATATGAAAGAGATGAAAAATATAACTCTAAGTTTAATCTATTAGTTTATCATCTTGTTGAAGGTGTTGGAGAGGCTTATTTATAGCCTTGATCATGAATATGGTCGTTGGAATGTATAATGGAGTAATATAGCCAATGGAGACTTCATTTAAGTGATTCTCATTCATTCTTGCTAGATTGTAGTGATACATTATGTTGTGTATCAATACATTTCCTTCATTCATACAAAATATTACTGTTACAACGATACATTCATGAACAGTGATGTATTGATACATAAGTTGTGATTTTTGCTTTTCAAGGTTATTTTGCTACTGCCAAGCATTGTATCGATACAAACACTTAGGGTATTGATACATTCATATAAAAATCATCTTTAGGGGGTTTTTCATGACTTTAAAACTTATAAAAACTTATCCCAAAAAAAGGTTTTATACCAAATTATGGATTAAAAATACATTTTTGAATGCTTAAAGGAGTTAAAACCATTCTAGTAATTTTTAAAGTGTTTTCAAACAATTCATGGAAAAATACTAACTTGAAAATATTTAGACACAAGCTATTTTAGTTTTATCAAAACTGAGATTATTTCAAAGCTAGTACAGTTAACAATCTCCCCCTTTTTATATGACAAAACTGAGGGTGAATTAATTTGTAAAACTCCCCTTTAATCACATAAAGATTTTTGATAAAACTCTCCTAAATAAATGTAATATTAAAAATTTTGAATATTTTATAAAATGCTTTTGAAAAACTTGGCAATGGTATTTTTGTTCATACTTAGCTATAAGAACACAAAGTATTAAAGATTCATGAGATATAAATAATATAAGCACATATGAAATCTTTTTATAAGCATAAGCAAATTACCCATAAAATTCTTCCCTTTTCTGAAATATCAAAAGGGTGAAGATAGATTAATTCAAATCTAAGGGACTAATCCAACAAGATTTCGAAGAGGTATACTAATTTGAATCATATAAAAGCATGTATATCAATTGCTGAAAAACATATGCATTTAAGCTCTAATGTGTAGTTCATACTATTCATATATTCATATGTAGACTTATAAGAAAATTCGAGATTATTAGTGTTAAAGACAACTAATTGATAGAGGATATCAAGACTTATTAATCCAATTTGTTGTTTAGATGCATAATAGATACTAGTTTTTGAATTTTTAGTACATATGCATACTACTCATAATCATTCAAGTAATTGTATGGAAAGTTAAAGAATTTTTCAAGGAAAACATAGCAAACTTCCATAGGTTATAAAATCATTTACTTATTTATGACATGTCAATAACATCATTTGGGCACTAATTCAATCAATGAACGTGCATAAAGATGTATTCATTTTAATCCATAAGTTAAGACATAATTAACACCTAATGTATCAATTGCTAAAAACAAGCTTCAAAACAAAAGATATCAAAATACTTAAGGTCATGTTCAAAGATTCATACTTAGCAATCATTTCAACCATACATTACATAAAAGTACCAAAAGTATATAATTAACTGATGCATGTCACTAAACTTAATGATAAGGGATAATGATTTAAAATTGTTGAATTTAAGAACCAAGGAATCATGAAAACACAAAGAAAAGAGAAGAGAAAAACAACACAGAGATTTAATGAGGTTCGGCAATGTGCCTACATCCTCGGGAGCGGCGATTGATGTTTTTATTCACAACTTTAATTTAGGGTTACATCAGCCATATATTTATACTAACCCTACCCAGTACAATTTTACAAAATTGCCCATGTACTATACCCCAACCTATCTATCCATGGGCCCCATAAAAGGCAGATGCTATTGCTTCGCTCCAACATCAGCCCACTTACCTCTGTATATAAAATTATATGAGCCATATACAGTAATCTCCACCTTGGAGAATATACCCCATGAAGATAAAGGGTAAGAACTACAACCCCTCATACTTGTGATAGGTTGGGTGACTTGCTTCTTTAGAATTTGGAAACATTGATAAAGTCCAAGCAATGCTTGAACTTGTCTGTAGTAACTGGCTTTGTAAACATATCAGCTGCATTCTCAGATGTATGAATTTTTTCTAATAATATCTGACCAAATCCAACCAATTCCCTGATCTTATGGAACCTTACATCAATATGTTTAGTTCTAGCATGATAAACCTGATTCTTTGCCAAGTAAATAGCACTTTGACTATCATAGTGCAATTTAACTCCACCTTGCTCGATACCCAATTCTTTCACTAGCCCTGTAAGCCATAAAGCTTCCTTGGCAGCCTCAACAATTGCCATGTACTCTGCTTCAGTTGAAGACAATGCAATAATGGACTGAATAGTTAATTTCCAACAAGTTGGTCCTTCTGCGAGAGTAAGAACATATCCTGTTGTAGACTTTCTATCATCTAAATTACCTGCATAGTTAGAATCCACATATCCCACAACTAAAAGATCACTCTTTTTACTTCCAAACATAAGACCATACTCTATAGTGCCTCTCAGATACCTAAAAATCCACTTAACTGCTTCCCAATGCTGTTTACCAGGTTTTGACATGAACTTACTAACTTGACTAACAGCATGAGCCAAATCTGGTCTTGTACAAACCATGGCATACATCAGGCAACCAATAGCATTTGCATAAGGAACTGAAGCCATACCTTTAATCTCAATATCTGACTTTAGGCATTGATCAAGGGAAAGTTTGAAATGATTTGCCAACGGAGTACTAACAGGTTTAGCCTTGCTCATACCAAATCTATTCAACACCTTCTCAACATAGTTACGTTAAGATAACCATAGTTTTCTTGAGCTCCTATCCCTGTAGATCTCCGTCCCTGGAATCTTTTTCGCAGCACCTAAATCCTTCATATCAAATTCCTTTCCCAACAAGGCTTTCAACTCAATCACATCCTGTATATTCTTAGCAGCAATCAACATGTCATCCACATATGGCAGCAAAAAAATAAAAGAACCATCATCAAGTGTCCTAACATAAACGCAGCAATCATACTCACATCGTCTGTAGCTAATTTTGATCAAGTAGCCATCAAATCATTTGTACCATTGCCATGGAGATTGCTTCAACCCATAGAGTGATTTCTTCAAGCTACAAACTA
>JBBYHM010000009.1:1108273-1217817 GCA_038381775.1 Adansonia rubrostipa | reverse complement strand
ATATTTGAAGTATTTAAACTAGTCCATATACTGCAAATAAATCAATTTGGAGTCTCATTTGGTAGATATTTTTGTTCTTTCATTTTTTAAAAAATTTTTCTATGATTGTTTTTCTATATTTTATGCATGCTTTTTCCTTCCTATTCTTTTTTTTTTTTTCAAAAACACATTATGAAAAGAAATAAGTTGACGTATTTGTCAGACAAAGCTCTAAGTAGCTTAATAATTATAAAATTCTCGTCATCCTTTTCCCTACAAAATAAAAAAGCCTAAAAATTTTAACTAAAACAAACGATGTTTCTTTATCCTGGCAGCTGTTTTTTTTTTTTTTTCTTTTAAGTCAAGGAATAAAACGACCAACAAGATTAGCCGAACAAAATCAAGGGCAAATCTGCTACAAGAAAAAATAAATTCTAAACTTTTATAGAAAAAAAACCCTCTAAAACGTTCTTAACTCTCACCACCTTAACAAAACATTAAGAAAAAAAACATTGGCTCCCACCAAGAAACGGATTCAAAGCCAGCATTAGACTTCCATTACATGGCTGCAAACTCATAAAGCACTGTTGTAACCTAACGCATCGATAACTCTTTAGTTATCTTTCTGATGCAATATGCTTTCCCTTTCCACTAAAGGATTGCCCCAATATGGAAAATGTCTACCACAACAACTACAGTGAGACCACTGTCAGTTTCTGATTGAGAGTTAAACCTTGGATCTACTGCTACCTTTTTAACGTTTAATGTTTGGCAATTTTTGCACACACAGATGATTGGGTTGTTTTATTTTTTTTTCCCACAGAATTTATTGCCTTTCCTGACCTTTGACCAAAGAATTTTCCTTTCAGTTTGGACTGAAATTTTCGTCGGTCTCTATAAATATAGCATAACTAGCTAGAATGAGAATCATCAAGCATTGATACTTTACTACGACTAAATTCAGTCTTTATTAAAAGCTTAATTAGTCCATCTTTGTGATCAAGGAGGCCGAAAACTGAGGAAAAAAAAATGGCCTCACTTACAGTAACTCATTCTTCACGCTGCCTCCTAACTCCCTCTCTCTTTTCTAAACTCCCAACGACAAGGATGTTCGACTTCAAGCATCCTGCTTTCAACAGCCCCTTCACAACTACTCCATCTGTTTCTCACAAAAATTCGTCCTTGCTTTCCTCAAATTACAAAACCCGAATTGCATGCATGCCAACAACCATATCTCCAATAGGCAAAGATGATCAAAAGGTAAGTGGTCACCAATATGAGAAAGTTGTCGAGGTTTCATCGTGGGTTGATTACTTGCCCAAAGAAATTCAGCCTTTTGCTAAGCTTGCTCGCGTGGAGAAGCCCATCGGTACATGGTTACTAATTTTTCCCTTTGCATGGTAAGAATGCGTTTATTACTTTCATTTTTTTTTTTTTTTTTTTGGATCGGCTTTGTGTGAAAACTTGAAAACATATACCGCTGCTTCCAGGTTATATATAGTCGCATTAATCAAGTGTATTTGTGAAATTGCTATTTACTTGATTTAACAAATTTATGTAGGTCAGCAACGTTGGCAGCATCGACTGGAAGTCTTCCAGATTTCAGGACTTTAGCTGTATTTGCTTGTGCAGCTCCGCTTCTGAGGGGTGCGGCTTGTACCATTAACGATTTCGCTGACCGTGATTTCGATAAAATGGTAATTTCCTCTTAAAACAACAGGGCCAAGTTTTAAAATTTCTAAAAATATGAAACTAATTCGAAAGTATTTATTATTTTATATTTATACACTAATAACATATGAATCAGTATACTCACTGAATCAAACGATATTGTATCGTTAAAACAAAATTATTTATATTTATTTTTAAAAATTTGAATAAAATATTATTATTTAATTTATAGATATATAAATTTATATATTATCAATATATCAAATATAAAAATAATTTTAAAGCCTATTGATTATGACGAGTAATAGCATCAATCATCCATAATTTTTATACAATATTTTTTATAATTTTTTTAATTTAATAGTTTTTTGAGCATAACTAAAAATTGTGTAAGGTTTATTAAGATTTGATATAAAATCTATATTTATAAATGATGATTTCGTCATAATTTTTTTTAATTTTAATTTCCCATTTCTAAGATTGTGGGAAAGATATATATTTGTCAATGTGATGCTTCCATAAAAGCTATTTCAAAAATCGAATGGGCTCACCGTTTTTATCAATGTAGACATACATATGGACATCCACGTAGTTTTAAAGTGATATATTTTGTCAAATCTAATTGATAATCGATGGAATGGGTGATTCAATTGCAATTTACTCTATTTAACACTTAGTTTGTTCATAAACAAAACTTTGGCGATTGAAATAATTTGAGAGTTAAATTTGAAGCTTATCTTGAATTTTAATTTTAAGATTGAAAAGGGATATAAATGAATTCTAAGTTAACTAATTTTATATATATATAAGGAAGTTTAAGTGGAACGGGAGATATAAATTGTAGACCTCGAAACTTTTACATAGAGAGGCAGGCCTAACCCGTTAGGCTTGGTTCAACTAGCTTTAAATAAAATTTTTGTAAATTTAATTTTAATTATTATTTAATAAAAATAATATTTTTATTTAAATTTTATTATAAAAATATATAAATATTAATATTAAAATAATATTTTAATAAATAAAAGTAGTGAAATAGATTTTCTGATCGGTCCAAACTAATCCAACCTAAATTTAGATAAACAAATTCAAAATTTTAAGATCACACCCGACCAACCGTACCTAGGTCTAGACAAACCTAATTCTTGCTAGATATAATTTGGTTCTTGAACTTTATATACTCTGTATATTTAAAAAAAAATAATTATAGCAAGTATATTAAATATATAGCTATAATAACTACAGGTGATAATTTGATGGGTTCGAATCGGATCATTTTTTATTCGAGTTTTTTTGAGTTTGAGTTTTTTTGAGTTCGATTCAGGTTCGGGTTCAAATATGTTTTATATCATTTTTTTATTTTATATTAAATGTAATCATTTTTATATAATTTTAACTTTCAAACTCAAACCCAAATTTAGCCTGGCCTAGCCCGAAAAAGTCTAGCTCAATTCCAAGGGCTTGGCCATGGCCCAAAAAATTTTGAATCCTAAGCTCAAACCTGAATTTAGCCCGGCTGGCCCATTAGACTCGAATCACTATTCATAATATTAAAAAATTATTTTTATATTAATGTTTATATGTTTTATAATTTAAAATTTAAATAAAAATATTATTTTATTTAAAAAAATTATTTTGAGTCGAACAAGCTTGAAACTTGAAAACTGAAACTCGAGCCCAATCAGGCTGAGCCTGCTAGGCTAGGCAGGCCGCCCGACCTATAGACAAGTCTAGTTGCTAGTCTAAGTCTAACATATGATTTTTTTTTAATTTTTTGATATGATATTATCTATTTTAGCTTTTATATTTTTTTAATTTATCTTATTACTTTATTATATTATTATCATACTTTAATTATCATTACTTAAAATAAAAATATTATTCAAAGAAGTACTTAAATTTTTATCACTAACATACATAAACTCTCAATATTCAATGAGTTTAACTAATTAAATTTAAAAAAAATGTAATAACTGGATAATATATCTCATTGAAAATATTTTTAAAATTTATGATATGATTTACTTTTTGATAAATTATTATTTCATCATATATAAAATATCAATTAAGCTTTTAATATTTAATTAAATTATTGAAAGAATATTAAATAAAATTGATAATTAATTTTTTTCTTTAGAAAAATTATTTAATTATAATTTCATAATTTTTATTTTTAGTATTAAATTCAAGTTCAGGTCAAGCTTGAGTTTACGTTCTTTCAGGATTAGGTTCAAGTTCATTCGAATTCAGATCATTTCAACTTTAGGTTTTTTTGGGTTTAGGCTATTGATTTTTTGGTCAAATCGAATTTAGTTTGAGCTCAAGCTTTTTTGGGTGAGTTTTCAGATTCGGGTTCATGTTACTACATTTAATAATAACAATCCAAACATGTTTTCCATATAGAATAAAATATTGTACATAATGATATATATATATAATCTAAAGTTTAATTTAATTGGTTTATATAGCTTAAAAAGTGACATCAAATAATTTTAAATTTTAAATTTTAACATTTACAATTTTTCTCTATGCCACAACCTTATATATATATATATATATATGTATATATAATGAGAACTGAGAAGCCATGTTGTCGTTTGATAATAATGCAGAAAAAGAAAAGCAATTATATTTTTAGTATTATGAAATTTTTTATTGTGTGCAAAATTATCGTTCAGTTAAATGCATTTTTTAAGTTTTCTATAAAAAAAATAAATACTCAAAAACAGTGATGAAAGTAGATCCCTTTAAAGTTATGGTTCATGATAGATATATATATATATATATATATATATATATATATATATATAATAGAAGAATTTAAACTAGTTCATATACTACAAATAAATCAATTTAGAGTTTTATTTAGTAAATATTGTTCTTTGCTTTTTTTTTTAATTCATATTTGTCTGTGATATATATATATATATATATATATATATAGTTATATACCAATCAATTATAAAAAGTAAAAGTAAGAGCTTCCACAGAAAAAGGTCCATGTAGGTTAATGACTATAAATTTTGCTCGTAACTAATTCTTGTCTCTACAAAATAAAAAGGCCTAAAAATTTTAATTAAAACCCACAATGTTTGTTTAGGCATGCAACTGCTGTACGTGAGGGTTTATTTATTTATTTATTTATGCAGGTGGAGCGCACAAAAGAGAGACCACTTGCAAGTGGTGCAGTTACACCATTTCAAGCACTCTGTTTTTTTGCTTTTCAAATGCTTTTGAGACATGGAATTCTCCTCCAACTCACCAACTATAGGTCACTTCATTAGCTTCTCCTTGCTCAATTCAATTCTTTTTACTTTTCATAATGATTGAAAACCCTAATTTTCTTAGTCAAATTTCTATCTAAATCAGAAATTTTAAACCATTGTTTGACATTAGAGGCATCTGTCATAGAATAGGACATTTCAAATCTACATGACTGCATAAAGCATTAGCTAAAGGGGAGCAGGGTCAAAGCTAGGGGACAAACACGGACCTTGGCTCCCCTCAGCTCCTTATTTCCTTAAGCGGTGACTCCAAAAATTTCCTTAAGGGTCATAAATTAAATCTAGTTAAAGACCGGATTCATAGGACCTAAGGGATAATATTTTGTTGCTTACAATTTTCTTGAATTTGATAGTTCCATTTTTTCAGTTACTGAATTAAAATCTTCTATTATTATTCTTATTTCATAATCTTATTTTCATACAACTTTTCTTTCTAAAAATATTTCATAGTTGGTTCTTTTGAGGTATTCCAATTTCGATCTAATATTGGTTTTAGTATTTCTTGATTACAGCATGATCTATGATGCTTCATTCTTATTCCTAATTTGTACCTATCCTCTCATGAAGAGAATGACATATTGGGTACGTACTGTATTACTTTTTCTTGAATTCAATAAAAACAAAAGAAATTAAAATGATAAATAACTAAGGTTTGATCGCCGCCGATATAGTTAAGCAGACCCTAAATATATAATGCCTTTGTATTATGATCGATGATGATGATGATGCCTGTAGCCGCAAGCCTACTTAGGTTTGACCATCAATTGGGGAGTTTTAGTTGGCTGGCATGCAGTTAAAGGAAGCTTACAACCATCTATTGTCTTCCCATTGTTCTTGTCTGGTTATCTCTGGACTCTTCTCTACGATACCATATATGCTCATCAGGTAAGTACACCACTACTTCCTCTCAACAATTTGTTCTTAATGCTTTCCTTACTAAGTTTCCCTCGGCTTAATTTCCAAATTTCAGCTTCCAACAGTAATTAGCCTACAGTGAATCCACCTAACTCAGGTTGATTAAACCTTTGTTTTCTTTGATGTTGATATAATCATGAATTTCAGGATAAAGAAGATGATATCAAAGTTGGCATTAAATCCACGGCCTTGAAATTTGGTGATTCAACCAAGAAGTGGACTACTGGCTTTGCTATTGCATGCATTGGAAGTCTTGCTCTTACTGGTTTCAATGCTGCAATAGGTATTAATTTACTTACTAAAATACTAACGCTTTAAGATTGGAACTTTTCAACTAGCGTTTTTGTGTTTGATTTGTAATCTTTTTCTTGTTTGGTTAAATTTCCATATATCTGTTTTGGGAGCAGGGTGGCCATATTATGTGCTTCTAGCAGCTGCATCTGGACAATTAGCTTGGCAGATAGGGACCGCTGATCTGTCATCCCCCACCGATTGCAATAGAAAGTGCGTATTTTGTATTACAGAACATATATATATATATATATATATATATATATATATATATATATTCTGGTTTTGATTTCAGTATATGTCTCAAATTTCACTGCTTTACCCAACATCTATCGGATTAAAATGGATATAGATAATAATAGACTGTGTTAGGGATTAAATTCAATACATGATTGTTGCTATTTTACCTGAATTTTTTATTTTTTTTGGTATTCATATTCGATATTTGTAGATATGGATATAGGAGGATCATCTTCCAAATATATATAAAAATTTTAAAAAAAAATTTAAATATACTTGTATTGAACATATACTTTATTCGATATTAACTTTTGAATCTTAATAACATAATTAAGAAGTGATAGAAATTTGTTTCGAGTAAAATTATCCTTATTTTTGGTCGCAGGTTTGTGTCCAACAAATGGTTCGGTGCCCTCATTTTCAGTGGGATTTTATTAGGAAGGGTCTTCTCTTAAAGGTATACCTTTTTTTTTGTTTTTTGAACATCATTCATATTAACTACTAAATATTATAGTTTTAATATCTATGGTTTCATCTATGTTCAATCTCAGACTTTTCAGAACCAGGGTTGGAGAAGGAAGACTTAGAGGACTTTTATGCTTTGTAGTTATTCCATCCATTTGGAATCTCTAGCTATGCGTAGACTTGCCGACTTTTGTATTTGTACTATATTCATGTGTTATGTTTTATTACAATTATATTTAAGATCTTTTATTTTTATATAAATTTTGATGCGTTAATAATTTGTATTCTATAAATTTTGAAATGTTCGTGTTTGTTCGGTTTTTTTTCGTGTTGTATCATATATTTTTCGTTTAATGTAACCGTATCGTGTCTAATATTACAAGCAAGGAAAGTATGGAAAATATCTCTAAGTTCTGTGAAGATGAAACACAGAGAGTTGTTGTAATTTTCTAATAAAATCAGGTTGGGAATCATATAAGTAATGAATATTTCAACGTACATTATTTTCTTAATTGTTCCTCATCAGAAGAGTTATCAACAACGTCGGAGTATGAGTCTTTAAGCTTTAAGAAAGGATCTCTAATTAATTATTTTCAAGAAATAAGTTATAGCACAAACTATATTTTCTTTTATTCAACAATTAAATCTTTACTTGTTGGCTTTGAGTTCTAATAAACTTTATAGTTGAGTGAGGAGCATTCAAAATGATTAAAGAAAAAAAAGATATTAAACAATTGGAGCTACGAGAAATACCTTGAAAATTATATAACATTCTATATTTATATAAAAAAATTATAAATGGATTAAGTAATAAATAAAATAATATTAAATTTAATATAAAATAATAAATGAAAATATTTAATTAAAAACAAAATTTTTCAAAATCAATATATAAGTTCGTAAAAAAAACCTTTGAAAAGCATTAATTACAGGCAAATATCAGATTATAGTATAAATTAATATAAAATTGAATAATATTATTTAATATATTAGATGTAACCATTAAATACTTTATTATGTTATTAATTAATTATATTATTACATAATATTATTTAATATAATTGAATTAACAATACTTTATCTAAAATTGAAATATTATTCTAATATAACGTTCAAATATATCCTTAGTGTTAATTAAATAATTTAATATGATTAATTATACTTTTTTTAATTTTTATATACTATTATTTTATTACATTTTGTCTATTATCATAATTCTATAATTCGTTAAACTTACATAGTTTATTAAACATTAATTGCTTGAATATTTTTAATATTATTAAAATTAATTAAAGTAATATTATTAATAATTATATTTTTTTCCAAAATTTTTTTCTTTTTCAAATCACACTGTTTTCACATAAAACTTTTTTTTATTTCTTTCTCCAACTTTGAACTTTTAATTAAACTCATAGAAATGCCGAGGATTGCAAAATCACTCCAACAGAGGCCATTCGAAGCCCAGGCCAGGACTAATTGAAAAGCCCAAAGGAATGCAAAATTCCTTTTAAGAGATTTCTTCTTTTCTAAACATTGCTATCTTCAATTATTTTTTCTTTCAAATCCAAGCATTTAAATGATATTAATAATTATACTTACCACTATAAAATTAAATAAGATATATTTAAAAAATTATGACCCAAACATAGTCGGATAGTCTATAGGACATACATATAAATAAGGTTGTGCTTAATCAATGGTTATATGTGTTGGTTATAGATTATTTATTAATTATTTCAAAATTTTTTTTTGTATTTTACATATTATTTTTATTGAATTCAAGAAAAAATGCATTAATCATTATTTTTTTCATATATGTCACTTTAACCAGTTTGCTAACTAAAATGGATACAAAAAGTTAAAGTCCGTGTTACTACAAAATAAGAGATTTATAAAAACGAAATAAAAGATAATATTAAGGTATTTAAGATTAATGAAATGTGTTGATTCACGCTAAGTGAGTTTGAGTGAAATTCAGACTAAATTTAACTACGATACTAACAAATTTTATAACTATTCAAATTTAATTTTGTTCAAAATATAAATAAAATTTTATGTTTTATATTGCAAAAATGCTACTCAACCCTGCACAAATTCACTCAATTTTTTTACGCTGACGTATTGAACACCCTCAAAAAGAGTGGATTCTTTAAAGAAAATATCTCTTTTTTAAAAAATATAGATTCCTCTTAATAAAGAAGCAATCCATTTTAAAATTTGATTTGCTTATATCATGAATAGTAAAATAAATTGATCTGAATAAAAAAATTATATTTAAAGTTTAATTTATTTCTAAAATGAGATTCATTTTTCATCTAAATTTATTTTTCATTTAATATTTTTTAAAAAAATTTTTAAATATCAAGTTAACTTTAAATAGGTGTGATATGACATGCATATGTTGTATTGCTATTTATTTGGTAATCGCCTCATACATGAGATTACAGTAATCCAGACATTAGTTTGGGTTGTGTCAATTATTATCAAATTCTAATGGAATCAACATTATAAGGCTGAGATCAATGATGTAAAGTGTTGGATCTTTTGCTGGAAGCAAAAGGATTTCATAAGAGACCAGAAATAGCATCTCTTAATTATAAACAAGACAAAAAAAAAAAATGTAAATTTACTCGGCGAAACACAACGTCGACCCACTTAAGATCGAAACAATGTTGCAAGATAGCTTACCAGTCACCATACATAATTATGAATTTAATCTCCTTGTTCAAAATAATAGTAAAAATTAACCCCCTCTTTTTTTTTTCTTATTCGAAAAGGAAAGTGGACTATTTTACCAATTCATAAGATAAAATCTACCAAACCTGACTCCCTCACCCATGTGCCTCCTACATGCTATATAGAGCAGAAAGAAATTTGTTCCTAAGTTGGCAAATTTTCATTTTAAAATTCGTGTACAAATCGTCTAGAAACATGTTGGTCCACCGGAGTGATTACTACAATCCATGTCAACCTCATAAGAGAAACACGGAAGGGTTATTTGATTACGTTGGGGACATAATATAAATTAGTAAAATAAAATACCACAGGAGAGAGACGTAAATTGGAGTGAACTTTGAAAATCAAATGTAGTGACAGATGATAATGATGATAATGATGATAATGATGAAGGCAAACGATGTCTGAGTATTGTTAAAAGTGTGTTGGCTAGAATAATCTCAGAAACAAATAATTGCTAAAAATTGCAGAAAACTGATAAAGAGGCAAAGCTCATTAGACTGTCAAAAAGTTTCAAAATGAAGCCTCTGAATCACAATTTATAATCCCACCAAGAGAATCGCACTTTGAATGAACAAATAAAGTATAGTCCCCTCAGGCTCGAGAATTAAGGGAATCCAATTATCAAAACAAGTGGGGTTGGTCATTTTTAGGTATGTTTTGAGAAGCAGTAAGACCATATCCATTTGCATCAACTGGACATAACTTTAAATATAGTGAGTAAGAAAACTGTGAGAAATAATAAATCCCTAGTAATTTCGTATTGACGTTCAGATTGAGAAGGGAAAGTTTATGCTTTTAAGCACCAAACATGCAATTCAAGTTGGGATGATTAGGTAAATAAAGTCTTGACAAAACCTGCTAATGTGAATGCGCTTTCAACGCGTGAATACTTAATGCTAGTTGGATTAGTTATAGACTCCTCTATATGAGCAAAGAAATGAGATTGGATATACCGCATGCTATTCTTGCTAGGTGGAGCATTTTCTCTCCGATTCAATGCCAATTCAAAATTAGGATAAATGAGTAAATAAAGTCTTGGCAAAACTTATTAATGTGAACACCCTTTCCAATTCGGGAAGATTTAATGTTGTTTGAATTAGTTCCACAATCCTCCATATAAGAAAAGAGACAAGGTTGGATATACCAAACTCACCAATTAAATGCTAGTTCAAGGTTAGGACGAGTGGTTGGCAAAATTTACTAATGTGAATGTTCTTTTCGACAAGGGAGTTTAGTTCCGAACTCCTCTACGTAGGAAAAGAGAAGAGGTTGGAATATAGTGTGCTATTCTTGCTAGATTTACGTATCATGCTGTGATTATAGCTTAGGGTGAGTTTACTTTTACTGCAGAAAATGTATATATCATACTTGAAATTCTCTTCTACAGATGGTACGACATTTCTTCTCTTTAGCTTTTTAAAGAGGAAAAACCTACCTACCATTTTGTTTTATAGCTTGCTCAAGAACGAAGGGACAAATTCAAAGGTCGCATAGTTTTCCAATGGGATAAGTCTTCTCTAACACAAGTTCTACCCTAAGGTGGGTGAAATTATAGATCTCACTTATCCAAACCATAAGTTTGAACTTGTAGCCCTATTAGTTATACTGTTGGTGCAGAATGTGCTTTCAAGCTTTTCAGATGATGGGGGTGAAGAAACATGACAAACTAGTAAATGAAATGTTGTAGGAAGTGACAGTGAGAAAGATTGGAGCGACAGTGAAGAACAATTATGATGGTAGGCGCTGATCATGAATGTTAGAAGGTGATTGAGGTTATTGGGAACTCTGGTAGCTATAATATTATAAAGAAAGAATTGTAGAGAGAATTAAAGAGCCAAAGTTTGCTAAGTGATTCCGAATGAACATCCTACACACCCTTATTTATGGTTCCATTGAAGGAATGTACAAAAGAAAGAGCGGGAAGTTAATAGGATACCACAAGTGAAAGTGGCAACAACCATGGGTAGGTTGTCATAATATATCAAGATACGAACCTCAATATTCAGAGTAGATAATGCTTCGAATCATCATAGGGCCCTAGTCAGTCAGATGAGTTGTTCATTTGAACCTCTCATACCTAAATACAAAATTAATTATGTTAAAGAGTCACTACCAATCTATTTTGGCTATAGGTGTGATTGGTTACTTATTAAAACAATTCACTAAAGAGTTACGAAACTCTATAGGAACAATTTTATGATCTGCGTATACCAAAAATTTATAAAGTTGGGCTCAAGAGTCGGTTACACCACAAGTAAGGACTCGATCCCTCTGGTGATGCCCAATACTTAATACCAACTGATCATATGTATCCAAATTTGTTTTTCTTGGTTTCAATCATAAATGTTCAACCATAATTCTCATTTATATTTATTCCAAAATCAAATAAATATCATCGAAAATGTATTTCGAAACTCTTATCGGGACTAACTCGAATTTACAACTGATTCAGAGCTAAAAGCATTTATAAAGGAAAAATTCTATAAAACCACTTGACTTGAAAAATATTCACTTATTGACTCCACTTTCAGTATTTTTTTTTTATCAATTTTGACTCCATTTAAAAAAATCATAAAAATAGTACACTTAAACTAAATTGAAGCAAATCACAATTTTGAAAACAATATTAAAAATCAACTTTATTTAATCATCTTGGAAGCTTTAGCCTGAGCCACTAGAGACGTTCTATAAGACACTCCTATACCTATTGACACGCTAAACATGACTTTCGAAATCAATTCCAAGGATCCGAATGCCTCGGAATAGTAGACACCAAACTTAGAGAGAATGGAAACAGGGAAGATTTGATCTTTCAAGCTCTCTGAATTCATTCCAGGTTATTCCTATCGCATAAAATCACCAAATCAAATTATATGAATGCTGATTCACTATTCTTTAACATAAAACTACTAAAAAAATTTCAGAAAATCACTTTGGCTGTCACAAAAGTTTTTTTAATTGGACACTACTACACCACATAGCATGTCCAACCAGCTTGCTTTTCAAATTTTCTTCCTAATTCATCTAGAATATCCACTAGACAAGCCATACATGCTTGAAAAGCTTATTCACTCTAATTTTATCTAAAAGTATGAAAGAATAGATAAAAATGATTATCCTTATCAAAAAGAGCTCGTAATACTAATCAAGCGCTGGAACAGAGCAATGCAAGCAGCTTATGTTCTGAGATTTTATTGTATTCGTCCGATCACAAAATCAAATGTTTCAACAGCCTATTATGCAACCCAATCAATAAGGATTATGATAAAAATACAAACAAAAATTCTTAGGGTCTATAACCTAATCAAAGTATATCTTTTTTGTGAGTCTACCATGCTAGACTGAAACAATAACTCTAACTCGACTTGTGATCACAAAGCCTTTTGTCTATTTTTAAAACATGTTTCTAGATGTTCGAACATCTAGTAGCCATAGCAAGTAGAGTCTACAAATGTCACATATGAGAAATCAATGAAGACTTCTCAGTTCCATGACCTAGAATTATGTTTTTCAACATTGGCGATATGCTTCAGAGTCATGCGAATAACTCAGCTTTTATCGTTTTTATTCATTATTATCTATTCTTATCAAGTGAATGGCACACCAATGCTACTCACATGTGTGCTAAAATCAACACCTAAGTGACACCAAACAAGACAATTAAACTCAACTAAACATTATCTAATGACTCACGCTAATGCTCACCAAGTTTTAGACTCAAGCAAACATATTTAAACACTTAAAAATATTTTTATTAGATCCAAATCAGTTTTAATTAAGCTATTTTATTAAATAACCTCAAGTTCATTAAAGAGCTTATTAAACAAAATCAAACCTTAATACACCTATTGATTAAGTGAACCAAAGCTTGCCCTTAGGGGATCCTTTTAAGAAAATAAGGTTTTACACAACCTAAACATTCTATCATGCATTTTATCAAACGCATAAAATACTAGCCTGAGATTTTAGTAATTAATCATCCCCGAAACCCATTCTAACCATAAATTCAACATAACTGAATTCATCCTAAGCTACTCATGCTCATTTATTCATTAATTTTCATCAAAATCTCATCATTCAACAATTAAGCACAAGAGAACAAGTTTAGATTCAATTCAATCAACATGTTTAATAATCAAAACATGCTTTTAACCATTTAAGCTCAACAATTAAACAAGTAAGCTCCTAAATTCATTCAATTAAATGTCAATTTCAACTTACCCAAGTTTAATTTAAGTTAATTCCTCTTGGTTTCATCATGTAAGCATCAATTACACCATGCCCACTCAATCACAACAAAATCTCACTTTGGCCAAACCTAACTAAGCATTTTCTAGCTTGTTCGAATGGTTTTCTAAGTTCAAAAACTTATGATTTCATCATTTGGCACTATATTCAACTTCTATTTACTTAGATTTTAGCTCAAATAGCACAAACTAGTTCAAAATAGCCAGACCGTATGGAACTTAAACTAATTAAGCTCAAGACCATCTCAATCTAAGCTAGCTAAACCAAGGTCTCTCATTTCCTCTTTTATTCGAACACATTAACAATCCAGAGAATCAAGATTTTAACATTTAAACTTCAAAATTTCAGCTCAATATCATCAAATCCTAGGTTAACCAAGCTCAAACTATTTAGATCCTACGAAATCATGTCAGCGAAAACCTAGATCTAGTGAGATTGCTCTAGTTAAACACTATATCAAGTTTATTAATCATGATTCAAGCTAGATTTCATCAATTAATCATGCGATCATGCTTAGAATAACATGAAATCAATTATATCATAACTCAAATCAAGATCAAAACATCATAGCATCATGATTCAAAGTGGTCGAATGTTATAGAACATCTAATGAGCTTGGTTGAACATCAACAAAGCATAAGAAAGCATGAATTAATCATTAAAACCATGAAAGTAAAATGAAATATAAGAGAAAAGTTAGAGATTATAACTATTCCAAGCTTGCTTCCTTCCTAAATATGACCAGAGCTCGAGAGAAAAGGAAAATTTTAGATTTTCTAAAATTTTTCAAGTGTTTAAAAGTTATCAAACTATGGCTAATCACCCCTATTTCTAGGCCTCTAAGTTATTAAGTTAAGCTTTAATCACCGTTGGGTGATCTTAGCTTAATCACTAACTCTTAACTAATTTTAAGGGGAAATTACATTATTGACATTAATGAAAGATGAACAAAATTCATATATTAAACATATGTTGGAACTTGGCCATGACTAAATTTCTACACTAATTTATATACATTTATTCCTTTCAATTTACCATAATTTATCTATGTAAAAGTGCAATTGAATGTTCCATCCTATATAAAAAAGGTGTCTTAATGATTTTCTCCAAAAAATTTGAAATTTCCTATCTTGGACCTCTTGGATTAAGCTTTCGGGAACTTTCAACATTCTAAATTCCTAAGGTCTTTTGTTGACTTGATCCTAATTATACCTTCTCGACCTAATATTTAAGTTCAATTTCATTATCAATTTTGAAATCCAAGTTGTAGAACTCTTCCAATTTTAAAATCTAACTCCAAGCTAAAAGTTGACTTTCTACAATTGACATTGCTTAAAATTTGCTTTTGTCACTAAGTTAATTTTCTATAATGACTTTTAAAATAAGTTTTTTTTCATCCAAATATCATCAATAACCACTCTAATAACCTTAAAGGACATACCCTAGTCAACTTTTGACATTCTTACTTTTTCGAGACTCGAGCCTTGATTTTTTGAATCTGGCATTAAGCCTAGATGCCTTATTATGTTATACTAAGCTCATTGGATCAAACCAGATGCCTTACTAAATTAGACAATTAAGCCCAGATGCCTTATTATGTTAAACTAAACTCATTGGATCAAACCAAAACCTCAATTGGACCTTTTTGTCAATTATAACTCATTTGAGAATATTTAAATTAGAAACGTTCATTTAAACTCTAAAATCAAAAAAAAATCAATTAGGAGCTCGAACAAAATAAGGTGTCTACAGCTGTCTTTCTTTGGCTATTGCTAAGAACTTAGGAACAAGGCAAAGACTAAATAGCCATAGTTTTCTTAGGACCTAGTAAGCCCCTCTATATGAGGATTTTTTTCTTTATTCTTTTTTTTCTTTTGTTTTTTTTTTACACCTATAATATCCTAACTAACTATACTAATGAAAAGGAATGTCAATCCTTACCAATCTTCCGCTTAATCAATGAGGTGCTAATTCTACCAATCTTTTGTCTAACTTAACAGATTAGACTTAACAACAAAAGTAAAAATGATGACTTTACTTGTCTTCTTCATAACCAAATAAAGCGGACTAACACACTGCTTACTTCATTGGCCTTCTACTTAACCAAATTAAAAGGACTTGAGACTGCCAACTTTATCGGTCTTTCACATAACCAAATATAGTAGACTTCCACATAATGCCTACTTCAACAAACTTACGCATTGCCAAACAAAGAAGATTTGACTCAAAAACATACTTCATCAATCTTTTAGTTAATCGGGTGAAGATCAAAAAAGAAAACTAACTTCACCAACCTTCCACATAATCAAATGAAACGTACGAAAGAATCACAAACTCCACCAATCTTTTCAATAACCGAATGAAGTTGACCAAAAAAATCTACATGCAATTTTCTACTAAATCGAATGGAACTTACTCAAAACCTACTTCATCGACCTTCCATATAGTGAAATGAAAAAGACAATTGACTACATTGGTCCTCTATCTAACTAAATAAAGATGACAAAAGAAAAACTCTGCCAATATTCCATATAACCAGATGAAGCTGACTCAAACCCGACTACACATGTCTTTCATATAACCAAATGAGATGAATAAAAGAAAAAAATTTATCTCTATAGGGCATACCTTCCCTACAAGGTGCCAATTTTATTGGTTTTCTCTTAACCAACTAGATTGGACTTTCCTCTTTTCTTTTCCTCTTTTAAGTACCAACTAAATTAGGTTTACTCACCAAGGAAAAAATGATATTACCTGTGGTATCATTCATTGGGGAATGATTTTGTTTCGACTGATGCCACTGAGGACATCTTTCCTTTGAATAGCTCTCTTTAATGCAACATGATTGCATATGCATGATTCTCACTTTCATATTAATATGCAATCATAATATAGGATTTATCCTAATGTCATTCATTATCCGTTTTGCTCTAACAAAACATTTGTCATGCAATGCTGCTTTCAGTCTCTTTCACATTCAATTATGGCTTCCATGACCATCTTTGTCTTTCATTCTCATCTTTCTCTAGAAACATTCAATACTTATTCTTTCAACTAGGTAACATCCTTCAATCTTTGTTATCATTCATAAACTTTTTGGACCTCAGATCACCAAAATTTGAAACAGATACCAATTTTCGAATAAAACATTGGCTTTTCTTATCAAAATATCAAGGCATCCTATGTTCATTCCTCATCAATTTATTAATCGTCATTAAACAAATCAATAATAAATAGTACACCAAAGGATGAGCCAAGGAAAAAAGTTCATCATGAATTCATTTCAAAACTTGAAAATGCTCAATAATTAATTATCTGAAAAATGTTAACAATTCACAAAAAGGTTTAGTGAATGCTTAAAAAAGACAAAAAAATTCAAAAGGTTGGTTTTTTAAGCAATAAGATCCCATATCTTTAAAAAATGAATCTGGTTCAAGTTAAAGATATCACCTAATAAATCACTTCATTTAGACATAGCACTTCTTTTGCAAACTCTTTTAGACTATGTTGCATCTTTTTTTGGCTGCAGACATCATCCTAAACAAGAGTGAACAATTCTTTATAGCTGTATGAACCCAACATTTTGGCATTTAGCGTGGAATCTTGCAAACCCAATAACCTTTGGCATTTGCCTCTTGCACAAATCCAATAATATTTGGCATTTATCTTTACACCATTTTCTTCAAATATAATACTTTTTCACCCTATCAAAATTCACTAGACCGGATAACTCATTCCCATCCATCTCAATCAATATCAATATTCCTCCAAAGAATGCCCTCTTCACCATATAAAGGCCTCCCAATTTGGAGTCCACTTGCCCAAGCATCCTTCTAGATTGAAAAAATTTTCCTAAGCACAAACTCACCCTTGTGAAACTTTCGAGTATGAACCTTCTTATCATGCACTTTTATCATTCTATTTTAATATATTTGCCTATGAAAAATAGGTCTAAACCTTTTTTTCCTTAATGACATTGAGCTATTTATATCGGGTTCTGACCTATTCAGCCTCGTTCAATTCGATTTTGATCAATACCCATAATGAAAGAATTTCCACCTTTATTGATAGCACCCCTTCTATCCCATTAACCAAGGAAAATGAGGTAGCATCCATAGAGGTACGAGCTGAAGTTTGATAGGCACACAAAGTAAATGGCAACTTCTCATGCCAATCTTTATACATCTTAGTCATCTTTGACATAATCTTCTTTATGTTCTTATTAGCTACTTCTATTGCCCCATTCATTTTTCAGTGATATGTTGTTAAATTATGTTGCTTGATTTTCAATTGTGCACACTTCATGCATCATTTTATTTTTTAAATTTGACGCATTATTAGTATTGGTTCTTTCTAGTATTCCATATCGACATATTATTTCTCTTTTAACAAATTTGTATACCACCGACTTAGTCACATTCGCATAAGAAACTACTTCCACCCATTTAGTGAAGTAATCTATTACCACCATGATGAAGTTATGCCCACTCAAAGCCTTTGGCGTAATAGGGCCTTTCATATCCATGCTCGATATTGAAAATGGTCACAGAGATATCATCATGTGCAACTATGAAGGAGGCATATTAACCTTGTTTGTACGTATATGACATTTGTGACATCTGTGTGCATACTTTATGCAGTCACCCTCCTTGGTCAACCAATAATATCCTTGGCTCATAATCTGCCTGGCTATCATGTGTCCACTAAGTTATGTTCTATATATCCTTTAATGAACTTCTTTTGTTATCTTTTTAGCTTTAGTGGCATTCACACACCTCAAAAGCACTTGGTCCCGATTTCTTTTGCATAAGACTTCACCATCAAGGATAAAACTCATAGCCATTCTCTAAATAGTCTTCGATCATTTTCAGTAGCATGATCTAGATATTGCCAATCTTTGACATACCGCAAAATGTTATAAATTATAATTCTTTCAAACTCCATATTGTGGTAATAAGTAAGGATCTCATGAATACTCATTTTAATCGGCCCCACTCTAGCTCCATTAGTTACCTTTATCATGGCATACAAATAAGCCAATGCATCGACGATTCAATTTTCCTCCCTAGGAAAATGTTGAAAATCAACCTTCTTAAATCCTTTTACAAATTCGAGAATCAAGTTCTTCTACTGCACTAACTTCCCATCATAGGTTTCCCATTCACCCTAGAACTAATATATCATTAGAGTTGAATCACCATACACCCTAAAAAATTTCATCTTTTACTCAATAGTAGGTTGCAAGTCTATAACATATGCCTCGTACTTAGCTATGTTATTGGCACAATCAAAATTCAGTCTAGCAGTAAGTAGATAATGATCTCTATTTGGGGAAATTAATATCACTCCTATACCAACCCTATGGCATTAGCAGCACCATTAAAGTACATATTTCAAGTTCTCTCTTTAAGCAACACCTTTTAATCTTGAGATATCCATATCAAATCTTCATTTGGAAAGTCAAAATCCAATGGCTCATAATCTTTCATTGCCTGATGTGCTAAGAAATCAGCTACAGCACTACCCTTTATGGCTTTTTAATTCAAGGACCCTATGCCAAACTCCAAAAGTAGCACTTACTACCTTGGAGTCATTCTTGAGAGAGCCAGAGCTTCACACAAGCATTTAATCCGATCGAACTTTGCAATCGACAAGGTTATGTGATAGAGCATATATTGCTTAAGCCTTTATGTAACTGAAACTAATGCACAATAGATTTTGTGTACCAATGAGTAATTTACCTCATAGTCTATAAACATTTTGCTGAGCTAACAGATCATCTACTCTTTCTTCCCCATTTCATCATGTTGCCCTAGCACATATCCCATAGACCTTTCAAATACAGACAAGTCCTAGATTAATGGTCATCTAGGTATTAGTGACACAACCACTGGTAGATTAGAAAGATAATGTTTCACCTAGCATTTCATCATTGCATTCACCATGATCTTATTTTCGTAGAAGCTGGAATATTGGTTCACACTATGCATAAGCTAGGATATGAACCTTCCAATATAGTTTAATATTTCTAAGAAACTTTGCACCTTTTTTTTATGTATGAGGTCATGGCTAGTCCTGAAAGGCTTTAACCTTTGCAAGATCCACTTCTATACCAACCACAATGCCCAAAATTTTCCCAAAGGTAACGCCAAAAGTACACTTAGCTAGATGAAGCTTAAGTTAGAATTTTCTCAAAATTTTAAACAACTTTCTAAGGTTTCTAGCATGTTCACTTTTTTTAACAGACTTGGCAATTATAGCATCAAAATACACCCCCATCTCCTTATGTATCATGTCGTGGAACAAAGTCACCATGGCTTTTTAATATGTTTCCTCGACATTCTTCAAGCCAAATGGCATCCTCTTATAATAGAATGTACCCCACAAGGTTACAAACGTAGTCTTCTCCATATCTTTTGACACCATTTTAATCTAGTTATAACCAAAAAAGCCATCCATAAAGGAAAACAAAGAATTCTTTATTATGTTGTCGACCAATGTCTCTGTATAAGGTAACGGGAAATTATCCTTACAGTTTGCCTTGTTTAAGTCTCAATAATCCACGCATATGTGTATTTTTCCATCTTTTTTCAGACAAGCACAATGTTTATCACCCATTTAAGGTATTTCATCATTTTTAAAAACCCAGCATTTATCTACTTTTGCACATTTTCTTTTATTTTTAAGAGCATCATTGGCTTCATCCTCTTTAATTTCTGTTGCATTCCTTTACATCTAAGTTTCAATGAAAGCTCGTGCACTATTATGTTCGTATCCAATCCTAGCATATCCTGGTATGACCAAGTGAATACATTTTTAAAATCAACTTCTCTTAAATGGATAAAGATTTCGTAGTCCCAATTTTGACTTCTCTTTTACACTCTTTGGTAGCTAAATTCATTATGTCCAAAGATTTTTTACGGGGCATGATTTGTCTCTCCTCTTCCTTGATCAGTCTTAATAAATCCAAGGGTAAGTCATAGCCTTTAGAATTTTTATTAGAATATACCTCATCCTGATGAAATGATTTATCAGAATTGACCCCCAAATGGTCAACCTTTATCTTCATACCTCTTATGTCAACATACCGAAGAAAGGTTTAAGCATTAAAGTTTTGGGTGTATATATCAAGACATTGTAAATCAAGATATATTATGGTATTAATAATGTTAGTTTATTTAAGTGAAGACAATTAGTCAATTCAAGAAATAAAGCATTCACAGGCAAACAAAGACACATGAATATGAAAATGCATCATGCTTGTTATTTATTTACCAATGACTAATAAACTGAGCCCAATACAAAGAAGACTTAATTGTTGTTTGGCCTCAAATTCAGGGTGGAATCTTAATATTCATCAAAAAAAGGCCTACAATCTATAGAAATCTCATTATCATTTTAAATCTGATGATCATAGGCAAAGAGAATACCCAACTCTAAGATCTCCTGCTCTATCAATGAAGATACTAATGCTTTTAAAGGCCTCCCTCAATAAAACTAGGACATCTCTCATGTGACTTTCTTTAACCGCATAACGAAATATATCTAAAAAAGAATCAGAAGTTCTTCCATCCATTCTCAGTTTAAATCCCAGTATCCTAGCCATCCTCTTGTCTTTAGCTTTCTCAGCTAATTCTTTCTTTTAAGCAGTATTTGATTTATAAGTCAAGCCATTCTTTCCTATATGATTAACCACTCTCAAGGCTCTGGTCGTTCCTTATAGATGCTTTCCTAATCCTTTGCTGACGGTCATCTTAAACCCATCCTAGTACTCCAAGATAAGCGAGCTTGAACAACCGATAGTTCCTCCCCTAGATATGTGGCATTTATAAACTTAAAGGACTAAAAGAAAAGATCAGGAATCTCCTCATCATGATCAATGTAAGGTGCATCAATAGATATGAGTGCCATAATGTCTTCTTCTCCACTGATGACAACCATTCTATCATCCACAATTAATTTCAATTTTTGGTGCAACGAGACGAGAATTGCCCCTACAAAATGAATAGGGCTTACCATCATACAATTGTATGAAGGTATAATGTCCATCACTAGAAATGCCACTTTAAAAGTATATGGGTCGATTCTTAGAGGAACTGTAATCATACCAACCACTTCCTACTTAGTGCTATCAAAAGCAGTGGACAATAGTGTCACTATTTATATTGTGTGAGGCATCAACAGACATCTTCTGCAAAGTGGCTAAATGTAGCACATTCAATACGAAACCATTATTGATCAGCACTTGCAGCAAGGTATAACCTTTACAATTAACAATGATATACAGAGCCTTCATGTTACCTCTCATTTCTGAAAGGATTTCATCATTACTAAATTATATGAAATTATCTGCTAATATGTTATCTGCTAACCAACCCATTTTATCAATCTAATTCAAGACCTTTAGCAAAGCCTTTCTATGTGGTTTCGAGTTCAACAACAAAGATAGCATAGATATTTTACAGGTTGCTTGTTCAACTGCTCCACAATGCTATACTTACTATGCTTTATAAACGTAGAAACTCATCAGCTTCTCACTCACTCACTAGCTCTTTCTCTCCCTAGAAACAGTCTTTATTACTACTTTTAACTCATCTCTAATCTCTTCGAAACTAAATTTTAATATCAGGCAGAGCATAACACCTCCCACACCTAGTCATATGACTTACTCCCTTCACATCATCAACATGAATATTCGGTTCTCCAGATATGATGGTATCAAATTCATACTTCCATCAAACTACTTTATCACTCCAAATATCAGGCTTAACACTCGAACAAGGAAGCTTCTAAAGTCATTCAATTAAGCATAAATTTTGGCTTACCCAAGTTTAACTCAACTTAGTTTATCTAGGCTATATCATTTAAGCATTAATTAAGCCAAGTCCACTCAATCACACTAAGATCTCACTTAGGACAAACCTAAATCAAGTGAGATTGCTCCAGTCAAACTTTATATCGAGTTTATTAATCATGATTTAAGCTAAATTTCATCAATTAATCATGCAATCATGCTTAGAACATGAAATCAATTAAATTATAACTCAAATATGATCAAACACCATAGCATCATGATTCAAAGTGGCCAAATGCTATAAAAAATGTAATGAGTTTGGTTGAACATCAATAAACTTAAGAAAGCATGAATTAATCATCAAAATCATGAAATTGAAATGAAATTAAGGAGAGAATTTAGAGATTATACCTACTCCAAGCTTGCTTCTTTCCTAAAGATGATGAGAGCTTTAGAGAAAAGGAAAATTCTAGATTTTCTAAAATTTTCAAATGTTTAAAAGTTATTAAACTATGGCTAATCTCCCCATATTTATAAGCCTCTAAGTTAGTGATTTAAGCTTTAATCACCCTTGGCTAATCTTAGCTTAATCACTAACCTCTTACTAATTTTAGGGGGAAATTACATTATTGTCATTAATGAAAGATGAACAAAATTCACATATTAAGCATATGTTAGAATTCGGTCATGACTAAATTCCTACGCTAATCTATGTACAAGTTTTATTCCATTCAATTGACCATGATTTATCTATGCAGAAGTGCAACTGAATATTCCGTCCTATACCAAAAATGTGTCTTAACAACTTCCTCTAAAAAAATTTGAAATTTCCTATCTTAGACCTCTTAGATTAAGCCCTTGGAAACTCTCGGCATTCTAAATTCCTAAGGTCCTTTCTTCACTAGTTCCCGATTACACCTTCTTCACCTGCAATCTATGTTGAATTTCATTCTATTGTAATCAAGTTTAAAATCTGAGTTATGGAACTCTTCTAATTTCAAAATCTAACTCTAAGCTAAAAGTTGACTTTTTATAGTTGACTTTGCTTAAAATTGACTTTTGTCATTATATTAACCTTTGATTATGACTTCTAAAGCAAGCCTTTATTCGTCCAAATTATCATCAATAACCACTCTAATCACCTTAAGAGACATATCCCAGTCAACTAAGCCCCAATTTTTTGAATCCGGCACCAACCCTCTAAATCAGACAACTAAGCCTAGATGCCTTGTTATGTTAAACTAAGCTCATTGGAACAAACCATAACCTCAATTGGACCTTTCTACCATCTATAACTTATTCGAGAAGACTCAGACCTAGAAAATTATATCTAACCCTTAAAATCAAGAAAAATCAATTAAGAACGCGGACAAAATAGAGTGTCTATATAGGTGGGAAGTTATTTAAAGTAGTGGGTGAAGTGAAGATTATGAGAAATTTCACCTTGAGGGTCTTTTGGTTATAAGCAATGAAAAAAAATTATATGACAACATACTTAGAAGTGTAATACTTATTCTAGAAAAGAGAAAGAAAAAGCTCTTATATTTGAAGGAAAAGTTAACAAAAAGATTTCTTAAAGCCACCAACCCATGCTTTTCAAGACATTGAAAAACTAGCGTAAACCCATGCTATTTGGAGTTAACTTCACTGCCCACTGCACAACCTACTTGCAAGTTGCAATATCTGACCGCACTGCTCCACAACGCGCTACTGCTAGGGGAATTGCTCCAAGGAGCACTAATATAGGGCCATTAGTGTCCGACACATTGCTGCCAGGTGCACTACTCCAAGGTGCACTGTTCCAGGAGCACTGATGTGGTAAGCTATGCGAGGTTGGATTGTCAACAAGCTTTGCTAAGTTGGTGCAAACATGCTCTCTGCAAGGTAGCGTTGTTGGCAAGTTTTGCCAAGCTATGTTGCCAACAAGCATGCTCAACTCAGCACCAAAAAAATGCATCTACAAAAATTTAGTTGACTTTGACGTTAGTTTTAATGTTAAAACACCATATGCGATCTACAATCAACGTATCAAATGACACTACTATTTTTTAGATTGATTATAAAACTGTCGTCAAAATGAGTTGAAATGGGTTTGGATAGCAGAAATTTTTTGCTTGTTGAAGGCCGAGCTTCACCTTTTGTATCCAAAAAAGCATGTTTCACTACTTTAAATATTTTAAAATATTTTTTATAATATATTTTTATAATAATATTTATATTTTTTCATAATTAAATTTAAAAAATATATTTTATTTATTAAATTATAATCTGAACCGAATCAAACTCAAGTTTAACACATCGTATCTCAAATCAAATCCAATTCAAAATATACCCACTTGATCGATTGAGTAATAACCTGAATGTTGTTAACCTGAACCGGAAAGATAACCCGATACGCAGCCTATAGATTGAAGTGGATTGTTGGTATTAAATAACTCCTTAATTTATCCCGGAAGAAAAAAAGGCTCAAAATTAGACGTGTGAGCTCAATTAAGACAGACAATAGAACCACTACAACTCCCAAGTCCAAAATAGCATCAAGGGTTCATATTAATCAACTTGATGCCTGGATGGCGGCAGTAAATGTGTTTAAAGAAGAGCATGAAACATGTCATTAGCGCTAAATCTGTGTAATGGGAAGCAAATCAACGTGTCCTGCCGGCAACAAAAGCTAATAATCTGCCTGTCATCCAGTCGGTGCTTTTACATTCCTTGTAGAGTTTGACACGTTCAAAATTTGCCCATGGTCTTGGATTTGACTACGAGAGAGAGAGAGAGGGAAGCCCTATATTGCAATCTACCCTGGTCTAACCTTCAAGTTAAGTCATCTAAAACTCTTTAACTCAAGGCAATTTTATTTTAATTTAACGTGGTTTTCATGGTTGGAAATGTAATTTTAGCACCCCCATTATCTTGAATTCGGTGGGTATATCTAAATTGTATTTAGTAGATCAAGTGTCTGTAAAAAAGTTTGTAGATGGTTTTGGAATGGCAACAAGCTGGAAGTCAATAACAAAGAATGGTGGAATTACAGCGAGATAGGCGTCAGGCCCCGACCCCCCCAACCCATACGAAATAAGTTGTATAGCGTTGACGGTCGTTGATGGTGAACAAAGCAAAACTAGTGGCATTTGATCATAAGACCTTAGGAGTTTGGACCCACATGGCTAGTTTTCTTCCTGTGTTTGACTTAACAAGGAACCCCCTCAACTTCCCCTGCCCGTGCTTGCTTTCAATGTTAAATATGAAAACCATACAAAAGTTGTGCAAAGTCTTAAGTCGACCTTTTTTTTTTTCTTACTTGCCAAGATCCAAAGTAAGTCTTTCTTTTTCTATGGGGCCACGAAGACGCAAATAAATCTACATTGCATTTTCTTTTCTGAAAAAAAACTGAACAAGATACAAACGTTAAGTTTTAAACCCAAATTTATTAATATCGCCTTTCAAAAATATTGATAAGTTAATTAAATTAAATTCAAAGTTCAAGTCCATGTTTCGGATATTTGCCGTACGATCCGAACAATTATATTTCGGAAGGCAAGGAAACTATGAAACTGTGGGCGCAATATACTCATGTCAATTGGCTCTATGATGGTAAAGATAACATATCATACAATCCGACAAAGTTTCAACAGTTTAGGAGCCTTCTTTCTCTACTTGTCAGACCTCACCTAGTTCTTTACGATAAAACCCACAAACTGGCTTAAACAGTGCAAAAACAAGGGTAAACTCAACTCTCTCCGCTGACATCCTGTAAAGGCTGGCCTCAGAATGGACCGTTAAGAGGGTTAAGAAAACACCACTGCCAACCACACTTCTCGTAAGCTCAAGGACTTATTTCTCCCAAGCAAAAAACCAAAAATCCTAAAAACCCGAAAAGATGTTTTTCTTTTTCTTTTTCTTTTTTTTTTTGGGATAATTAGCGATCAGTCACTTCCATGGGGTTCTGAGAGACAAAGAGTGCAAGTGATTATGCTTAGGCACGTCGAATCCCCGTGAAGTAGTTGAAGTCATGGTGCTGGACCCTAAGTTGCTTTAGCCACGAATCTGCCACGCTTAATAGCGACACTAGCCTTTCTTGGTCCCGTCCACAGTTGTCCGAGACCCACACATCGCCTTGCATCTTGTAAGTGGCCAAGCCAAATGGTCGAAGGGACATGCCCTCCCCTTCCTTCCGCTTCCTTTCGGCACTCTCAATGTCATCTTCGGGGTCCATGTCTAAAACCAGAATAAACATCAGCAAAAGAAGCATATATATCTTGGTCTAAAAGAGCAAGCAATTCTTCTTATTTTTCTTACACGCACACACATGCACAAAATTATCTTCATTATTAGATTTTTTTTAACCAATGATAAGAAAGGGATTCTAGCAAAAGCTGAAAGAAATAGACTAAAAGAACACCTTCGAAAGAAGACGATAGAGTGTGAAAAGTAAGGAAGCATGTGGACAAGTCCTTTATGGTCCTTCCCATGGGAATGTGGTAAATTGGGTACCTGATATTATCAAATATCAACCAGTAATCCTTTGTCAAAAATCCGAATCTATCTTTATAATAAGTTGAGCACATAAATAAAGTATGTTAATTGGATAGTTCATTTTTTCTTAAAATATTTATATCCAACATATTATTTAGATATGATTATAAAAGTGAAAAAAACTTTAAATAAAAAAAATTGAATTTGTGCATATTGACCACATACCCGAATCTAACCTTTACCTTTGAGTCTGGGTAACATAAAAACTAATCGGTAGACTAAATATTTAAATCTATGCTTACTAGCTATGCACGTAAGGTCAAAGACAAGAGGAAGATTTTATAAGAGTTGCTCTAATTTTGCATAAATTTTTTGTTGTTGTTTTTTTTTTTAATTTCTTTTATCTGGTTATAATTTGCTTGTCGTGTGTGCATTTGTTTGTGAAAGAGATGAAGAGAGAGACCAGGCAACTGCCATCCAACTAGCTGGAGAAAGATCAACGCTCCTCAATGACATCAAACCAGGGTATCTTCCAGATAATCCGTTAATCTGTAAAAAGAGAGTACAATCAACAGAATCTACAAGCTTGAAAGAAAAAGGTTTTAGCCTAAAGTAAATGGTCATAATGATCCCAAATTTTAAAACCACAATATCTGAAAGTGCATTACTTATTATTCTTCTTTCGAACAATAGTTAAGAGTTAAAACACAATTTTAGATGAAAAGCAAGAACTTATGCTCCTGGAAGTATGATATTGATAAATATCCTCGAAGAAAAGGAAAAGATTAATCTTAAGAATTTTAGACTAAATAACATGAGACAAAGTCTAAGAGAGAGAGAGAGAGAGAGAGAGAGAGATTGAGATCATGGACAAGCAAAAATATGCAGATAAACAAAAGCAAAGAATTTTCATGTTCAAAGGTCAAAAGTTATATTTTATCTTTATAAGATGCTTATATTCTGATAAATGCATAGCTGTTTTTTTATCATGGTCTAATCAATTCCATTGTTTTAGGGAACCCAGAAGGCCGATAAAGTGCAAATCAAAGTAAAAAAAGACAATGCAAGCAAAGTAATATTACAAGGCCGGCCAAAAACATAAAGAACGAAGGAGGTGAGTATGAAAAATACTTTATCCATGAGCGGGACTCGTCCATAAGGAGTTGATGTCTCGAAATACTGACAGTAAAGATAACCCAACCTATTATTCACATGGCAAAGGCTGTCTTGCTCGGACCCTCCGTCCTCCGACGAGCATCCATCCCATCTCCATAACTTGTCACTCTCGCTTTCAATATCACTGCATGAATCACTCAACGAATCCCTCTCGCCATCACCTGATTCCGTCTCTTCCCTAATTTCATCAAATTATTAAACAATTCAATTGCATACTTCCAGCGGACAATGTTTTGTTAGCCATGAATTTCATGTGATAAACTAAATCCAACTCTGAAAATATTTATTAAAGGAAAAAAAAAAGATTTACCTTAAGTAGTTAAGTGAAGAATTGCTGGTAAAGATTTGAATGGCAGAGAGATAAGGAACATAGTACTGGACTAAGGTTTCGCTGTCGTTCAAAACGATGGGAACTCCAGCCCCATACGCACTCCATTCATCATAACAATTCCAAAGATCGGCCATTGTGAAATATTCAACCTTTTCTCTCTCCCAAGGGTGCCACAAACGATTAAGTTTCCTAATCTCACTCTGCAAAATAAAAACATTAATCAATGATCATAATCACACAGGATGAAACCATAATCAAGATAATGAATTTTGTTTTCCCTTTTTTATTGCTAACCTTGGGAAGGAATTGGGATTTGACCGTTGGTGTTGTGCAGTGGAGAAAGCACTCGAGGTTTGATCGCATTATCCCTGCGTCACACTTCATGATTCCAACCACAGTGAGAGAGAGACAGAGAGAGAGAGAGAGAAATTGGTTTCTCTCAATCTCGACGCTGACAACAGAGGAAGTAGTAGAAAACAGAGGAGATGGAGAAGGAGAAGGGGAGAAAGATTGTCGCTATTTTGTTAGATAAAATCAAATCTGTGTCTTGAGAGAGAGAATTTTTAACGTTTGGGGATTTTAAGGAAACAGAAAAGAGAAAATAAATAAATATCTTTGTATAGGACCTAGTCTTTGTTGGTAATTGACAATGTTGTCTAATTCAACTCTTTTCCGGTCACCGGTTGATTTGAGTCACTCTTTCGCTGCAAAAAGAAAGGATCAAAGTATGAAACAACAAGCGAAGATAAAAGGGAATTCCGCTCTTTTTTTTTTTTTGGTGGGGGGGGATGTTTTCTTTTCTTTTAAACTTAAAAGAAAACTCAAAAGCCTACTCTGCTTTGATCAACGATGAAGCAACGATATTTTATTCTCTTTGTAGAAAGTCACCACCATTCAATGTTTAATTCTTGGAGTTAATCCCAAAACCCACAACGCAAAACTAGCCAAATTGAGTTGAAAAACACCCAAATTTCACTCCAACTTAGACAGCTTAAACAAAGGAAGTAAAAGAGCTTTAATGACAAAAGTACGAAAATTTTCCAGACGTTTCAACGGAAACTATGATTTCTGGGTAAAAGATTTAATGGCTTCGAGTCTTTTAAGTTGGATCGACGGGATTTTTCTAATAGAAAATAAAATTAAAAAAAAAAAAAAGAAGAAGCAGCAGCAGCTATTCCGAGGAAGAAAAGCAGAACCTAAACAAAACAAACAGTCAATAATAAAAACAGAGAAAAAGAGTGAAATATCAATTGTCAAATTTATTCAATCTGAATACTAACTTTTGGTTTCATAAGGAAACTCACAGAGACAGAGAGACACTGTTTGCAAAATTAAATTTTAATAAAGGAAGAAATCTTTAAATAAAGAAATAGATATCTAATGATATTAATTAATATATATATTTTTCATAGTTTAATACAAATAAATGCATTAAATATTTGCTGATATTTTGGCAAAAGAAGTGTCTAGTGTAGATGATATATAAAGAAAATTATAATTAAGGTAATACTTTTTAGTTTAGTAAGAATAATACATTGAATATAAAATAATTTTAAAGTAATAATGAAATAATTCTTAATTACATATATAGATACCAATTAAGGAAATCATAATAAATATATGAAAAAAATTAAAAATTTTTAAAATTTAATAAAGTTTAATAAATAAATTTTATATTTAACTAAAATTTAACACATGAAATTGTGATAAAAAATAATAATATTTTGAAAAATAAATTTTTTATTTTAAAATATAACTTTTTTCTTAAACAGATGAGAAATTATGTAAATAATAATGTATTAATTTTTTTTTTCAAGAATTAGATATATTTTAGAATGAACTTTAAATCATACTATTATCTTTTATTATAAGTTTAAATAAACTTTTAAATAAATATTTTCAACTCAATTCACTCCCCATGATAACATAAATTCAAGATTTTAATGTTGGTGGAAATTTTTAATATAAAAATAATATAAATCTAATAATTTTTTAATGTCAAATGACTCTAGAAAATATTAATAATATATAAAGCATCAAAAAGAATTATTATGACAATGAAATTTTTTTACATGACTTTTTTTTTTAATTTATCTTTTATTTTTTTAAATATATATTAACAACATGTTATAGTTTCTAATTTACTTATAAATTAAAAAAAATCTACTGTAAATATTTTTTTTTCTTTTAATATTTATCTTTATTTTTTATTTTTTGGATTTTGTTGAGATTAACTAACTATATTTATGATTTGACAAACCTTTACAAAATCATCTAGATTGACATTTTGTTACAATCTTTTACTAAAGAAGTGGAGTTTCCACATTTAGTCATCAATTGTTCTTTTTTTTTCTCTTTTAATTTTATTATTTATATTTTATTTATTTTATTTATTTATTATTTTCCATTCACTCCTTAAAACGTTTTATTTATTCTTTGGTGAACGATGACTTAATTTTTCAACTAATTAACTCAAACATTCAACGCTTAAAATAATAAATGCAACAATTAATTTGGATAGATCAAAAATTTCCATGCTTCGTTAAAAATCCTATTTCACTAACTTCCTTTAAAGGCTCAGTCTTCCCTAAATAACAGCATTGATGTCATCATATCAGCTCCTGTTCCTAATATTAATTCGAATAATTAAAATATTAATTATAAAACTTATAGATATAAAACGTTTAATATAAACATAAATAATAAATTTTTAATATATATATATTATATTCGTATTTAAAATTTTTATATATTTAATAATTTATTAAATTTTATATTTATTAAATTAATAGAAAATATAATATATATATATATATATACCCGAATTATGTGCCTTTTTTATTGTTACAGAGAATTGGGATTGCAGGGCAGAGTTGAAACTTCGAATGCAATTTATTTTGTATTTTTTCAATGTATTTCTCTTTGAGATAAAATATCTTTAAAAATAAATTAAAGTAATCCTCCCGGTAATTTTGTAAAAGGGTGAATCGAGGCTAATTGGTATTTCCCGTCCAGACCCAGCCTAACCGCTCGTATCACATTTCAGCTCTGATTAGAGCAGCAACGCGCTGCCTGTATTTTACCCATCCGATTGCATTTCCCAGTCAAACTACATGGAGCTTTTGAATCAAGTGATGGACAGGTGTGTCGGTTTTATCTTCCTAACGTTGATATTTTTGTTAAATATTTATTATATTTAATATTTTTTAATATTATTTTCTTAATTTAATAAGTTATTTCAATTGGTCTGACTAACTTGATCGAATTGATGATTGGTGGTCTCATCAAGTTGACTTCTAATTAGGTGTTTAAACATTGGGTATTATTTTAACCAAAACTTCCTACTTAAATTGTACGGTTGAGTTTGCTTAAATGTAGATTTTGGATTCAATCAACGAATAAAAATTGATTTGGTGATCAAATCATTTGAACCATCAGTTTTGGTTTAACCAGTTTAATCATCGAATTAATTACTTTTATGACATTAAATAATTAAAAATTAAAAAAAAGATAAATTTTAAAAAATAAAAAATATAAGTAAATAAATTTATAAATTATAAAAATAGTTAAAATTTTAAATTAGGTTTTAATTTTAAATTTTGTTTTGTATGATTATGGAGTAATGGGTTGTATTTTGGGATTTTGGATTAAAACATTTTTTTGTTTAAAAATTGGGTTTACAATAAAAAATCAAATTAGGCTTTGGTTTAAAAAAAGCCCAAAATACATAAAATATATTAAATCTGGTTTTATTAGTTTTTTATCAATTTTTTCGATTTCAAATTCTCGACTTTTAATAATTTTATCTGGTTTAATATAAATTTGGTTTCATATATATATATATATCAATAGATCATCAGACCAATCGATTTTTAATTAAATTGATTGGTAAGTTTTTCATCAATGGATTCAATTACATTATTTGTAAGCATTGGTTAATGATTACGTGATTATTATTTTTTTTTAAAAATGATGTTTAATGCATTTATTAAATTAAAAGAAAGATAAATTCATTAATTATATTTAAAAAAAAACATCATTAGATATTGATTAACATATATTTTTAAAATTTTAATTCACTATTCACAAAATAAACATTATTGAATGGTTAACTAATATCATCAATAGTTTTGAAGTGTGTTGTATAGTTATAAATAGAATTTTAATCAGCTTTGATAAGCTTAGGGTATCAAGATAACACGTTTTCAATTTCAGATTTCTCAAAATAAGATAATATCCGCAATGTTTTACTAAATTAAAGCCCGCAATGTTTTATTAAATTAAAACAAAACACGACATTAATCCCAAATTTTGTGAAATTTATTGTTTATTATATATAACCTACCATTAATTTGTTTAGATAAAGTAAGGGATATGCTTTAGGTTTTTCCGTCAAAATAAAATTTTGTTTTTTAAAAAAATTATATAAATATTAAAATTTAATTTTAAATCTATTAAATATTTACTTCTAAAAAATATTATAATCTACTATTACAGATAAAATTTTTAACTTTAAGAGTAATATTAAAAAATTATCACATATTTTTATTGCCTTAAAATTTGATACACCCAGGCCCAGGATATGGGTGAGCTTTTTTCTTTTTTAAATGTAAATTTTAACAGGGTTTTTCGGGCAAGTAGGTATTTTTTTTTCTTTTTCTTTTTTTTTTTTTGTCAAAGGAGTAAGTAGTTATATAAGTATTTTTTTTAAAATTTAAAAGTGAAAGTTTTTGTGAATTTTTTCAACAAAAAGATTGAAAACATCTTCCACCATTATTATAATATTATTTAATATTTTTACTAATTTATTAATTAAATTAATATGATTAAATTAAATGATATTAAATTTAATTAAAGAATTATTAATTATATAAATATTTAAATAAATAAAATATATAAATAAAATACATGATATATTTTTAATTTTTAATTTTTAATAAATTAAAAATGTTTACGATTCACGTACCTGGTAATTAGTAAAACTATTGTCAAACTGTGGTCGAGAGACTACGAGAGATATCCAAAAAGTGAAAACTTAAAAAATTAAAAAAAAAAAAACCCTGTTTCCGTAGAAGTATTAGACGGATTAGCAACTAAGCCACGCAAAAAGAAAGATGATAATAAAAGGACACGTGGATTACCAGTACGGCATCCTCTTAAGAATGTGACAGTGAAAACGAAGAGCAAACTAATATCTTTGGTCCCCACTTTGACTGCTCTTATTTTTTTTCTAGCTCGGCTCACTCGCCTTTTGCTTATTATAACACGCACTACTTTTTTTTTTTGGGGCCAATTTTCTAATGCTAGATTGAAATGGAATACAATAGAATTTGACATCAAAATTTGGAGTTTTCTATTCAAATTTTGAGATAATAAATATTTTATAAAATGAGAAATAATTATTTTTATTATTTTATTTTTCATTATGTAATTTAAGATATTATTAATAAAAGCATATACTATTTTCATATTATATGGGGCATGAAAAATGAAATATACTAGAAATTGACATTGCATGTGAAGTTTTTCTATATAAGTTAAAGAGATTATTATTTTTTTATTATTACGTAATTAAAATTATTTGTAAAAAATATATGTATATAATATTAAAAAATGAAAATTAATATTATTAAAAAAGAAAAAACTTTGAGGGGGACATTTTATATTGTTGTAAGAATCAAAAGGAAAGGGCGTGGGCCTTTTGTCTGCCAGTGTCATGTACTTTGTGTCTGACCCTCGGGTCAATCCTTAATTATTTTTGTTTTTGTTAAGGAAATAAGGTGTATCTGTCCACACTGCACATCGATATTCAAAAATCACAGCTAAGAGTTCACATCGAATAATAAACTAAAATAAAATAAAATATTATTAGTTGAACTTATCTACCAGAAATAGTTGCACATTTTAACCCTGATTAAACCAACGAGCATAGTCCTTCGAATAGATTAAGCGAAACAAAGGTGGCGGGAAAAATAATATGCCTAGTTGATATATAGGTTTAATGTACACATGTTCACAAGCTGATCCACTGAGTCTATACATTATATTAACTAAAGGTTATATGTGAAAAGCATTATTCAAATTGACATATATTCAATTAAATTTATACATTAAAAATGTTAGAAGATGAAAGATAAAGAGAATTTTTTTTTTTTTTGGATTTTGAGGTGTGAGAAATATTTTTCTTAAGGCTTTGTAATATCCTTAGGATACAATAAAATCATAAGCTTTTAAGTAGAATAAAAAATTCATTTTATAAGCAATGAAAAGCCTCTTATAAGCAACTTGTCTATTGGATAAATTTTTTGTGTTTCTTCAACACATATTTTTTTATGCAAAAAATAATTGTCGGATTAATTATTATTGAATTATTTTGAAGAATAAATATGAAAATATTAAAATAATTATATTATTAAATTTAAGCTCAGGTGCTCAAGTATTCATCTTTGACATTAAATAATTACTAGCCTACTAAGTAAGCCTAATAATAATTTTGGCTGAGGCACTTAGCAAGTATTTTGGATCTATCAAATTATTGATAGATTTCACATATGTTATGGTAATTACCTTATTAGAAATTAATTTACTAATATAATCATATCTATGCTAATATGTCTAGATTTTTCATTATATATATATATATATATATCATTATATATATATCATTATATATATATATATCATTATATACTCTAGACATTGTAGTTGCACTATTGCAATACATGGAAATAGCTAGCATTGGTTGTAGCCATAACTTTAATCCAATAACAAATTTCTTAGCAATTTTGCTTCCTTGCTTGCATTAGTTAAAGTTATAAAATTTAGATTCCATAGTTGAATGAGAAATGTAAATTTGTTTTTGGATGCCCAATTAATAACACCTCCATCTAGTGTAAATATCTAACCTAATGTAGATTTATTATTATTTGCATTGGTAATCCAATTTCCATTAGAATAACCTTCGAATACTGCTGGGTAATCTTAATAATGTAAGCTAAAGCTTTTAGTTCACTTAAGGTATCTAAGAACTATTCCAATAGCTTTCTAACGAATTGCACTAGCTTTACTTGTATGCTTTGATAATTTGCATATTACAAATGCTATATCCGGCTTACTATAATGCATGACATACATTATACTTCCAATAGTACTAGCATATTCAAGCTACGTAATTACTTGATTGCAATTCTCGTTCATTGTCATATTGGAATCTTATGTAGTATTAAATAATTTAAATTGAGATGTTTAAATTTTGTAATTAATTTCTCAATATAACGACTTTGATTAAGAATATAGCCATTATTATGCTTCTTAACTTTAATTTTTAAGATTGTGTCAACCTCTTTTAAATCTTTCATTTTAAAAATAAAGATTAGATAACACTTTATCTCTTTTATGCCAATTATATTATTGCTAAAAATAAACATATCATCGACATAAAGACATATTATTACTCTATATTCTTTAGTGAACTATGACTAAATGCACTTATCAACCCCATTGTGTCTTAAACCATTTAATAATATGGCTGAGTCAAATTTATCATGTCATTGCTTAGGAGCCTGCTTTAGTTCGTGCAGTGACTTAATTAACTTGCAAACTTTTTTCTCATTTCCAGGAAGTATACAGCCTTTTGGTTGTTCCACATATACTTCTTCTTTTAAGTCACCATTTAGAAAGACTGTTTTAATATCCATTTGATGTACATGTAACTTAAAAATAGAAGCTAGAGTCATAAGAACTCTAATGGATGTTATTCTTGCTGCAGGAGCGTGTGTATCAAAATAATTTATGCCTCCATTTTGCTTGAAACCTTTAGCGACTAGTCTTGCTTTAAAGGTTTGTATTGAACCATTAGTATTGTACTTTCTTCTGAACACCCTTTTACATCCAATAGGTTTACAACATAGGTAAATCAACTGAGACTCATGTATTATTGGACATAAAAATAAGAATCCTAATAAGTATCTTTAGCCCGTTTCAAAGTGTTAGTTTGATTGGCATTTTTTCCAGTCTTAAGCTCATCAATAGTTAACATGTGTACAATTTTAGTTTCTTGAGCAATTTGTAATTTTTTATGACGTTTGCACAAGGCATTAGTAGAATTGATAATGAAACTCAAATTATTGAAAAACTCATGAACAGAGTGTACGTCTTTTGATGCAGCAACAAGAGCCAATTATAGCTGATAAGCTAACAATGCCATAATAAGAAGAAGGACAATCATTAAGAAATAATGCTAACAATGCATATGACTAGCCCTATCGTAACCTTGACCACGTATGTTCTAAACATCAAGACCATGACGAGAGAGAATAACAATATTTCATTCTTAAAAGTTAATGCAAATGTGTCTATAACATGAGTAAGATCAAAGAGCCATTCCCTAATAAAGCCAACTTTATCAATATATCTCAAAACAAGAGCCAATTTTTCTCTTTTAGATTCATCACAAGCCTCATCAATAGTAATGCAAAACTTTGAATTTTCAATATCCTTAAGAATCTTGTTTCACACTTTATTAGTAAGAACATGCAAATCTTTTTTTAAATTGAATTAGAAATATACTTAGAGGATTAATGAGCATTTTCCAACATAATTTTCTTAACATAATCATTATAGGAAGCTAGAAGTTCAATCAACTCCAAAAAATTTTCATGAATTTTTGAATTAGATGTCTCATTATGGCCTTTAAAGGCATAAGCTTGAGATGCAAGCCAGTGAACAACATCTGTAGAAGTTTTAACTCATAGCCTATTAGTCAAAATCTGTTTTGAACTTTGTTGATGCATTACTTTATCAATGTGCCTAGATTGTTTCATCAAATTCGCACAAGATCTTAGGGTATTATTATGTGGCGAATAAGGATCTTGTCCAAGGAGATTAAGAAATGCACAATTCTTCCTAGAATTAACTTTCTCCAATTTCTAAATCCTTTAATAGTGGATGCATCCCATCCAGGTCACCCATAGGGCTTTATGTTAAAAAAATAACATGGTAAATAATATGTTGCATCCTTAGTTGGAGAATACTCAAGCCAAGAAGAAAATTGAGTAAACCAAGAATATTGAAAATGCTTAAGGTGATTTTCTAGTGAATATGGATAACTAGAGAGATGAATGTGATATGGACCTGCTATCAAGTAAGCTCGTCGAATTTCATTTCACTGATTAACTGGATGTTCCCATATTGGTTGACATAACTTTGTATCACATTCTATAAAAGGAAGATTAACTTCTTCAACACTAACAATGGGTGACTTAGGAGAAATTTGAAAGAACTTGGGTGTTCAAGCCTTAAAGATTTGGATGGTATACTCCTTTCTGTATTATCAATATCTTTTTTTTTCTTTTAAAAATGAGTTCAATCTTTTTTGTTTGCCCATGAATGAATCCACAATATCTGCAATTATATAAATTTATTAATTTAATTTTCATAATAAATTTGCAAACACATTTATATTCTTGCAATAGAATATTTAATACTTATATACAAACTATAGAACAAAATACTAAACTTTTTAAAGAATTAACATGATTTTTAAATTAATTTACACAATCTTTCAATTTCTTAAATGAAACTTTTTTTTATTAATTTGTTTGAAAATTTAAAATTGAAAATATTATATATATATATATATATATAAATAAATTGTTAAAAAATATATTTTTAACAAAACAAGGAATAAAATATACCTTAAAAATAATAATATTGATAAATTCCCAATTCAACTTTGGTTGCTTCATAAATATTTAGGACAAATCAATATAATATTGCATAATAACAAAAATTAATAATATATATACACACTTTTTAACCAATCATAAAAGTTTTAACATACCCATCATAAAACAATAAGATTATATAAACATACATTTAAAAGATAAAAAATCTAACAAATATTTTGTCATTTTTGCTTTGTAAGGATGTTGATAATAAAAATAAAAAACAAGTGGCCTTATAATAGAAATTGAAAAAAGAAGATAAAAATTAACATAACTACTAACCAAGAGGGAGATCTTTGAAAGTAATAATCCAAGCAAGCATTAACTCTAAGCAAAATTAAATGAATTTAGAGATGAAGTGGAAAAGAAGATGAAGAAAATGAAAAATGAGTAATCTCTACTTTTTTCTACTAGAATCATAGAGAGAAAGCCAACATTTAGGAGATAATTTAACATGTTTGTGATGTAACTTATATGATAAACTGATTAATTTAAAGAGTTTATAAATAATTATTGGTGGGTAAAATAAAAAGATAAATAACAATGTAGTTTTAACTTTTTAAAAAAGTTATAGACAAAAATAATGAACTAAACAAATATAAATTTTATTTTGGGGGCCATTTAAATTTTTTAGTATATTAATACATATAATCATATAGATATAAAGGGAATTTCAAAATTTTTGAGGAGGCCAAGGTCCCCTGGCTTTCATGACCATTTGTATCTGATGATACGTCACCATTTTATCAACACTTAAATAGCTTTTTTAATACCGTTAATTATTTTTTTATTTACTATAATTTCAAAAGTATAAAGATAAAAATATTAAATGTAATAGTATATAGACTAAAAATGCTCTATTTATTATAGTACAAAGACTGGAGTTTTTATATTAATATTTATTATTTTTTATTTACCCAAATAGGTATTTCGAGATTTAATTCCCAAAATGTGCTTTTTTTTTTTGTACACTTGGGAACTTGCCCTTTCAGGGCCTAGAACTCACCGCTTAAGGAGGCGAGTTCCCATGTAAAAGGGACATGTATGTTGTGCTTATTAAAACAAAGCACCAAGCCAAGAAAAAAAAAAAAGAGTGTGAAGATTTAGATCAGCTTAGATATACTGAATTAATCTTAAAAGAAACATGAATGAGTGTGCATACAAATGCAATGCTTGGTTCTCTCATCATCTCTTTCCTTTAAACTCATGAAATTTCTCCATTCATTATCGTAGAGGTGGCAATTAGGTAGGCTCAAACCAAGTAATTTTGGATTTGGGTTGTTTCAGGTTCAAATTATTTCAAGTTTAGGTCATTTTGAGTTCGGATTATTTTGGCTCAGGTTTGAATTATTTCAGGTTTGAGTTGTTTCAGGCTCAGGTTCGATTCAAGTTTAGGTCTAGGGTCCTTGCTTCTCTTGGTTATCGTCTCATTATTATAAAAGTTAATTAGGTAGACTGGATCATTTTTGTAAATGTAAAACCTATAAGTTTTATTAACTTATATAAATATTGGTTATGTTTCCATTAATGATAATTGGATAAAATTTTCATTAAATTGACAATTATATATGATTGTACTTATGATTATCGTAGGTTTATGTTCTATTTTTTAAAATATTCATGTTCAATGCATATTTATTGAATATAAAATATAAAATCATAATTCTTTAATAATATCATATACAAACACATACCTATATATCATATAGGTTTATGCACTATCAATAAATAGGTTGATGCCTATATTATATATAAATTTATACTCTATCCATAAATAAGTTAATGCCACCTCATTAAAAAATAAAATTATTATTTATATTTATATTTATTTTTTAAAACTTTCAATGAAATGAAATTATTTTGTTCACTGAGAAAATATATAAATTCATATACTTTCAGTTAAACCTATCAAATGGTTGAGTTGGGTCGGTTTCAAGTTGTATTAATTTGGATTGAGTTATTTTAGGTTTTTAGATTTTTGAGTCATTTTTTGTTCATTTCTGCTTTAGGTTATTTCGACTTCAGGTCATTTTGGTTTCAAGTTAATCAGGTTTAAGACTTGGGTTAATTGAGTTTAGGGTCATTTTGGATTCAGATCATTTCGGGTTCGGGTCAATTGGATTTAATATTCAGGTTAATCGGTTTCAAGTTTATTAAGTTTAACACTTAAGTTTATCGAGTTTAGTTGTTTTAAGTTCAGGTCGTTTTAGGTTTAATTTAGGTTCAGGTTATTTCAATTTTAAATTATTTCAGATTCAGATCATTTTGAATTTAGGTCATTTTCGAGTTCATGTTGATTGGTTTCAAGTTGTTGATATATTCAGATCAAATCAAGTTGAACCAAATTTAGGTTCGAATAGGTTAGTCGAACTTTTTAAATTCAAATTATAATTGATAAGTTTACTCTTGATATCTCAAATACAAACCCAAACCTAAAATAAAACTTTCCTATGACAACAGCTATAAAAGAAAGAAATTTCTCACATCATGGCATAAACCAATGGTAACATACAAATTGAAATGATGAGATTTGTTTAAAATTGAAGATTGGTAGAACAAATATAGTAGAAAATGAATCTAACATTGTCATTGTCAGAAATCTTGCTTGGAAATTCGCTCTCCCAGTGGGTGAGCTCCGAAAACAATATTAAGAATACGTTCATCGATAAGGTTAGTTCTTACTTTATAGTTAAGAATTTATCTTTCAAAAAAGTAAGTTCTCAATGCAAAAAATTAACCTATTTTAAAAATTAATATTAAAATTATTTATTTTAATAATTAAAATAATAACAATATTATAATAAAAATGCGTACACAAATTTCTATTGAAATTTTACTGAAAAAAATAAATAAATAAGTTCGTTGTGTCAAGTATATGATGCGATCCGCATTATTTGTCGTACTCTTAAAATAGAGATATCGCTAAAATCAGCATTGGCTTGTTGCAAAAAGTAAAACAAAATCCGAGCCCACGACATTGCTAGGACCACCGTTGTAGACCGCTATACCTATAATATTACCATTTCGAACGTTTTTTCTTTAACTTCACGTGCAACTCTTGTTAGTTACAACCACTTACAACAATGAGAAAAAACCAAAATTATTTTATAATTACAAAAATAAAATAAAATAAAATAAAATAAAATTAATGACTACCAATTTCTAAAAATATATTTTTTACATTTTTAATATATATATACGAGAATATATCGCGTTCAATTTATGGATGAAAAAAATATAATTTTTCTAAAATTATTTTATTTAAAAAAGTAAAATTAAAAAAATAAAGAATAGTTTTTCAAGTAAGTAGTTGCATTTTAGTGGATATCTATTTTTCAAAAATAGAAAGTCTTAAATATCTCTAATTTATTTTATTTATATTATTATAAAATGAATAATTAATTAGTGTCACAAGTGAATAAGACACTAACTTATTTGGTGAAATATAATAAAAAAACCTTTAATTAAATTAATAGTAATAAAGACATTTATGTATTTTTATACTTTAATTTTTTTATAAAAAAATCCACTTTTTTTAAAAAAACTCCGACTTCATTTAAAAAAATACCAACTTAATTTATTAATTATCCACTTTAAAAAAATTACTCATCCTCTTTATATATTTATTTATTAATCTCTTTTAATTTTTTTAAAAATAGCTCAACTTGAGTTATTATAATTTAAATATGGCTTTTATGTATTTCCATTACCAAGTTGGTAATATAATAGCATAAATAGATAAATATATATTTGTTTCACATGAAGTTATTAATTTAAAATTTTAATTTAAAAAATCTCTATTTAATTTAAAATTTTAATTTAAAAAATCTCTACTTCTCAATTTTAAATAGTAAAAACGATTTCAGGAAACATTAATACTTCTGATTCACTGGAATATTATTGGGGCTACGCGATAGATCTACTATTATCAAGATATAAATATTTTTAATCAATTATTTGATTTTTTTTCACTATATCTATGTATTTTTGTTAATAATTTGATAAATGTGCATTTAAAAAAAAATTAGAAAAAAGAAGTATATTAATATCTTGCTAGTTTAGAGGCACAATTTGTTAATTTAAAAGATTATAAATTTTTTTTTGCTTTAATAAGAAATTATTTTAATATCCAATTTAATGGTCTTAATTCTATCTTTTTAATAAATTTGTATAATATTTTTAATCTCGTTTTTTTCTTGTAAATTTTATAAGTTTAGTAGAATAAATTTTATAATTTTAAAAAATTCTTATGTTTCTCATAAAATCTATCTTTAACTGAACCTTAGCTCCAACATAACTCTAGGTTGGACACGATCGAACGAGATTAATTGACACTTTAAAAGTTTCTTATGAAGTCCGGCTTAGTCCGCCCATGGAGGTTCGGATAAGCTTGATAATAATTTAAAAAATACTTCAATATTAATCTTTTAATATTGTTTAAATATATTTTAAAATTGTAAATTTAAATAAAAAGTATTTATTATTAATTAAATAATAATTTGCATTTATTTTGGACTTAAAATCGATGTCTAGGCTCATCGTGTGTTGCTTCAATCCAACATTATATTGGAGTTGCCAGTTATGTAGTGATTTGTTGATTGATTGATTTGTTTGCTTAATTCAGCACATTTTTTATATGAATTTGATATTTGTTTATAATTGTTATTTCTCTTGCATTAATAATTAACCTTGTAAAAAAGAAAAAGTGCGTTGTTGGGTACTAATAGGTGATTTTTTCTATTTCTCTGGATGAATGAAAAGCATTTTTATGGCCAAATAATAAAAATCAATTCAATTATCCAAAAATTCAAAAAATAGAAAAGTGCATTGCCTTCATCAAATAATCAAATATGAGAAAATTTGCCTTTTCAAGGGCAAAAGCAAAAGGATTGCATATTTTGATTAGTAGTGCATAGTCTTTCAATGTTCCAACGAAACAAAGCAAATGACTGAATTATTGTTTTTTTTTTTTTTGGGCTAGAGTAAATAAGAGTTTTTGCATTGTATTAACCTTATCCATAGATTTTGGATAATTTGCTTGACTTGATAGATTCGATTCGCTCAGTTTGGGTTGGCATTGTCATATTTTGAATTAATCTAGCTCGACTTCAAATAATATTTTATATTAAAATAATATATTTTTATTTAAATTTTATTATAAAATATATAAATATTAATAAAAATAATTTTTTAATAGGATAAAACAATGAAATAGGCTTAAATAGGCAAGTTGAATTGAGCCAAACAGGGCTTGGGCAAGGATTTCAAATTTTTTTCGAGTAGATGGGGACACCTTTACACTGTATTATCTACAGTAAATTAATCTTTTTATTAAAAACTTAAGTAATCTAATTCTTATACTTTTAAAATGGGTTAAATATTTATTTGGTCTTTATATTTTGATTTGATTTTCAATTTTAAAAGAAATTATCAATTTGATACTTGAACTTTCATTTAGTTATGAATGATGGCCTTCGGGACTAACGTCATTAGTTCAATGTTGATGTAGCAGAAAACAACATATGAGTGCTTGACACATAATAAAAATATTATATCATCAGTTTCACATTAGTATAGAAATAGTTTTTTTTAAATATTAATATATTTATTTTTATAATTTATAATTTTTTATTTTTTTGTTTCGGGATTAAGTCACATTGATATCATGGTATTTTGCCATATGTCAACCTCTCATTGGTTGTTTTTTTTTTTGTTTTGCTACATCAACATTTAACTAACAACATTAGTCCAAAAGGCAACATACATGATAGAATGAAAATTCAAGTACTAAGTTGATTTTTTTTCCTTTAAGTAACAAATTGAAAATTAGGTTAAATTATAAGGGATAAATGTGTATTTAGCTCTATTAAAATTCAAGCAAAAAAGTAAAATCAGTAATCTTGGTAACGTGAAATGTGAAAAATAGATGCATAATTTAATTTTTGTTAAAACAATGATATGTACTGTTAATATTGATGTGGCATTAATAAAATATATTATTTTTAGTTGAATTGAATAGAATATGATAGGAGTAAAATAAAATATATTATTTTTTGATTTGATAATGGGTTTCATGACATATTAAAATAATATATTTTGATACCGTGCCAGCGTTTAACATTCAAGTCAGTATTTTAACATATTTTAATGTATGTTAGTTTTTTTTATGGTTTAGAGTTATTAATTTTATCTTTTTATTAACTTTTAAAAGTGAAAAAAATTAAATTATTCAAAATTTTAGTAGAGAAATTAATTTGCAATCCAAAAAGACCTTCTAAATGCTTTAATTGTGCTGTTTTATTCATTTTATTCTTTAAAAAATAAGCATATGTATCGCATTCATTCTTTTTAAATCAAAATCAAAATGAAAGAAAAAAGAGGGAAAATAACAAAATCGTTGGTCCCCACCTCTTTAATGGTACGTTGTAAATCAATTATTGTCGAATTGCATTTGAAAATAAAGGCAAACAGACAAATTTAGAAATTTGAAGCTCAGCCACAATAGTTTTGGTCATATGCACTTAACGATTTACCATTATCATAAAACCTTCGAGTAGCCACTTCTCAAAAGTGGTCCAGGTTTTATCTGGATATTTATAGCTTGCAGGTTTCAATATTTGACTTCTAGGTTGGGTTTGTGGTTGGAAGCAATAGTTAATTATATTCATGTATCTTGTCTTTCTTTTTCCTTCGCCTTCTAGGCGTGTAGCCTAAGACAAAGAACTTGTTCTATAGGCGCTAGAATTTTCACCGGATTAATTAAGCCAGAGTGTTTGTTCAAGTATATTATCTGAATCAACGAACTACGTGTCAGACCAAAGCCTCGATCACTCAATTACTAATTTAGCATGAATAAAATTAAATATTAAATCATACATGAAAAAGACAAGAGATTCGACACTTAATTTGTTAACTTCCATAGAGAAGAGATGGTTCATTAGATGCAGAAAGCCTCAATTATATCAACAATTCACTTAAACACAATTCAAAACCTAAACCTACACAATCAAATTCAAAAAATTAAAAAAAAAAATAGAAATTATGAGCACTACTCATTGTAGTCTCTAACAATCCCAATCAAATTCAGCCTCCATTTTTATTATAAGAACTCGGAGGTTGTTGGAGACACGTTTATTCAATTTTATCCAATAGCCCCAAGTGACTGAGTCTATTTTATGAGAAGACTTGTGAGCTGAGCCCACAGCATTCTTATTTTGAAAGGCATTAACCCAAGCACGCAAGTGAATTTTAGACCTATTACAGTATTGAACACTTGTTATAAATTCATCTTTTAGATGAATATTAATCGAATGAGACCTATTCTAATATTTTATACAAATGATAATATTTATATATAATTAGATAATATTATATATAATTTATGTTAATAATTTAAGTAATAAAAACCGTTGTAGTTTTTTATCAGTTAACACAAATACGTATTAAAATTTATATGAATATAAAATACTTTAAATATAATTATCACACGATAAAAATATATAAACATGGCATAAATATATAAATTTATTTTTTATTTATCAGAAAAGCGAAAACAATTAGAATACATCCAAATGTTTATGTGAGAAGATATAAATTTTGATACGCTAATAATTTGTGTTATATAAATTTTAAATCATTTATATATTTGTATCATATTTGTATTATTTTTTAGCGTTCAAAATTGCTAGATCCAACTATTTTCTTTATTTTTTTATATAGTAAAACAATTTCTCTTTATTTTCCAAAATTTTTTATTTTTCTAATATTTTTTATATTGATTTTATAAAAATTATGTTTCATGTATATCGAACGCTCAAGAATAATATTAACAAATTTGAAGATACAATAAGGCGTGCCTTATTTCATTAAGCATTTTTTTATGCTTATAGCCATCACTCATTGATAATATTTTTTTCCAATAAATGCGTGCTGCTGCACGCCTAAACGACCTAAATGCTTATAGAGGCGACCAGGATTTGATCGCCAAAGTGCATCAAACATTGACATGACCTCTCGACAATGGCTTCTGAGGTAATCCCGAGTCTGATGCATCATTTTGAATAGCTGCTTATACTCTCCAATAAATTCGGCTAAAAGACATGGTACCTCAATAGCTAATCATATTTCAGTAACATTACATAACAATGTTTCCTCAACAATACTTATAAAAGGGTCGATAAGACCCAAGTAAGGAAGACTCTTTCCTTCCACCTCATCCTCTTTCTTTGCTTATTGAAAACTAAAAATTAATTTAACTATGGAGTGTGGCTCGAAGTCCTAACTTCAATGTCCTTTTGACCTTTTTTTTTATATTGCAGATCTTGTTTTCACTCTCCATTTTGACCCTCTTCAAAAAAGGATATCAACAAACATCAAAGAGGAAAAGACTCGAGGAGGTTTCTATCAAAAAGAAGGTACTTTGAGGCTATGTGGATTAAAGAATAAGGGGTCAAACATCTTATTAGTGAAAGTTGGAGATCACCAAATGCTAGCACTGTTACTGAAAAACTTCAACATACAGGAAATGATCCATTTGAGTGGGGTAAGGAAAAGTTCAAGGCAGGAGCGAAACGATCAAAAGATTAACATTGAAATTGGAGCAATTCAAACAAAATGCAGTGAATGATAGTGCCTTGGTGAAAGAATATCAAGTTCGTACTGAACTAAATCTTGTCCTAAAACAAGAAGAAACTTTTTGGATGCAAAGGAAAAGAAATAATTGGATGCGGGGAAGGTAAAAAAAGATACTACATTTTTTCATGCTGAGGCCAACCAAAAGAGGAGTTGTAACACTATAAAAAGGTTGGAAAATTTGATAGGGCTTTGTTGCGAGGATGTAAAACAAATTCAAGAAAAAGCCACTTCATATTTCCAGCAGTTTTTTCAATATCAAGAGACAGTCCAATTTGATGAGATCACAAGGGCCATTGAGGCTTGGGTTACAGATGGGGTAATAATTTCCTTCTTACAGAATTTAATCTTGAAGCAATCCGAAAAGCAATCAAACAACTGTACTCACTGAAAGTGCCTGGTTCGGACAGTATGCCTGTTATTTTCTTTCAGTATTGACATGTAATAGGAAATAATATTGTTTAGATTTTGTTTAGATATTTTGAATGGGAAGGCTGATATTGCTTATGTTAGCTATACCCACATTATGCTTATCTCCAAGAACAAAAATCCATAGTTCATTACTCAATTCCCCCTATCAGCCTTTGTAATTTTATTTAGAAAATCATTGTGAAAGGTTTAGCGAATAGGTTCAAAAAGGTCTTACCCCATTGTATTAGTGAGTCTCAAAGTGCTATTGTCCGGGGTAGGCTTATTACTAATAACAACCTTGATGCTTGTGAACTCTTCCATTCCATGAAATCTAGAAGGAGAGGAAAGGATGATTTTTTTTGCCCTCAAATTAGACCTGAGTAAGGCCTACGAGGAGCGGGATTTTTTGAGGGCGCTTATGGCTAAATTAGGCTTCCATGATGCATGGATCTCACTTATCATGAAATATATAAATATATATATATATCCATTATTTCTTATTCGATTAATATAAATAGCTTGGTGACTTATAAGTTTATCCCAAAAAGAGGGCTTCGCCAAGGCGATTCACTGTCACTTTATTTATTCTTGATTTGTAGTGAAAGATTGTCAGCATTGTTGGCTAAATCTCAGGCTGAAAGGAAGGCGACGATATATTTCCTTTTTTAACTTTGGAAGAATTTATCTCGTATCGATATCTAAATATATATAGAATATAAATATAAAATATAAATATTTAAAAAAAATGATTGAACTGAGCTATCCAAAGTTATACCAAAAGAAACAAAACTCATTTCATACCAAAGTACAATGCCAACTCCACCTATTGCATACTACATGTTAGGCTTACCGTCGATGTTTACCTCTCACATATTCTATTGGTGGAGCAGTCCATGTAGCATCTGCTTTATCTATCCCGCTCTAACTCCTATTTGAGCTTGGAACTTAACCCATTTTAGGGCTTTAAATGAGCAAAATTTTTGTTTGATTGTTCGTGAACAGTTTAGGTTCTCTTTGTTAATGTTTATTTATTAAGTTAAATAACAATTATGAATATAATTTTAATATTTGTTTATTAAATGAATCAAGTTCAAATAACGTGTGTTCAGTTTATTTTATATTCACGAATAAATGATTTATTTATAATTATTTTTATTTAATAATTATTTAATGTTTTATTTCATTTATATATTAATATTAATATTTTTATTTTATTATTTTATATATAAAAGTGAAAAAAATATTATAAAAAGCAAAAACAAAAATTACATAAATATAAACCTAAACCTTAATTGGTTGTTTATTATGCACGAAAATATTTTTAATTATTTATAAATATGTTAAATTATTTGTTCATTAACATATTCGTGAACAAATTCATTTTATTTAATTGAATGAGCTCAAATCGATCATAAATAAACCTATTAATAAATGAGTTGGACTTGAGTAAATTTTTAAAAATTCTTAATAAACATAAAATAAAATTAACATAAACAGAAACTTGTTTATTGAAACCCGGTTCTTTTACGTCTATACCCGTTTTTCAGTGAAGGAGGTTTGGCTTAATTTTGGGGGCATTCAAAAGCGTGTACTACAAATTCATGTTTTAACCACAACGATCAAAGTCTCTGCAAAACTAATTTTCTATCAACCGGCAGCAATAACTCAAGCAGACAGAAACACCCCAATTAATTAAAGAGTCGATCCTGGCTTTCTGCTTCTATCTTCTTCCCAAGTGAAATTAAAATGTTGGATATTTTAGGTCAAATCATTTAAAATGGTTAAGTTGATTATATATGATAGAAGATCACATGCCCATTGCTTTAATAATTTGATTAGTGATAATTTCTTTTTGCATATAATTTCAAATCGGTGAAAAAAAAAAAGAACAGATGCAGATATCAAATCTTAAATCTAATCATGCCCTCCTGATTCATTCTTGGAAAACCTGCGGATGGAAGGGATAGGGCCATGATGTACGTGCTCCTATTTTGGCACCTAAGTCGTTGAACTGGATGACAACGTTGAGAAAATACTAATACATTATAAAGAGTGTGGTCAAAATTAAGATAAAGATAATACCAAAGCTACGGGCTATATCTCCTAATGTTGCGTGGTCAATTGCAACTAGAAAGGAGTTGAAAAATGAGAAAAAACAAATGAAAAAAGATAGGTTTTTCTTCCCCTATCCTGTCCGGTTATGATTATCGTATACCCACGTGCCGATTGCTTTTGAAGTCAGCCAAGATGAGGCCTGATAGACTAGCCTACGGCCTGAAATGGGCCTAATTGCCTGTGCACCCTAGGTTCCATCGTACAATTGAATATAGAGGTGGTAATTGAACAAGTTTAAGTAAGTTTAAGGTAAATCATTTTAGATTTAAGATTTTTTGAATTCGAGCTGATTCAAGTTTGAATTTATTCGGATTCAGATTCGGGTCAATTCAAGTTTGGATCTATTCAGATTCGAGCCAATTCAGGTTTGGGTCCATTCGGGTTTAGGTTTAAGTATATTTTATATTATTTTTTATTTTATGTTAAATGTAATCACTTTTATGTAAATTTAAATTCTAAGCTTAAGCATGAATTTGGACTGATGCAACCAGAAAAAAATCTTAGTTTGGTTCTATGGGCTTAGTCGCGGTCCAAAAAAATTTTAAATTTTAAGCTCAGAGCCGAATTTGGCATAGTCGACCCGTTTAAGTATAAATCATTGTTCATAATATTAAAAAGTTATTTATATTAATATTTACATATTTTATAATTAATTTAAATAAAATATATTATTTTATTTAAAAAAATACTGTTTTAAGTCGAGCTTGCTCGAAACTTAAAAATCTAAGACCTGGGTCTGATCATACCGGGCCTATTATATGGGGCAAGTTGTTTGGCCCATGGGTAGGTTTAATTGTTAGTCTAACATGTGATTTTTTTTATTTTTAATATAGTATTATCTATTATGACTTTCATATTTTTTAATTTATCTTATTAATTTGTTATATTATTATCAAACTCTAATTACCATTACTTAAAAAAAAATAAAAATAATAATAATAATATTCAAAGAAATATTTAAAATTTTACTACTAACATGTATAAACTTTTAATATTTAATGAGTTTAACTAATTAAATTTAAAAGAAAAGAGTGATAAATGGATGATATACTTTATTGACAATACTTTCAAAGCTCATGACATGATTTATTTTTCGATAAGTTATTATTTTATCATATATAGACCTACTCAAGGATCGGGCTACCCACTTAGTCCAAATGAGCCTAGGCTCAGGTTCTTATATTTTTGTTTTAGACTAACCCGACCCAACTCAAAATAGTGATTTTAAATTAAAATAATATATATTTTACTTGAATTTAATTATAAAATATATAAATATTAATAAAAAATATTCTTTAATGTGATAAATAATAATTTTAGCTTGAACAGGCAGGTCTAGGCATATTAAATAAGGGCCTAGAGTTGGGATTTTGAAAAATTTAGGTCGTAGCTCGGCCTAACCCATGAGCAGGTTCAATTACATATAGAATAAACATTAAGTTTTTAATATTTAATTAAATTATATATGATATTAATATTTAATATTTGATTCATTTTTGATATAGTATTATCTATTATGGCTTTCATATTTTTTAATTTATCTTATTATTTTGTTATACTATTATCAGGCTCTAACTATCTTTACTTGAAATAATAATAATAATAATAATAATAATAATATTTAAAAAAGTATTTAAAATTTTACAACTAACATATATAAACTCTTAATATTGAATGAGTTTAACTAATTAAATTTAAAAAAAAATGATAAATCAATAATATACTTTATCGACAACGTTTTCAGAGCTCACAATATGATTTACTTTTTGATTAATTATTATTTTATCATATATAGACTTGCTCAAGGGTCAGGCTACCCATTTGACCCAATTGGGCTTAGACTTGAATTTTCATATTTTTGTCTTAGATTAGCTCAACCTATTCGTAATAATAATTTTAAATTAAAATAATACATATTTTATTTAAATTTAATTATAAAATATATAAATATTAGTAAAAAAATATTATTTAATGTGATGAATAATTATTCTGACTTAAATAGGCAGGTTTGGGTACGTTAAATAAGAGTCTAGGCTTGGGATTTTAAAAGAATATAGGTTACAACTCGGCACGACCCATGAGCAAGTTTAATCATATATAAAATATACATTAAAATTTTAATATTTAATTAAATTATATATAGTATTAATATTTAATATTTAATATTTAGTTGATTTTTGATACAGCATTATCTGTTATGGCTTTCATATTTTTAATTTATCTTATTACTTTGTTATACGATTGTCATATTCTAATTACCATTACCACTACTACTACTAATAATAATAATAATAAAAAATAAGAATAATATTTAAAGAAGTATTTAAAATTTTACTACTAACAGACACTAACTCTGAATATTTAATGAGTTTAACTAATAAAATTAAAAAAAATATGATACATAGATAATATACTTTATTGATAATATTCTCAAAGCTAATGATATGATTTACTTTTTTATGAATTAATATGTTATCATATATAGACCTTTTTAAGGGTCGGGCTATCTATTGGCTCAATTGGGTCTAGGCTCAAGTTCTTTTATTTTTATATCAGATTAGCCCATCCCTGCTGAAAACAATAATTTTAAATTAATATATTTTATTTAAATTTAATTATACAAATATATAATATTAATCAAAAATATTTTTTAATGTGATAAACAGTAATTATGGCTTTAATAAGTAGGTCTGGGCATTTTAAATAAGAGCTTGGACTTGAAATTTTAAAAAAATTTAGGCCGCGGTCCAATTCAACCCATGAGTAAGTTTAAACATATTTAAAATATAAATTAAGTTTTTAATATTCAATTAAATTATTAAAAGAATATTGAAATAAAATTCATAATTAAAGTTTTTGATTTATTAAAAATTATATAATTATAATTTCTTCATATTTATTTTTAGTATTAAATTCTAGTTCGGGTTCGGGTTGGGCTCGGGTTCAGTTTCTCTCGGGTTCGGGTCATTTCGGGTTCAGGTTCTTTCGGGTTCGGGTCATTTCGGATTTGGGCTATTTCGTGTTTGAGTTTTCTCGAGTTTGGGCTATTAACTTTTTAATCAAATCGAATTCGATTCAGATTGAACTCGAATTTTTTTAACAAATTTTTAAATTTAAATTTATTTTACCACCTTTAATTAAGCACAACAAAAATTTTTGGAGTTTGGGTCCAGCCTTATTGAGACGAGGAAGGATGAGGACCCAGAAAACAACTTCGGAAATTTATGTTTGCCAGCATTTGTCGAAACTCAACAAATGCATGTTAATGACACAGAAGATTTGTCTTAATTTTCATAAGCTATGCTTGTCGTAAATAATTTCATGAATAGCAGATACGTGATGTTTCATATCATATTAATTTAATATTGGTCTTTTCTCAGTTGTAAACAGTAGTCTCTTCGAATCTTTAAAGTTTGATTTGAGCTGTTGCTGAAATAGTGATGTGTCTACATTTCTTAATTACTACTTCATACAATAGCCCAGTATTTTCCTACTTCCTGCTTCTTTAAATCACAAATTGGCGGCAATCGACCCAACGCTTGCCACCTTAAATCTTAGTGATATATATATATATAATGTTTTGAAATGCTGAAGTTTAAACTTTCAAGGCAACAAACAACACCTTGATTGTCTAACAAATATATATATATATATATATATATCCGAAATCTGTTTTGTTCCTTTTCAAATTTTTAGAAAGTAACTTGATTTTGGGAAGAATATCTTCCCAAATATTTTATCCAACCCAGTTACATAGTATGTTTACTCGTTTAAAAATAGTTAATATTAGATAAAGATATATATATATATATATATATACATATATTTGATATGAGTGTTATTTTTATTATATATTTGTAAAATTATACATTTATACTCGTATCGAAATGTTTAGCAAATAAAGTCGTTGGATACATACATTTTTTCTAAAAAAAAAAATAAAAAATTAAGTCCTCGTATTTTCAAACACCAAAATACGGTAACGCGACTTAAGCATCTTTCTTCTTCAATGACGAGATGTTAAAATGATATCCATAAACTGACAATCTGGAAGACTGTCGATAAAAAATTCCTACTAATATATATAGTACGTAATTTATAACCATCATTCTTAGGAAAAACCTACCACTTAATCGGAGATTTCCTTCTCCTAATTCACAAACTGAACCTCAAATTTGCGATTGCAAACTCCATAACTTAAATGAGTGCTATTTAAGAATCTTCAAGTTTAAGGAAAAAAAGCTCCGGCTTCCCTTGGTAAGTGGAGACCACCGGTACAATTTTTTATCTTCCTCGCAATAAGGCTTTCTCTGCAGAGTCCACTTCTTCAAGAATCCTAGCCTTTCTCTTTGCCGGGATTGGAGAAGTTGGTCCAAAGCTAATATAATGCCCTGAAACAGCATTCAATGCTGAGTAAATATCACGGAAAGAAACTCTACCCAGCAAAGCTTTCTCTCTTCTGTACTTAGCCACCCAAGAATTCGATGTCTCTCTAAGGTCAGCCACTGCAGAAGTGACGTTGGGATCACTTCTGTCCATATTGATGGTGCTTCTCACCTTGTTGATCACTTCGGCAGTCTCCTTCACGTATTCCTCATCCGATGCAGCAAATGCTGGTGTCACTGCCAAAGGCCCTCCAAGAGAAAGAGTTGCTGTGGTGGTGGCAGCAGCAATAGCAACAAGAGACAAGAAGTGGCGCCGTGAGGGTTGCTGATGTGGTGGCGGAGACGGTGTTTGCGGGGTGAAGGTGGCTTTGGCTTTGATGGGAAAGAGGGGTTTAAGCTTGGAAGTTGGGGTTAGAAGCGTTGGGGAAGCCATGGCATTTGGTTGGGGGTCGAAGGGGCTAGGGCAATTGTGTTGTAGATTGGCAAATGAAGGCAGCGAGGAGAGCATTGGGTTTGTGCCACGTGGGGCTTATCATCTTATCTATGTTTTAGTTTCATGGATGTGGAAGGACCCAGTGATAACTTAGATATAGATCTAGCAATCTCCAAGCGGCAACTCATTCGAGGTTTAATCTCATGAAACTGCTTTAACTCTTCACCTAATGACCACCGTAATACCCTTAATCTGATTAGGATAAATCAATATTAAACTCTGCTATTTAATTTAAATAAATTTATATTTTTATTATATTCAAATAACTCTTAATTTTTAATATTTAATCTTTAATTTATAATTAAATAATTTTAAATTTAAATCTAAATAAATGCTTAACATAAATTAAACTTATATTTGAAATAAAAATTTATTTTAATATAAAAAAAGATAAAAACTTAATTAAATGTAATAAAAATATAAAATACAAGCGTTTATTTTAAAAAAATTATATACAACTTAACTATTTTTTTTAATATTTTAACGGTTGGATCATCATTATGTCCCATCCAGATCAACTTGGGCTTTTTCCCACATAGTCAGTTAAGCGGGCTTCAAAGAAGGAAGATTCAAACAGGGGGTAGTGCCCCAAACGCTGTTGAGCCTGCAGCAAAGAGCAGACCATGACAATTCCAGACCTAGCAAAGGTGATAGTTGTCCTTTTGCAAGAGAAGATATATAATAAGTTTAGAATTTAAATCTTAAAATTTAAAATTTTCATTTTATCTTTAATATATAATCTTTATTGTAAAAAGAAAATACAGTGAAAAATTAATTAATAGCAAGAATTGATGTTTTAAGTGGTTTTATTATCTTTGGAATGAATTTCTACAATTGGTAGTGGCACAAGATTATCCATGCCTTTCTATTTTTCTCTTTTTAATGATTTTAAAGCCACTATTAATTTCTTGAGACTAGCTTTAAGTTTGGAGTTTCCAATTTTCCATTATCAAAGATTATTATATTTTTAACAGGAGAGTTTTGAGCTGCTGAAACTTGTCGACTTAAAAAGCCTAGTTTCCAAGCCCCACATAACCCACAAATAAGATGAAATATGGTATCAATGCCCCCACCTCCTTAACCACCTAGTCATTTCAATAACAACTGCAAAACTTTCAATTCTGCATACCATTTTTACTATTATTTTGGATAAACAACGATTTTATTTATATCCAAAAAGCAGGAATTTTTTTACATCCTAATAGAACTAGTTCAATCAACTAGAAAACTGTGAACCAGACTAAAAACATGAAACTACTTAACCCCCAAGCTGTACAAATGTCAATATTTACAATCTCTGCATCTATGTAAGTCAGAACTGCTTATTTGATACTATTTCCTTGATGTATTGAAGAACGTGGAGAATATTTTAAGTTTTAAGCAATTCTGTACAAAAATTATACAGTTGTATATCTTTTTAAGTTTTAAGCAATAGGAGAGTAGCTTCATATTCGGAGGTCGAGTTATAATGGCTTATTTAGTGTTATATATATATATATAATATTGAATGGAGTATATCTTGGTGAAGAAGTTATGCTATGGTCGAAGTTGAGTTACACTGCTCTTTGATCATTTTTATTTTGTGGTGGTTCATTAGTAAATTGCATGCACAATGTGCGCTCCTTTTTGACCCATAAACGTTAAAATAGTCCAATGTCAACGATTTTCTAACTAATTTCTCCTTAAAAAGAGCTTAGAATACCATAAAATAATTGAGAGGCAAAAAAGTATTATTTTATTCTGCACTGTTTCCTATCTTATACGTTATATATGATTATATATATATATATATATATACACACACACACATCATAAGGAGAAAATTAAGGTGAGAAAATCAACAATTATAAGGAAATAGTTACAAAGCTAAAATCAAGGCTAAGAGAATAAATGAAGGCTAAAATCAAGGCTGCCGTGATATCTGGTGAAATTCAAAGTTAAAATCATGGTGGATTTCATCACTCCGCCTCAATGAGCATGAACATTATGAATGCCAAACTTGTCAAGTAACAAATGAAAAGCATCCTCGTCAAGAAGCTTAGTAAATATGTCAACCAATTGACTGGTTGAGGGAACGAATATGGTTTCAATGAAGCTAGCTTGTATCTTCCACGAATAAAATGACAATCCATCTTTAATGGGTTTTGCGTACTGATGGAAAACAAAATTAGCAGCTAACGTGCTAAAACGCAAATTCCGGCATATTAGATCTAGAAAAATGTTTTCATTTTGAAGTGGCATTAGGTATGTATAGCTGTATTTTGAAATAGCCAACAAAATTGAAATTGTCACCGATTTTTTTTCAGCTAGGTGTGATAGGGCACTTATTAAAACTGAACCCTGTAAAATGTCTTGAAATTCATTATAAAAGGACTTGTTTTAAGGTATACATTTATAAGCTAGAGAAAAGGTTAGGTTTGGGAGTTGGATGCACAAACGGAAGAAAACGATGCCTTAAAAGTAGTACCTTCTAGCCATATGTTATTGTTGGGCATATAAACAGGTATGCTATACATCCCATCAGGCATGTCTTTTGGGAAAAGGGCAATGGTCCCGTGACAACTAGTATCAAAAGCTAACACTTAACCATCTGATTTCACGTCGATCGCCCCAATGGGTAAGGTAGGTAGGGTGGACCAACTGTGACTTCACGCCGAACACCCTCAGGGCAGGATAGGCAGAAATGGTGGAGAAGCTTGTAATGAGGGCGTCACGAGATTGGGTGGGGGAGAATGTCACTCCAAGCGCTCTAAAGGAATAGGCAAGATGCATTAATCCCACATCGGATGAAAAAGAAAAAATCTTTAGGTATATAAACCAGTGCACTGCAAATCCTATCAAGCATGTCTTTTGGGAAGAGGGTAATGGCCTAGTGACATGATTCGAGATCATGCAAGAGTGCCATGATCCTGCAGGAAGTGCCATGATTCGAGATAGACTGGTTATCCCGGTATGTTAGCACTCTTGGAGGACCGTTACTATTGGCTACACATGGGCGATGATGTTGAGGCGTATGTGAAAACTTGCCTTATGTGCCAACAAGATAAAGTTGAGCAGAGAACACCAACCTGACTATTGCAACCATTGTCCATACTACAGTGGGCATAGGAGAATGTCTTTATGGATTTCATAGTTGGACTGCCTAAGGTGGATGGGTTTGGGAGCATTATGGTAGTGGTGAATAGATTTTCTAAGTATAGAACTTTCATTCTAGCAACCAAAGAGTGCAATATAGAGGAAGCAGCCCGATTGTTCTTAAAAAATATGGCGAAGTACTAGAAATGCCACAGACCATAATTAGTGTCGGGATGGGTGATTTACAGGATGGTTCTGGATAAAATTATTTAGGTTGTTGGGGTCAGACTTGAACTTCTATACCAGTATGCATCCCTAAATAGATAGGCAGACTGAGAGAGTGAATGCTTGACTAAAGGAATATCTCAGGCACCATGTGAGTGTCATGCAGCATGACTGGCCAAAGTTGTGGGATGTAACCCAGTTTTCTTATAACTTGTAGTGAAGCAAGGCCACAAACCAGAGTCCATTCGAGATAGCAATAGGGCAATAGCCACTCACACCTAGTGCTGTTGTAACAGGCTATATGGGACCAAATCCAACAACTTACAAGTTTGCCAAGGCTTTGCAAGAGCAAATTGACTTAGCTAGGACTTGTCTACACAATGCAGGAAAGCACACTAAGAAATAGGCATATCAAAAAATGAAAGGATGTAAAGTTAGAGGTTGGAGACTTAGTCCTTGTCAAACTACACTTGGTGCTATGGGTTGCACAAAGGGCTATGGAGATACAAGAGTCCTTTTGGAATTCTAAAACAGATAAGCAAGATGGCCTTCAAACTTGTGTTGCCAGCAAAGCTCAAGGTACATCCCATTTTCCATGTCAGCATGCTCAAGCCATTCCATGAGGATAAGGAGGATCTAGGTCAAGGCAAGTTGCAGTGTGCACCAGCAGGATTGAAGGCCTCTTCTGACAGAGATGTACAATGCACATTCTTGTAGATCGAGTGGTACGGTAGAAAAGTCACAGGCCAAGGAATAAGTACTTCATCCGATGGAAAGGACTACCTAATAGTGAGGCAAGTTGGGAACCAATCGAAGCATTATGGCAGTTCCAAGATAAGATTGAGCAGTTCCATTTGGAAGATGCGATAGGGCATCGCGAGAATAAGTTAGGGAGAATGTCATAAGCCGCATTATTTAGCATAAGCCCAAAGACATAGGTTACATGGAAGAACTTGGCCCGCCAAAATAAGCCCAATCCTTGGAGAATTCTGGAAGGCCTAGGTTCTAGAAGCTTGGAGATACAGTTAAAAATAACTGCTCCAACTTATTTAAAATTAGATAGAGATAGAGTTACTAAAGTTTAAATTTAGCTAGGATTTTAGATTTTGTAGATAAGTATAAATCATAACCGTCCATTAGATTTAATCTAAGCCATTGATGTATGGGGAATTCAACTATAAATAGTGCCTCCCCAGCCTCATTTGTATCATCAAACACTTGAGAAATACATATAAGCATTCTTTTCTATTCTCTTTGCGTTTTTCTTTTCTGCTTAGTCTTTTAAGCTTTTGGTTTCAGTGCCTTTGGGGAATTTAGATTCTCTTTTTTAAGTGTTTAAAAGGCTGACTTAGGCATATAAGGAAGCAAATCCTAAGCCTAAGGCGACATGGTTTGCTAGGCTAAAGTCCAAGCTCATGACATTATCCTAAGGTTGGCTTTCATGATTTTATTTTTGACATTTCCAACGTAATCCTCCAAAATGCTAGCATGATTTTTTTCTAACCAAATAATCTAAAATTTTTGTGATTTCGAAGATTTCCTATGTTCCTCGATAGCTTGGTGAATTATAGGAATTTTCAATTTTCAAAAAACATTTTTGAATTATTTTATACTTTCAAAGTTACTTTTTTGATCATTGGCCAAGCTAATGGGGAAAATTCAAAAAATGGTTTTAACTCCAAAGCATCTTTTCAAAAACATAATGGTTTGGAAAACATATTATTTAAAAATCCTGTATTTTGCAAGCTATTGGAAAGTATAAGAAATTTTTTAAAATACAAAAATTTTCAAAAATATAAAATTTCAGACCATTCAAATAGATTCTTTTTTATTCCATTAATTATTCTTCATGAACAAATTGTCATCGCCATAGTCATTTGCCCAAATTTGCATTTTTTTAAACTAAGGCAATGTTAATAGGATGAATTTTAATATTAAATTATAGTCATGGCAATTCAATCATGGAAATGAATTGATTTAATCTAACATAAATTAATCAAATGTTTAATGGCTTATTTTATTATAATGAATCAGAGTTTTGGACCTTTGAAATTTCCCATACACCCCAATAGCTTGGCAAAGTATGAGAATTTAATTGTGAAAATGTCTTCCATGTCAATAATTGAAAAGGATGTTATCGAATCCATACATTTTTTAGAGCCTCTCCAATTGCTTGGAAAGAATCTAGAAATGGCTTTGACCTAAAAACATTGCCTTATTTTAACATAAATAAGGTTTTATCATAATTGACACATGCAACATGCCATAATTATGTTAAATGACCAATTAATGTAATCACAATTAAGGAAAAAAATTTAAACATGCTAATTTGAATTAAATGAAATCAACGCCTATTTATCTAAACAAGATAATAAAATAAGAAGTGGTAGGAATATATCTCATTGTGGTCTCAAGTACGTAGAGAAGTAATTGGACTAAACTAACGATGAGTTTGGATCATGATGGTAATTTAAGCCTGAACCTAAAAGGGATGAGATTGACACTATTCTGAGGCATCTGAATGCCTTGAGAAATGACTACACATCATGAGTTCAATGAAAATGGTTAAGGCATACGAATGCCTTCGTGCAAAAACAAAATAAGGCTAGTACATACTTAGAGAAAAATAATTGGTTTATTACTTAAACGGACTCGAAATCAGGCATTCGATACACCATTCGAAAACTAATTTGACAAGTTTAATCTCAAAATACCATAAAATACCCATAAAATCATTTGTTGACTGAGTAAACAATTTTGGTTGTAGGGTGCAGGGAACTCATATAGCAAATGAAAAAAAGTTCGTTGCCTACTCAAACAGACTCAAAATGTCATAAATGATATACCATTGGAAAGCTAACTTGATGTAATTTAACCAAAAATAGTATAAAATACCCAAACATATCTTGGGGGCCAAAATCGGGACGTTATTAACTCTAGATATTGGGGACTCATGCAACAAATGAAAAAAAATTCATTATCTACTCAAACAAACTCGAAAAGTCATGCATAATACCTCTTAGAAAGCTAACTTGATTTTACTAAATACTATAACATTCCTAGAAAATCCTTTGGTAGTCCAAAATATGGTTGCAACCTATTTTTGTCACTGGATGCAAGGAAACCAAACAGTAAATGGAGAAAAATGTGTTACCTATTCAAACAAACTAGGAAAGTCATACATGATACATCATTGGAAAGATAACTCGATTAGTTTTATCCTAAAAATAGTGAAAAAAATCCAAAAAAAATATTTGGTGGCTGAATGATTAGGCATAAAAGATTCTGGTCATGGGTTTTAATAAAGTAGAATTAAGGGATTTATTATTTTTAGTTTCGTGGATTACTTTGGCAACCTTATATGAGGCTCCTACATGTGAATTATTAGCATTCTAATGTCAATATATTAAGGCTAAAATCAAGGTTTAATAGTCCAAGAATAGTCCTTAAAATAGTTCCCAAAATGGCTCAAATATGCACCAACAACCTGGACTTTGTAAACAAACAAATTTAAAGACCCTCTGAGCTAAAAGCCACATGGAAAACATTTGAAAGATAATATTTGTAGCCCATTTATAATAGTATCTAGACATGAAACAACCTTGATTCACCAAAGTTTCATGAAGCTAAACACAATAAAAAAACATGTAGAGGTTTAAGTCCATTTGTTGGGTGTACCTTACATTTATGAGATATTTTAAAAATAAGTTTCTTAGAGAAAAAAGATTATATTGGCTTAAAAATAGCTATTTGACCTTTAAAATTCAGCTTATTCAATTATCAAGCTTTGCACCTTATCTTGTTGAAAGAAAACATCAAACATGTAGTAGGTATTGGAAATTCTCTAATAGTAAGAAGTTTAAAAAAAATTCTTTGTATATACATTTGAACTAATGTTGGTCATTTTTGGATGGCATAACATAATAGATCTCAAAATGCACAAGAAAATCTTATATTTTTTTTGTTCTTAAACCATGATGTTATTCATGCATGGCATGTGAATACATGGAAAGAAAAGTAAAAAGAAGAAGACAAACAATAAGAAGTAATACATCTAGGAATGTTAGAAAGATGAGCTTTACCTTCTCTTTTGATTTATTAGGTGATTTTTGTTTTCATTTCTTTTTGTTGGATTTTTTTCAACAAAAAAAGAAGCATAAATAAGTGGAGATAAGTGAGTAAATAAAAAAAGATGATGGCTATATGGGGGTGGAATGCCACTTTCATGCCTTTTAGTAGCCATCTTTTTTTCTTTTTAAATTTTTTTTCCTGATTTGGTACATTCTCCTTGTTATGCTTTCTAAGTTTTTATTGTCCAAAGTTCCTAAAATTGGGGACCAAGAAAGAAAGCCATTGGCCTAGTTTGGTACAAATCTTTCTATATTCATAAGAATTGCATTTGCTTCCTCCTATTATGCCCTTTTTCATTTTAAAAATTTTCATAAAACTTTTAATTTTTCCTATCATTTTTTTAATGTAGGCCACCTTTTATCAAATTGAAATATCAAGGCCTAAAGTATCATGACCATATTTGGCTTACAATCTTATTATTTTAAAATTGGGCTAATTTTCATCAAATTGAATCCAAGGTATCAAGACAAACTGTGGCCTAAAATGTCTCTAAAAGTAACACTTTTAAGCCTACCCAACCCTTCTAAATGCAAAGGCCTTATCTTTGACTTTCGATTTGTCCTTTGTCTTAGGTTAATTTTCTGCACTTGAAAACGCCTCTAACATGTTAGGAGTGGTGTGGGATTCACCAAGATAATTTAGTATATGAAAGGCCATCCAAAATTTAAAAATTAAGGCCCAGAATGCCTAGCCTGCATAAAAGAGATCGATCTTGGGGTTGACCTTTTTCTCATAAATTTGTTAATTTCAAGGGAGGGGATTGATCCTTTCCATGAAAGGATTGAACCCCTAACTGGCTAGAAACTCTATATAGGCATTATTTAAAAGAGGATCGATCCCACGATTAATCTCTTATAATTTTCTTTGAATCAATCCTTTACGGTTGAATTTTGTACAATTTAAAAATTTTGACCATTTTTGTTTGTTAGAGGTGCAAGGGTTGATCTTTTCCATTAAGGGATTGATCCTTACTCAAAATTTTTATGGGATCGATCAATCCTTGCTAGGCATTTTGTCTTATTCTAACCTCGGACACCTTCAAACCTTTCAATTAGGTCCTGAGCATTAGAATTTGGTTGAAGAATAAGGGAAAAGTATTCCTATCATAATTAGGTGTTAGAACAACTTGTTTTAAAGACGCCTAGACAAAATTAGGTGTCTACAGCAATAGTGTTAATAGCAACTTAATTATCTCAATGGAAAGTTATAGTTTGAGACTGGATAATAGCTAAATCTTGCAACAATTACTTCAACCATAACATTTCTCAAGCAATCATCACCATTACTCTGTATTATGCCTCTACTGATGAATAAGATGCAGTTTTTTGCTTTTTGGTTTTCTAAGAAATTGTTGGATGACAAAAGAAAGTGCAAGAACCATAGGTGGATCTTTTTTTTATCAGATAATTAGCCCAGTTTCAATCTTAATATGTAGAAATGAAGTAAGTTAGAAGATGATAAAATAATGCCTTGTTTTAGAGTTCTTTCAAGATATTTAAATTGTCTAAGAGCAGTATCCCCATATGTTTTTCTTGATTGATGCATTAATTTACTTAGAATATTAACACAAAATAAGATGTTTAGTCTAGCGAATGCAAGATAGGTGGATTGAACAATTGAATTCCTATAGAATGAAAGATTGTTTAGCAACTCCCCAGCTAAATCATTAAGCTTCGAGTGCAAATAGATGAGAAAAAAAAGTAATAGTAAAAGCACCTAAATTGAAAGAAATAATGTTCTTACATTTGACCTTACACTTAATGAATTATATATGAATAAAAAATTACAAGATTTACAAGAACATACTTACAAAAAAAAAAAAATTACAAAGAAACAGTTAAATGTTTTCATGATATTTAAATTATGTTTACATGTGATTACAAAAATTTACATAAACTAGACTCTTCAAGAATTAATATCATACCTCCTCAAAAACTCATAACTTTGAGGGAAAAATTTCTGCAAGGAGATCCACTAAGAAAAATCGCGTCCAAGCTCCTAGGAGATCATGAGTGTTTCAAGTATAATGCTTCCAATGGTATTCCACATGAACAACACTTGGAATCTTTTGAAGATTTGGAGTTTCTCTAGTGCTAGCTCGATAATCCACAAAAACAGTGCCTGGAATCTTTTCAAGATCTTGAGTTTCTCTAGTGCTAGCTAAAAGATCTCTAAATCTTAAACAAAAAGTTTCTTGATGATTTCCTCACTGAAGAAGATCAAGACAAAAAAATAGCAATGGAAGAAAAAAAAGATTAGGGCGTAGCAATCTTAAAGTTTCACTTTGGGTTTTACCGAATTTATGGTTTTTTTTTTCTCAAGAAAAATTAAGGTAAGAAAGAATTTCACACTTAGCTAACCCATAACCCTATGACCAATGCCTATTAGTCTATACAAAAATGATAAAGTTTAACCAAAATCAAACTTTCATAGCTTAGTAATCTTTTTCACATAAACCTTTCAAGATTGGGTCAAGGCACTAACTAATTAGTTTCTTGGTCCAATCAAACACCAATTAAGCCTAAGTAATTTCAGCCAACCCATTAGCCCACGTCTAATCGGGCTTTGTTCAAAACAAGGCCATTAAATATCTAGTTAGGGTTTTGGCCAGAGGTGACATTTACATGCTAAAGATTTTTAAATCTTAATTAAAATTTTGGCTTAAGTAAAACCATTTTACTTTATGTAAATCCAATTAATTAATTATCAAGAACAATTATCCGCCCAAGATTCAGACAACCCTAATGACATGTCCACAATTAAACATTATCTTGATATTACATTGTTATCTTTCATGCTATATTAAGATATCTATAGTTAGATTTAATATACCTAATTTATGTCTTACATCTTAATTAAACTAATTTAACTAAGTCATACTTAATTAAATCCTATTTTTAATCCAATTAAGTTATTCTATTTGAGTGACCCAATAGGTTCCTAACATGTTGGTAAAGAACATAATTAATCTCATTAATCACGTTCATAGATCAAAAGCTAGATCTAGCAACCCATCATAACCATGCAAATCTTTAAGAGTCAAAGTGACCTTATCAAAACCTGTCAATGAACAGATAATTAGTGTAATTCGATCTTGTAGACACCTCATTTTGTTCAGACTAGTTTTTGGTATCTTAGGAGTTAGGTAAAAAGCGACAAAATCAAAAAAATAGAAATAACACTGAGGACTTCGCCCGGTGGCAAAGTTTTTTTGGGAAAGTCTAAAATGCCTATGGACTGCCTTAAAGAACAATGCAAAAACGAGGCATCAAAGGTTATTTGTAGGGTGTCATTGGAGTCGTTTAGGTGAGTACGCAAGCCAATTTTCATCTCTTTGTGACCAAGGTAAGACAACTCGAAGAACCTAAGGTATATGCGGGTCATATGGGTGTTTAAACACTGTAGTGAGGCTTTCACATAACCAAAATTTTGAATTTCCATGTGTAGTATTGATACATGAGGGTTGGGTATCGATACTTAAGGTATGGCATCGATACCTAGCATGATTGTATTGATACAAGTCTTGACAGTAGCTAAAGTTATGATTTTTGGCAAAATGTATCGATACAGAATCATGGGTATTGATACAAGTCCATGGAGTATCGATTCAAGGCTCTAAAGTCTCGAGACTGGAAACAATTTTTGTTCTTAGTATCGATACACACCTCCTTGTATCGATGCTCAGGAAAAAAAATTACCTTGTGCATTGATACAACATGCTTTATATCGATATAGTAAGGCATTTTGCCTTACTCGGACCATTTGTCAACTTTCAAAAATTTGATTCAGACATGTTTTAGCACTAAAAAACCATCATAAAGCATTACAAACGTTGGCTTTGGGCCAATGATCAGATTTATACAAGTTTAGGGCCGAAGCAACCAATGCCAATGGTCACTTTCACAAGAGATATGGTGGTAAAGAGGGTGGTAGGCATATCAGCAGTTGGGAGGCTGTTGTAGCCTTTTTGATTACTTTCTCAGCATGGCAGAACCAATTGCAATGGGGAGGCAGACTGAGCATGTTACCTAGATGTCTCATTGGGTAGAGAAGAAAACCCAACAATGCCCTTAGTTTATCTCCTAAAGCCATTGGCTGAGCAAAAAGGTAAAGAAAACTAGCTACCTAAAAAAAAAAAAGAAAGAGGGCTCCCATTTATCAAAAAAACTCTCCAGCAATCCCAGAAAACTCTTCATCCATTCCCACAAATCCTCCAGCCATTCTCAGCCCAAAAACCACTTTCAAAAACACTGTTTCATTGACTTCCATACTTTATTCCCGTAGCTACCTCAAACCACCACTGGAAAACCTTCAAGAACCCAACTTTCCACACATTTTTATCTTTAAAAAGCCTCACCATCAACTATCACACCAGAAAGCTACTTTCTTTCATCCTTTTCTTGCTAAATAATAGCAAGAAGAATGAAACAATTGAGCCTACAGCCACTGCTCCGTGAAAAAGGGAAGTTTAAATTTTTGGTATATCACCTCTACCTTGATCTTTATAGTTTCTGTTTTGTCATTAACATCATCTTAGTAAACCCTTTTTATGTTATTATGGCCCCTCTAGGACTCCCATGCATTTTTGTATGGCATCAGAAGGGGATAGGGACAATCCCTCCTATGGCATTAGAAGACCACTAATCTTGTATAATAATCGATCACGTCCTCAAACCGCTCCTGCCCCATCTGCACCAAGGATAGTCATTTAACTACCATCTACATTCCCTTACGAAGATAACAAGGTTGTTCCCTAGAACTATAAGAGTAAAACCTTAATTATCGAGAATCTAGTCAATAAGCCTCAAATGTAGATATTTCAAGGGTAAGCCACTTGATTCAGAGTAGTAGGTGTTATGCACCACCAGCCTTAAAAGATGAAGCTCAGTAAGAAGATACTAGCCAGAATCTTTAAACACTTAAGTCTGTAATTAAAAGGTCGGATTCAAAAGTCACCAAAGAACAAATAAGTGAGAAAGAAGCAATAGAGTTTCTTAAGTTCATCAAACATAGTGAATAGAATATCATGGATCAGCTAAATAAGCAACCTGCCAAAATATTCATGCTGTCATTTTTGTTGAACTTCGAAGCTCATAGAAATGCACTCCTGAAAGTTTTGAACGAAGCCTATGTCTCTCTCGATATTTCTATAAGCCAGCTAGATCATCTAGTGAATAATATCATGGCTGACAATTACATATTCTTTAGCAATGATGAGATTCCATAAGGAGGAAGAGGAAATCATAAAGCCCTTCACATCACCATATACTGCAAAGAGAGCATATTGCCTAGGGTGCTCATCGATAATGGGTCAGCTTTGAATGTAATGCCTATGACATGCTTGAATAAGCTCCTTATTGATGCGTCTCACATTTGAAACAGTCATACAGTCGTGCGGGCATTTGACAAAACCTACAGAAACGTTATGAGAAACATGACTATCCCACTCCAAGTAGGCCTATGTACTTATGAGGTTGACATTCATGTGATAAACATTACTTCATCATATAATTGCCTTTTGGGAAAGCTATGGATCCATTTTGTGGGAGTAGTTCCATTATCCTTGCACTAAAAATTGAAATATGTAATTGGAAACAAAGTTGTCAGTATTGGTGGAGAAGAAGATATCATTGCTGCTACGTCTATCGATACCCGATATGTTGAGCCTGATGAGGGTATTCCAGAACCCTCTTTTCAATCATTTGAGTTCATCAATGCCACGTATGTTAATGAGGGGTTGCCTATGATTAAGCTTCATATGTCAGAAAACACACAAATGGGCTTGAAACTAACAATCAGCAAAGGTGCTCAAGCAAAAAAAGGGCTTGGAAGATGCCTTTAAGAAGTTGCTAAAGCTCTAAAAGTGAGCCATCAGACCGAGAAGAGAGGAGTGGGATTTAAACCCATGCACAGCAGAAAAAGAAGCAAGCCTAGAAGAATTGGGAGAAAACAATAGCACGTCTGTTGGGACAAGATATGGGACATAAACCTAAGGTATTTTCGTCATTGCATAAGAACTTTCACTCAAATGGATATGTTAACACTAGCTCGACAAACGTCATGTTTGTGTTAAGGAAAATTTTTAGGGATTTCTCTATCGATGTAATTAAAGAGCCATCAGCAATGGGTTGATCGATCGACTTATGCCCTCCAGAGTTTATTCCAAGTGTCTGGACTGAGATAGAAATCCTTGTATTGTTCAAAACTCTTTCAAAGTAATGCCATGAACCAAACCCACATGCTTTCGCCTAAGAGCATTATGGGATCCTTTTTATGGGCACCTTTTATTAAGTTTTATAATGAAAATGATGGAGCATTATGTATTTCATTCATTGTGTCCATTTTCACCTCCCTCTGCATATCTTTTTGCCTATATTGTTCTTTTTCATATTTTTAGGTATTCAGATGAAGATGACATGAATATCTACATTAAGACTTAAGAAATCGACTTTGAGCAAGCAATCTGTGTTGGTGGGGTTGAGTACGAAGAAGATTTTAAGGAGGACCTTGTACCCCTAGATCTATTCAAACTAATTGAGTAAGAAAAAAATAGATTTTACCTCATAAGAAACCCACCAAAACCATAAACCTTAGGATAGAAGAAGATCGAAAGAAAGTCAAAATTGGAACCTCTATAAAACCATCCACCCGAAACCAACTGATAAGCCTTCTCCAAGAGTTTTGAGACGTGTTTACCTAGTCTTACCTGGATATACCTGGGTTGAATACCAACATCGTAGTCCATAAACTTCCTTTCAAACCCGAGTGTTAACCTATACAGCAAAAGTTTAGAAGGATGAAACCCGAGATATTGCTAAAGATCAAAGAATAAGTCAAGAAACAATTTGAAGCAGGATTTCTCAAAGTCACCAAATACCCTTAGTGGGTGGCCAATATGGTCTTAGTTCCTCAAAAGGATGGTAAGGGGCGAATGTGTGTGGATTATAGGGACTTGAACCGAGCTAATTCAAATGACAACTTTTTTTTGCCCCATATCAATACCTTAGTGGACAACACCACCAAAAATGCACTTTTTTCTTTCATGGATGGATTTTTGAGATACAACCAAATCAAAATGGTGACTGAAGACATGGAAAAGACCACCTTCGTGACTACATAGGGAACTTTTTGCTATAAAGTGATGCCTTTCAGGCTCAAAAACATTAGGGCAACTTATTAAAGGGCAATGGTGACATTATTTCATAACCTTATATACAAAGAGATCGAAGTTTATGTGGACGACATGGTCACCAAGTCACCTAGAGAGAATGAACATGCAGTTAACTTGCGGGAGCTCTTTAAACACCTTCGCAAATATCAACTCAAGTTAAACCCTGCTAAATGCACATTTAGTGTCACATCCGACAAGTTATTGGGCTTTATTGTGAGCGAAAAAGGAATAGAAGTGGACTTTGATAAAGTTAGGGCCATTTAAAGCCCTCCACCTCTTCAAACCCTAAAAGATATGAAAAGTTTTTTAGAAAGATTAAACTATATAGCCCGATTTATATCTCAATTAATCGACAAATTTGACCCGATCTTTCGACTATTTTGTAAACAAAATCCTAGAAAATGGAATGAAGAATGTCAAGAAGCCTTCGATAAAGTAAAGTAATACCTTTCAAGCCCTCTGGTGCTCGTGCCCCTACTCCCAAGCAGACTTTTAATTTTATATCCATTAGTTTTTGATAGTTCAATGGGCCTGTATTAGGCCAGCATGATAATTTGAGAAAGAAAGAACAGGCTATCTACTATTTAAGCAAGAAGTTAACAAAATGTGAAAATAACTACTCGATAGTAGAAAAGCTATGTTGCACTCTAGTCTAGACAGCTAGGAGGTTAAGATAATATATATTATACCACACCATGTGGTTGATCGCCAAACCGGATCCCGTCAAATACTTACATGAAGCCCCTGCATTGTCAGAGAGATTGGCTAGGTGGCAAGTCCTGCTTTCAAAATACGATATTGTATATATGAATCAAAGGGCCATCAAAAGTAGTGCAATCCCAGATTTTTTGGCTAGTCGAGCAATGGATGATTATCAACCTTTGGACTTTCGGTTCCCCGATGAAGACCTAATGTGCATATCTGAGGTAAGAGATGTAATCGATAGCGATTCACCTTGGAAAATGTTTTTCGATGGTGCTTCAAACGCATTAGGGCATGGAATTGGGGTAATTTTAATCTCACCTGAGGGAAGCCATTATCCTTTCATAGCGAGATTAAGTTTCGACAACGATATAGTTAAATATGAGGCTTGCATCATGGGACTCCAAGCCACCATCAAAAGTGGCATCCAAACCTTACGAGTGTTTGGAGACTTAGCCTTTGTCATTTACCAATTGAAAGAGGAATGGCAGACACATGATGCCAAACTAACTCATTATAAAAGTTTAATCTCAAAACTAAGAAATAATTTGATGATGTTAGCTTTCGATATTTACCTCGGGAAGAGAATCAAATTGTTGATGCCTTAGCCATCTTATCATCCATGTTTAAGGTCAATCAGAAGTCAAACGTCGCCCTATTCAGATGAGCATTCATTGAACATTGGCATATTGCCAGAATATCGAGGAAAAAAAAGATGGTTTGCCCTGGTATCATGACATCCTCTTGTATATAAAAAATTAGCAATACCCAAATTATGCCACCGAAAATGATAAAAGAACCATACAAAGAATGGCTACAAACTTTAGTTTGGATGGCAAAATGCTATACAAGAAGAGTAGGGACCATGTATTACTTCAGTGCGTGGATGCCTCAAAAGCCAAAAGAATCCTCGAAGAGGTTCATGAAGGGATTTGTGGTATGCATGCTAATGGACATCGAATGGTGAAATAAGTCATATGATTGGGCTACTACTGGTTGACTCTAGAAAAAGATTGCATCAACTATGCCCGTAAATGCCATAAATGCCAAATCTACACTGACAAAATCCATGTCCCACCAACACCTCTACATGTTATGACAGCTCTATGGCCTTCTCTCTTTGGGGCATGGACATGATTGGACCGATTACCCCCAAGGTCTCTAATGGGCATCGTTTTATTTTGGTCGTTATTGATTATTTCACAAAGTGAGTGGAGCAGCTTCTTATGCTAACGTCACTAGAGCTATCGTGTGCAAATTTGTAAAGCAAGACATCATCTGTCGGTGTGGCCTCCCCGAGAAAATCATTACGAATAATGCGCGTAATCTGAAAAATAAAATAATGCAAGTAATCTACTCTCAGTTCAAAATTCAACACTGAAATTTCATCCCATATCATCCAAAAATGAATGGGCAGTAGAAGCAGCCAACAAGAATATCAAGAAGATAATTGAAAAGATAGTTGAGACATACAAAGATTGGCATGAAAAGTTACCTTTTTAATTTACATGCTTATCGCAAAACCGTACGAACTTCTACGGGTGCTACACCATTTTCCTTAGTCTATGGCATCAAAGCGATTTTACCCATTGAGATAGAAATCCCATCACTTAGAGTCCTGATGGAATCAAAACTTGAAGAGGCTGAATGGGTTAAAGATCGATTTGAACAACTTAATCTTATCAAAAGGAAGAGAATCAAAGCCATCTATCATAGGTAGCTATATCAAAAGCATATGATGAGAGCCTGTGACAAAAAGGTTCATGCTCGTCAGTTTCGAGAAGGTGACTTGGTGCTTAAGCAAATTCTCTTAATCCATAAAGATGTTCACGAAAAATGGACCCTAAATTGGGAAAGACCATACATGATAAAGCATGTATTCTCTGAAAGAGCTTTAATCTTAACTGAAATGGATGGCAACGACCTGCCTAATCCTATGAACTCCGATTCCATAAAAAAAATACTATACTAGTCTTCAAAAAAAAGATAAAGAAAATCGAAAAGGCATTCTATTAGCCCTTCGACCACCATTCTCCAAATAAACAAAAACAAAAAAAAAAAAAGAAAAAACCAACTTAAGTCGAAAACCTAAGAGAGTGGCTTAAGTAACCAAACCCATTCAAATAAAGTCAAGCCCAAACCATCATCAGCCTAAAACCAATCTTCTCCATATTCATAACTCTGATCGAAACACTAAATCATAACTTACCCATATGTTCTATGCTGACCAAACTTCATCCATACCTACACTTGGAAAATGAAAAATAAACAACTTTGAGGCCTCCATCCTACCATGGGGTAATTTGAGGAATCTTCTTATGATTTGGCCAACATCACGAGGATCATTTGCTCGAGAAAAAGTCTTTGAAAGCACTTAGTGTAAAATTTATGTCATCAGCATCAAAGTTAATCGTTCGGGAAGACTTCTTTTGACTCTTTTGTAGTTCAAAATTTTTTAATCGAATGAGAATACAATTATTTGATTTCTTATAAAACATTTTTGTAACCCTGCATTACATGTTGCATCGTGTTTATCATTTAATTGATAATGCTTAATAAATGAACAAAACTAATAATAACATTTCATGGCATTGTTTAGAAAGATTGAAATTTGTGAAAATTTGTATTAGGTCTAGAGACCAAAAATGAACTTTAGGGCCATGGTTGGTCCTACCTTTTTTGATCTTGTATCCTAAGAAGTGTTCAAACTCTACCTCTAGAAAAGCCTATCATGAAAAAGAAAGGCTAAAATCCTGCTTCAATTGGCATCCAAACAACTAGGGTTCAACATATTTAAACAGTCAAAGAGGCTCTTCAGAGTTAAAATTGGCAAAGAAGCACCACCCATGCTTGCCAACAGACTTTTTACAGCTAGAGATTTCCAACATGAATCATCTGATTCCATAATCCTTTTATTACCATCATTGGTCATCGAGACAAGAAGCCACCTTATCAGATGTGAGAAATATCCAAAATTGACGGATTATGCCTTTAAAAACACCAACTTTGACATCATTTAAACATGCATGCACATTTTCATGCATTCTACAAGATTTAACATCTTCTAGGTACCAATCCCCATGCAAAAGGTAAATCAGCAAAGAGCATAAGGTGCGACTTTCTGTTTCCAAAACCTCAAAAAATCTTAGGTAAGTAACTTTGACATCACAAGCTTATTGAAAATCATCCAAGAAAAGTATCTAATCTCAATAGTAGGACGTTTTCTTTCTTTGTCCTCAAAAAGTAAGACGCTTTATTTTTCTCAAAGAGCAAGACTTTTTCTTTTTTGTCCTAAAAAAATAAGACTTTTTTTCTTTCTTTTCGAGCAGGATGTTTTCTTTTCTTGTCCTCAAAGAGTAGAACCTTTTTTTTTCTTGTCCTCAAAGTGCAGGACCTTTTTTTTCTTGTCCTCAAAGAGCAAGATTTTTTTTTCTTGTCCTCAGAGAGCAAAACTTTTTTTTCTTATCCTCAAAGAGAAAGACCTTTTCTTTCTTGTCCTTAAAGAGCAGGACCTTTTCATTTCTTGTCCTCAAAGAGTAGGACCTTTTCTTTCTTTGTCTTTAAATAGTAGGACCTTTTCTTTCTTTGTCCTCAAAAAGCAGGACGTTTTCTTCTTTGTCCTCAAAGAGTAGGACCTTTTTTTCATCCTTAAACGGTAAGACGTTTTCTTTCTTTGTCCTCAAAGTGCAAGACGTTTTCTTTTTTTGTCCTCAAAGAGTAGGACCTTTTTTTTTCTTGTCCTCAAAGAGTCAGGACATTTTTTTCTTGTCCTCAAAGAGCAGGATGTTTCATTTTTTTGTCCTTAAAGAGTAGGACTTTTTTTCTTTATCCTCAAAAAGCATGATGTTTTTTTTTCTTGTCCTAGAAGAGCATGACCTTTTCTTTCTTTATCCTTAAAAAGTAGAATGTTTCCTTTTTTTGTCTTCAAAGAGCAAGACATTTTCTTTCTTGTCCTCAAAGAGTAGAACCTTTTCTTTCATTCTAGTCCTCAAAGAGCAAGATGCCTTTTCTTGTAAGTCCACACAAGCTGGTGGCACCCCTTTCATTTTAGTCCTCGAAGAGCAGGATGTATTTTCTTTTTCTTTTAAGCCCACAAAAGCTAGTGGCACCTCTTTCATTGTAGTTCTCAAAGAGCAGGATGCCTTTTCTATTGCTTTTATGCCCACACGAGCTATTGGTGTTTTTTTTCTTTTAGTCCTCAAAGAGCAGGACACCTTTTTTTCCCACTCAAAAAATAGCCTAATAAACTGCCCGAACAAAATGGTGTCTATTTATCTTTGCCCTATTCCTAATACTTAGCAATGGTTAAAGAGGGGCAGCTGTAGACACCTCATTTTGTCTGGACCAGTTTTTAGGTATCTTACAAGTTAGGTAAAAGGTGACAAAATCAAAAAAATAGAGATAAAGCTGGAGGATGTCACCCGACGATAAAGTTTTTTGGGAAAGTCTAAAATGCCTATGGACTGCCTTAAAGAAAAATGCAAAAATAAGGCATCAAAGGTTATTTTTAGGGTGTCATTGGAGTCATTTAGGTGAGTACGCGAGCCGATTTTCATCTCTTTATGACCAAGGTAAGATAACTCGAAGAACCTATGGTATGTACGGGTCATATGGGTGCTTAAACATTGTCACAAGGCTTTCACATTACTAAAATTTTGAATTTCCATGTGTAGTATCGATACATGAGGGTTTGGTATCGATACATAAGGTGTGGTATCAATACCTAGGATGATTGTATCGATACAAGTCTTGGTAGTGGCTAAAGTTGTGACTTTTGGTGAAAAATATTGATACAAGTCCATTGAGTATCGATATAGGGCTCTTAAGTCTCGAGCCTAAAATATAATTTTTGTTCTTAGTATCGATACACACCTTCTTGTATCGATACATAGGAAAAAAATTGCCTTGAGTGTCGATACAACATGCTTTGTATCGATATAGTAAGGCATTTTGCCTTGCTTGAACCATTTTTCAACCTTTAAAATTTTGATTCAAACATGTTTTGAGCACTAAAAAACCATCATAAAGCATTATAAACCTTGGCTTTAGGCCAATGACCGGATTTAAACAAGTTTAAGGCCTAAGCAACCAATGCCAAAGGTCATTTTCATAAGATATATGGCGGTAAAGAGGGTAGCAAGTATATTAGCAATTGGGAGGTTATTGTAGCCTTTCTGATTGCTTTCTCAGCATGGCAGAACCAATAACAATAGGGAGGCAGACTGAGCATGTTAACTAGATATCTTCTTGGCAGAGAAGAAAACCCAACAATGCCCTTGGTTTGTCTCCTAAAGCCATTGGCTGAGCATAAAGATAAAGAGAACCAACTCCCTCAGAAAAAAAAAAAAGAAAGGGGGCTCCCAGCTATCAAAAAACTTTTCAGCAATCGTAGAAAACTCTTCACCTATCTCTACAAATCCTTCAGCCATTCTCATCCCCAAAAACACTTTCAAAAACACTGTTTCATTGACTTCCATGCTCTATTCCCGTAGTTACCCTAAACCACCACTTAAAAACCTTCAAGAACCCAACTTTCCACACATTTTGATTCTTAAAAAGCCTCGCCATCAACCATAACACCAGAAAGCTACTTTGTTTTATCCTTTTCTTGATAAATAATAGTAAAAAGAAGGAAGAAATTGAGCCTACAGCCGCTGCTTTGAGAAAATAGGAAAATCAAGTTTTTGGTATATCTTCTATACCTTAATCTTTATAGTTTATGTTTTGTCATTAACATCATCTTAGTAAACCCTTTTTTATGCTTTTATGGCCACTCTAGGACTCCTATGCATTTTTGTGGCTTTGGTTGTGGTAGTTTAGGATCTTGATGTTTTCTTAGTGCCTACATGCTATTTGGTCAACTAAGCATGTTCTCTGTATTTTTATCAACATAACAGCCCCTATCCATGTGACCTTGCCATGTTCCTTCCACATTCACATCTGCATCTCATGCTTAAAGCATGCATCTTAACATGTCATAAGTATGCCCATACATTTCCTAACAACTTAACAGGTTCCATGAAATAAAAATGCCTTTTTTAGCATGTTTATTCTAAGTATGTTCATGCATCTATATATCATCTCCATGCATTCTGTTTATCTTTTCTGTGAAAAATGTCATTTTTTCTTGTGTATATATGTTCTCCATATTCTATATTATGTTTGCGCCATTTTGCTTGTGTTGAGATGCTTGTTTGAATGCTAGAAAACTCGATTTCAAAAAAATATCCCTAAGTTAGGCACATGCTATCTCTCACACATGGAGAATAACATTGGCTTAAGATTTTTATGAAGTTGGTTTTCCAACCTTGGGGTTAAAGCAAGTATTCAGTTTTGGATTCATGAAGGAATGAGTATATGAACACTGGTTTTCAAAAAATGAATGAAGTCTTTTAGTCAAAAAATGTAAATCCTTGGTCCTTAGCCAAACACCCTCATGATGGCATGGTCAATAGGTTGTTTCATTGTCCCAAACTACTGTAGGACTATGGAATGAACTTATGTGCCCATGTCAACCCCACATCTCGGTTACAGATGTTAAAACATCCGTGGCCCAAGCTCAACCCAATGAAAAACCAAAAATATCGAACATCTCCCATGTTTTGTTCTGGCAGCACAATGGTCTAGTTTTGAAAATTATTTAAAATTCAAAAATAATTTATCCAGAATGTATTGGTATTTTCCCATGAAGGATTTCGAATTACCTTTCTAATGATATCTCATTTACCTTCAGATCATCTCGAATGAAATAGTTATGATTTTTTGAATCTTTGCTGTTAGGAATCCCTAGATCTAGCGAGTAGTTTACTATTTGGGTTGGTTCAGCCCAACTAGCAACATTTTTGAATCCTTTGAATATTTTTCCCATGGTGTTCATGAAATTTACTTTTCAAAAAGGTATTATTCACGTTTTAGTAATTTCGGATGAATCTAAACTGATTTTTGAAAGTCCACCATACCTTTACCTTGTACATGCTGCTAGCGTCAAGATAGGTTGAAATTCAAAAATTGCCTAGAAAGTTATTTTCTAAGATTTTTGGAATATTTTTACATTAATCTTCATTGAGTTACCATTCCAACGGTACCTTGTTTACCCCTCAAGACCTTCAGATAAGCTCGAAATAAATTTAGAAAGAGAAATGACACGACGCTATCCTTTATTTCTAACCTAATTTTTGAAATGCGTGTATTTAGGCATTCAAACGCCTCATGATCTACTCGGCTCATTCTCATGACCTAAAATCCCCTTTAAACTTGAACCAAGGTTAAACAAAAGAGGAACATTTTAGCCAAACCTTTGGCTCCCGATTTTTAAGGATCCCCCTATCAAAATTTCACCCGTTCCTCTTGAACGTTAAAATTTTTCATTTTTGGGGATACTCCAGCCCCACTTCCCTGAGGGGATACTCCAACCCTACTTTTACCTTAATTTCGATATCAAACTTCCATTTTTGGGGATACTCCAACCCCATTACTCTGAAGGGATACTCTAACCCTGCTTTTACCTCAATCGAATATCAAACTTTTATTTTTGGGGATATTTTAATTCACTCTTCTGAGGGGATACTCCAACCTCGCTCTTCATATTCCTTTAAAAATCCAAGCTTTTCTCCCTCTCAAGTCATTGAAACCTTTTCAAATTTCCATTGAATCTGATTAAGTCTCAACGTTGTGTCTCGATTATTCATCAATAATCAAAGACAACTACGAGATATATTTCGATCATCCTTCTTTTTTATGTATTTTATGTGTTTATTTTCTGTGGATTTATTTATTGCTTTCTTTCCTATCTTACTAATACGTTTCCTCTTGTAGCAGCCTCGAGCATTCATGCTTTAAAAATTATTTTCAAAATCACAAAATGATATCTTGTGTCGGTATCTTTTCTGTGTCGGACATGAAATATTTGATTTAAAAAAAAAAACTATTCGGAGATCACTTGCATCAAAAACCCCTATGTTTCTCACCTCTCCGAGGTGCATAGGTGATAAAATTTTTATTGAAACCCAGACTCGTATCTTTACAAAATTTCATGGTTTAGAAGGAATTATATTTAAATAATGATAAAAATGGAACTAAGGAAACCGAGATTCAAGTAAGATATAGTTAGATGGTACCAATTTCTGGGCGTTGTGGGGGTGCTAGTCCTTCCCACACGTAACCAACTCCCAGACCAAAACAACAAATCTCTGGTATTATTTTCAATAGGCATCTGATCACGCCTAACTTAAAATGATTGGTGGCAACTCCAAGTTTATGGCCACTTCGTGATGGCCATCCAAGACTAGTCGGATGAGCGATTCATCCGATGGTCTTTTACTCTTTCATATCAAACATCAAAATATTTTTTAAGTCGAGCACGCTTTGGCCCTTCGGATCGTTCGAAGTTCATAAAGGCTGAGCACGTGGAACGTCGACAGATCTTTTCACCAAATATCTTGGAATGAGCATGAGCATCGTGCAATGTCTACCTATGCTTCAATCTATATTAGCTCATGCGGCCTATGGTTAACTTTATAAATTTAGAGAAATGATTTCTCCTAAATTCATAGTGCTTTGGCTAAAGACTTTAATCCTATTAATTACAGCTAAGAACTAATAGGATACATCTTCGATATCAGTAAGAATAGTGGATTCTCTTTCGATCACTCATCTACCTTTGTACAGTTCATGCTATACCTAAGATATCTTAATTTTTGCATAACTTATTTCAAACCATTTTAGATATATCAAAGCATGACACTCCCTATACAAGATAACCTAGTATCATAAGTTTGAGGACTAGTTCCATAGACACTTATGTGATTAATACTAAATAAAATTCTTACATGGGCCATGTTTAGTTAACTTGTTTCCATAAAAAAAGCACACACATGCCATCCCAAGTATTTTTCTTATTTCAAGTTATGAGATTGATTACTTACTTCATAAGAAAGAAGGCATAGCACGTACTAGTCTTTGAGCATTGCCAATACCCTATCTTGGCAATACAATTACCAGATAACTACTTTAAGAACATGGCTTTGATGCATAAGTATCCCATAATAATAACTTTTTATAATTCCTTCACAAGTATTTATATGTTCTATGGGTTTTATCCAATTAGTGGTTTTGTAATTGTCCATTATGCTACTAAACTTAAAAAAGAAAAAAAACTTTTATCACTAAGATATTGTCATGGGTTCGCATTAGTGATTATATGCCCTTAAGTCGAATTTGATTGGATCTAGGGCATATTTACTTACATAAAAAAACCTAAATTATCAAGAATAGCTAGAGTTTTGGAATCTGTCTTTATATATCTTTATATATATAAACGTTCAAATGAATTTGATGATATTTAAATTTTTTCTTGATAAATGTCAGTAGATCTTTTATCAAATTTTTCATTAAAAAAATTTAATTTTATAAGTATTTTCATTGAAAAAATTAAAAGTAAATTAATAATGTTTTAACATGCAAATCTGGAGCTTTAATCGCTAGACATAAATAAGGAATCACCTCTAATCTTTTTCATTGGGTGAGATTAGTTACCTATTTGAATTTATTATTTTTAAAGTAATCCTAAACTTGATGAAGTCACTTAAAAAAGATAGCTTCTAGTTTATATTATCAAAACCAAGTATGGGAACATGGTTATTCATAGGAAGAATTAGCACCAATAATACTTATTTAAAGATAATACCTAATTAATCTTGTGTTATCATTGATCCTAACTAAGTAATATTATTTATCTCAAATTTATTCAAGTTTTTAGTTATTATTGAAAGACTCCATATTTATAATTTGTATATTTAGACATTCCAAAGGCTAAAGCATCTCGAAGTAAATAAGCTAGTGGACTGGTTCATTAGGTATATGACTTATATTCAATGAGAGCTTTACTTATGGATATGGAATCATAGCTCCTATAAAGAGTTGAGGTTATCTTCTTACAAGGCATTATATGGAATAGTGAAAATGGATGAGGCTTCACTCATTTTTATATCAAATGAAGCAATCATTTTTACATAGAGAGTATAATAGAACTTTAAGATAAAGTGATTAAGTACGTAAAATGGATTTTAACCTTAAGTTGATCATGGATATTGTATAAGGGTATTACACAGATGACAAGATCATTGGACTAGAAGGCTATTTATAAAGCTTGCATAATACTATATATAATTAGGAGTGCAGTCTTAATTTTTAGTGATATAATTCTAAGATTAATAATAATGTGATTATTTATTCGATATAGAGTATTTAATACATAGATTGTTGGAGCCTAATTATATATGTCTAATTACTCCCTTCACCAGCTCAACATAATTTCTTAATGGATGGTTATTGATTAAAATAACCAAAGTCAAAGGGTTCTTAGTGTGGTAAAGTGGTGTGCTAAGTACACTCCCTTCAGGGGTACAAGCATTTTCTTTAGTAAATAATTAAAAAAAATGAGTTTATATTATTTATTTAGTATATATGCATTTAATTTGAATAAATATTTATTTAAGACAAGAGTTAGTAATTTAAATTAATTATATTTATCTTTTGGTAAATACAAAGTTAATTTAAATTAATTATATTTATCTTTTGGTAAATATAAAGTTAATTTAAATTAAATATATATATGGGTAAATTAATTATTTATATAATTAATTTGGTATCTATATAATCTTGTTTAAATATTTATTTATAAATTAAATAATATTTTAAATAAAATTTATTAAGGAAAATTTATTTTTATTTCCTTTAATTTGTAATTAAATAATTATTTTACTATAGTTAATTTTATTTTAATAACTATTGCAAATTATTCTATTCAAATAAAATTGCCATGATTTTATTTTTGAATTAGAATTAGAGTTATAGAAAATTATCTAGAGAAATAAAATTAACGATTTAATCATAATTAAATTCAAATTCAAATCAAATAACTTAAACTCTTTAAAATGTATCGAGCTAAAATAATGTCTGGGTACATTAGGGTTTGGCTAAAACTTGGAGGATACCCATGTTAGGTTATGCGGCCAAAAAGTTTTGAGTGGATTTAAAATAATTATTTTAATTAAATTAAAATAATGCAATTAGGCCACTTTGTTACCTGATATAAATAAGAAGCAATAGCCTAGGGTTAAAAAAAAAACCATTGTGCCACCTTAGGGTTTTCTGGTGATTCTAAACGTATTGGCATAAGATAGTCTTAAAAAAGAATCAAGCTATACAATCTGGAGCTGATTGGGACAAAGAATGCCCACACACTGTACTATTCAAGAATTAGAGAATAGTGGAGAAAGTTAGTTGGTTGAGGCTTTCATATAAATCTACTCTGAGTGTTTTTTGATGGCATATGCAAATCAATAGCTCAGGTAATTTGATTACATTGATTTCATTGTATCTAAAAAACTGATATAATGCAATCTAGTTTAAAAATTTTAAAAATTCTACTACTTTAGTTAGTCTATTTTCCCTACTATCTATATCCAAGGTAGATCATGATTATATCATTTGCATAAAACTAATAATCAAAATTTCCCTTTATTATGTACAGATTTAATTATTATAAAGTTGGAATTATAGGTTTTCTATTATGTCATTTATCATGATATATATACATATTTTACTAATTTTGCTAATCATGATCCCTTAGATTTTACGATTGATATATTTAAGTTTATCAAATTTGTAATTAGATGTAATCTATCATCATCACATAAGTTTGTTTTTATTTATGTAACACATGGAAAATTAAGATCTAAAGACCATAAAGTTTTTTATCTAACTTGTTTAATTTTTTCATAATAAAGAAGTTATCTGAAACCAACAATTTTTATCCAAAACCAACAACTTCTATCCAGAACCAATAGCTTACTAATGTGCAGAATTCCTAAGGTCAGGTACGTATGCCGAGAACCTTAAATCTTGGGGTTACAAAGGTTTGAACCCTAGTAGCCTAGCAACAATAGCGCACACACCCTGAGGTGTGTGGACTCAAGCCTGCATGATAGATGCTACTAGGGCACCTGCCCCTACGATCTAATTAGGCATAAGCACACTGTGATGCATGGTCAGACGTGTCAGGTAAGGCTAGTTGGGGCCCTAGTGGCATACCTAGGGTGCACACAAGTGTGCATGCAAATGCCTACTAAAGAGTACTAGCACTACAGCACCAAGCCTAGGCGTTTACGCATCTATCAGTATGGCATGAATGCCTGCATGACGTGAGATACCTCTAGGGCTGACATGATGGCACCCCGAGTGTGCTTGCATCTATGAGTGCAATGCTTGCACTTATGAGGCATGATCGACAGTTTGGGGTTCGAACCTCAACTTACTTCCGAGCATGTTTTGCTGAGAAATTTTACACATAATGTTGTTAGTCCAAGCCAAGGTACCTTATGTACTTGGGCCCATAACTTTAAAAGAATGATGTTCAAAAGGCTGTGGGTGGTTTGGATTTTATTATAGTATAAATATAACTTTTAAATGCTTTATGGAAATAAACCAACAGATTACATGGATAAAGATCGATACATAAAGATGGAGCAAAAATCCAAAACCCAAAGTATGTTTTGGCTAAGATTTTTGTAATCTTATTTCTTTTCTAATTTCTAAGATGCGATCATGAATTGGCTGTTTTAAATTTCTGTCTATATGTTTTGTTGATGGATCTATATATTTGATAACATATCATATAGAATAGGTGAATGCCACTCACACTTATATTGATCATACATATTAAAACCTTACATGTTTTTAAAATATTGAGTGGGAAAGGGTTTCAAACAAAATCCATGGATGCCATTATTGATTTATATGTGAAAGCATTGTAACACCTCGCATTAATTCCACCCTAGCCATAACCCTCTATAAGTGGTTGACCACCGTTGCTATACTAGATTGGATCTCCTATGTGAAAAAGTGCTTAGGCATGTTGTATTTGAGATTATCCCTCGATTTCTTGAATAGCGCATGGACCATGTTTCATAAACAATAGTCACACACTTAAGATTAGTTTAACATTAACCTCCCCTAAGAGCTCTGTTAGTTAAACTGGTGGTTAAACTAATGGTTATTAGTATATATCTTAACCTAAGAGGATTTAAGGTAACATATATTAATTGGATGGGATCCATGTTTTTGGCTATTTGTTTTTTGATCACCCCTCAGTGGCTTAAGGCAATAGATGCTAGAAATTATCATTGCAATGCCACATATTTTTTAGGGTTTTTTCTTATAGAAACATATTTATTTATGTTTAATTGCTAAACATATGTTTTATACTTGCTTAAGCTTGAATAATGTTTTAAATGAATTTTTTTGTTCAGTTCAAAATGTCATCAAAACTTCTTATTCAAATTCTCACTAGTAACAAATTAAATGGAGATAATTTTAAAGACTAAAAAAAAATCTGACAAATGTTTTCAGCTCTGAGAAACAAAAGTTCGTACTTGACGAACCTTTCCTACATGGGCCTCCCCATAATGCATTTACTAATTAGGTACTCCTTGGAGAAAATCTAATGACATTGCTCTTTGCTATATGCTAGTAAGCAGGTCAAATGCTTTGCAAGGGCAAAATGAGAACTATGTCATTACTAGATAGATCATGGATAACTTGGAAGATATTTTTGGTGGCCAAGTCAAGTTGGCTAGACGGTCTGCTATTACAGTTTTAATGAACTATAAGCAAAAGGTAAGTACTTCGATAAAGGATCATATGCTTATGTTTATGGGGTACTTTGCTAAGGCTATAGAAAATGGTGTTGAGTTGGAATACAACACCCAAATTGAGATGGTGTTTAAAGCACTTTATAGAAATTTTGCAAGCTTTTGAGCTGCGTATAATCTAGATAGCAAAGAGCTAGGTTCACCGAACTCATTAAGGAATTATAGGCCTATAAGCTCAATGATGTCAACTAATCCAAGGGAAAGGCAAATTTGGCTATTGCTTCAAATTTTGGTCCTAGGAATAAGAAGAAGAAAAAATAAAATGCCAAGAAGGAAGTGGCTTTTATTTCTTCTATTCCTCATACCTTTGAAAATAAGAAAAAAAAATAAAAAGCCAAAAGACCCTAAAATGTCAGATGCTTCTGTTATAGTAAGGTTGGTCATTTCAAGAATACTCACAAAGAATTCCCAGCCTTCAAGGCCAAGGAAGGTAAAGATCTTCGTTATATTGAAGCTTGTTTTTGATGTATGCCCTTGAACCAATCGAATTAAGACATAGGATACATGGTCAAACAACATCATATATGTTACCAAGCTTAAAGTAACATCAGATTTCCTTTATGTTAGTGGTGTGATTGATGCTCATGCAAACACTAATTGAATAAAGCCCTTGAAACACAATAGCCTTGTAAAGTTAGTAAAATAATTATGATGATGAGATCTTTATGCATCAAAGCTGTATTTCTAAATATGTTCTTAGTCATCATATTGTCAAGATAGCATATTGGTAATGCACAATGACTATACCATTTATGGTTGATTAGGATTAGTTCATTATAAGTTTGATAAAATGAAAGGGAAGAAAGAAGCACGTGGGTTGGCTATACCATTGTGGGTTTAGCTAAAGGGATCTTATGGCTATAATCTTATGTACGAATATTGTTTAGATGGTATTATATAAAGTTGCTACATGTTTGATAATATACTTACTTGATAGGTTGGCAGAAAATTGATTTTTAAAACCCTTCAAAGATTAGGCCATAATTAGTTCAATTAATGAGCCAACTTTGGTTATACTTTACATCATTCAACTCCATGAACTTGGGGTATATTGTGCTTAATAATGCTTAGATTAAGGGCTAATATAGGCCCAGAATATTTGGTTCTAAAGTCTTCTTTAATTGGTTTTAAACTTAAACATGGATAGTCTTTATGGTAAGCCTTATGTAGTTTTAATTAAGGAATAACATGAGCAATTTTAATAATTGTTTAAGGGCTACTTATACCCCATTGGAGAGACATCCTAGTGTCTCAAAATGCTTAAAAGAAGTCTTGAGAAAAGGAAGAGCCATGGTCTAAAGGTTCAGAAGTATTCAGATGCTTCATGATTTACTTAATAATTTTGGTTTGATTGATCTTATTTTTATTGTAAAATTTGACTGCTAATTTAATTTGAGCTCAAGATAGGCTTATTTTCATTACTTGGGTGTTAAGAAGGTCTATAATGGTCATAAGTAAAAGTGATAACACTTAAGGTGCTCATACATAGGCACCCATCAAAGGGCTAGCATTTGGATGCCAATTCCCAATTTTCCAACACTTATCCTTCCTCTTCAGACTTTAATTTTCGCCTATGTTGAGTCATGGTCCTTAAGTCATTTCATCCTACCTTAAGCCTTTGTATGTGGACATTCGAATATCTGAAACCCTGATTTTAAAGGTCAAGAATGCGTTTGCAAAAAAAAACTCCTCTTTGCTATATTTTTGTTACTGCTAGTAATAACTAGCTAGGTAGCAAAAATATTTTCAACTACCAAATGATTTTTTGAGAATTTTTGGGTTTTTTTTTATGTTAAATTACATAACTTAGCTTTCCAACAGCTACTTATGTGACTTTCTGACTCCATTTGAACAGGTTATGAATTTTTCTTCATTAGTGACTTAGAGCACATATGCCCAATAACAAAAACAACTGATGTCCCCATATCAGCCATGAAATGATTTTCTAGGAATTTTTTAGTGTTTCTATGTTATGTACATTGGATTGGCTTTCCAATGGTGTATTGTACGTAAATTTTTGAGTCCGTATGAGTATGTAATAAATTTTTTAGCGTTTAATGTACGGATACCCTTTATCTTGCAGATAGAGTTAATTGTAAAAATATTTAAACCCCTTTAATGACTTTCTAGATATTTTGTACTATTTTTAATTGAAACCTTTTGAGTTATCTTTCCAACAACGTATCATTCGTAATTTTTAGAGCCCATTTGAGTAAGAAATAAATTCAGAAAACATGTTAGGTACAATTGTTCCCTATTTTAGGGAAGGTCACAATTCATAATTTCCATGTTGCCATACTTTAAATTCATAATTTCCATGTTGTCATACTTTAAGGTGTTATCTCAAAATCATTATTGGTTTGCATTATCATCCGGTGGTTGAGACTCATTCATAGGGATACACAAGTTCATCTTGAGGCTTGCATTTTCTTAAAAAATTAATTTAACTTGGTTTGAACTATCCTTCTTGATTTCAACTATGTTTTCTACCTTTTTCTCAAAAAGTTTAGAAAAATGCCTTATTTTAATTAACAAATTTTATAGTTCCTATATTTTTTCAATAACTTTTCCAAAAATTAAGTTTCCTCTCTTATTTTTCAAACTTTTTTCAATTTGTAATTAAAACTTTTATGTTTTAACCACATTTTGAGTCTAAGCCTGTCTTTAAGTTGTTAGTCAGTTATTTCCTTAAGTGATCGGTTTTTTAAGATATACATTCCAAATTGGCCCCATTTTATTATTTTTGCTTACATTCTAAATAGTGCTATGTGAGTTATATGTTATGATTAATATCTCTCACATGCAAAGAAATGGCATAAATGTATTCATGAAAATTCGATTGTTGTTTTTGTTTTTTTAAATAACTTAAGGCAATATTTCGAATCAGGGCTTTTCCAAGTTCTTCGTCCTTCTAGTGGAAAAGATGTTGACATTGATGCCTCACCTGAAAATACCCTTTTTTCAAATGTCAAACTGAAAAAATAGTATTAAAACAGAATTCCACATTACACCAAACTTTAGAGAACGTGAAAAAATTTTGAATTCATAAAATTGGGTTATTTATTTAAAATTTATTTTAGCATTTAAAATATGATTTGATATTGAAAAACCCAAACTCAAGATAATATGTCATTAGATGGTATAGATTTAGGGCATTGTTAAGGGTGCTAATCTTTTCCCAATGTAACTAGCTGTTAAACCAAATTCTCACTCTAACTTTCAACGAATTTTTATAAAATTAATTGAAATTATAACATTATAATTATTTATCTTTTGTATTTATTTATAACGAGGACAAAAATATAATATAGGAAGAATGAAACATTAAAGAATTAAATAGATATTTTATTTTTATATATTATTTAATATTTATAAAATAAATTTAAATTATAATATAAAATTTTAATTATGTTTTAGTTTATTTATCAAGAAGATAAAATGAAAGAAAAAGAAATAAAAAATAAAATTAATTTTTAAAAAATTAATTTTAAATAAATATTTTATATTTTTATAAATTAATTATTTTTTCATGAAATAATTCAAATTATAATATAAATTATTTTATTTTTATTATTTATAAAAACAAAAATAGAAAACTTAACAAAGAAAAAAAATATAAGAATTAAGAAAAAGAAGGATTACATTAACACTCACTGTCACCATCACTGTCACAAGCCATCTATCATTTTAACATCATTTCTAATATTTTTACTAGCGGAAGGACTACATTAATATGAAACTTTGAAATTGAAGACTTAATTAATATGTTTTGAAGTTTGTGGATAAGGACTACATTGATATGAAACTTTGAAATTAAGGACTTAACTAATATGTTTTGAAGTTTGTGGAATAATGTAAAAATGCCTTAAAGTTTGGGAAACATGCAAGTAACTAACATAAGCAAGAAAACCCTCTAATACCTTGGCAGAGCAAATTGATAAACAATATTCTATGAGTAGAGATGTCCTTAGGCCGTGTCATGGCCGGAAAATTTTTAGATTTTTTGCCCACGCCCGTTTTTAGCCTCATTCGCCCATATTACTCGTATTTACTTTTTATAATTAATAAAAATTTAAAAATATTTTTACATTAATATTGATATATTTTATAATTAAATTTAAATAAAAATTTGATAATTATTAAATATCAATTTAGATCAATTTGAATTAACAAAGAGCCTATCCAAAGCCCAATCCAAACGAGCTGAGCTTACCAAGCTAGATGAATAGTTTGGCCCATGCACAAGTCTATTTGTGAGTCTAAATAATTTGTTTATGACTATATATTTAATATATATATATATATATATATATATTTAAACCCTCTATTAGCACTCTTTTTATTTCAATGTTTCTGATCTCGTTTATTCATGTAACTACACTTTGAAGTTGATTAACTACGTGCAACTTGAGTAAAACCTTTATTTTAATGAACAAAATTGTTGTAACTAAAAGTTTCTAAAGTGTATTCCGGTTTTGAGTGTAATGTTTTAAAAGCAAGAAAGGATTTTTCATAAAGCATCCATATTCATTCAGTAAACATCAGAATGCATGTAAAATAAAAGATATAAATGCATGCGAAAGCCATTAGCTGCATTCAAACCCTTCTTTATTTTTTTTGTTGGGTTCTAATTTTATGTGTTAAGTGGCATTCGAATGCACTTCATGTTGCATTAGAATCCTCCCTTGGTTTTATTTTCTTTAGATTTTGAAGAAAATGAAAAATAAAAAAAATAAAATTATAAAACTAAAATATTATGGGCTCTCTTCCCTTAGACCGGAGGCCTGAACACAAAATTCAATCCACAGCCCAAGGAGAATCGATTATGTTGCGCTCGTAAAGCCTAATGCCCAAGAGAGGCTCCCGATGAAACCCTACTGTCTACGTAAGAAAAATAAATAGAATAAGAGTACTTAATATTTAAAGTAAAATTTGAGCAAATATTAGGTAAAAGACCACCATCAATCTCTCTACTATAGTAAAAAAAAAAAAAAAATTTAATCTTTATACTATAAAATTTAATATTTTAATTTTTATATATTTAAAATAGTGATAAACAAAAAAATATAGTTAACGATGTTAAAAATTATTAAAATATTAATATGTAATGTGATAAAGTGAAAATTTAAATTTTATACAAGAATGCCAACCTAACAATTTAAGTTACCCGAATCCTCCTATCTCTACCCAAAATTCATGCCATTTAACCTACTCAAAGTACTTAATCGTAAATTTTTCTTTAGATATCAAATTATGAAATGAGTTATAATATAAGATTTAAAACGTATATTAACCTCTAAATTTTTAAACAATAGTAATTAATTAATTTAAATAAAATATTTTAATAAATTTATTTTAAAGTTAATATATAATTAAATTAAAAATAAGTTTAAAATATTTAATATTCATTGAATTAAAATATAACATTATACTGATTTGATTGGACAGTAATTAAAATAATTTTAAAATTAATTAAATTCTCATTATTCTGTAATTAAAAATATTTTTTAGCAAAACATATGTAAAATAATAATTAATAAAAGGTACATTTATCTTTTTATTTAAAATTAATATAAAAATAATAGCTTATGAGATAAGTGTAATTTTTACCAAATCTTAAACAGATAAGTGGATATATTTCAAATATTAAAAGATAAGTGTATTTTTATAAAATTTAAGGAATAAAAATATCTTTTACCTTATTGATAAAAATAATTTATATAAATGTAAATTACTAATATAAATCTTATTTACTTAAAATATAAAAATCTTATTTGCTAATATAATAAAAATATATAAATTATTAGATTTACTCAAAATTAAACATTTTTAATCTTTAACCCAGGCTCAGCCCTATCGGATTAGAGTTATATCTATTACTTTTTTAATTTATTTTTTATATATTTATTAATATCATTAATATTTATAAGATTTATTTATAAATTATTAAAATTAAATTAAAATTAAATTTATAAATAATGACTAAGATTATATTAAATAATAATAAATGATAAAAATAATAAAACGAAAACTATCCTAAATCCCATCACTTACTGTTCACTCCAAATCAAATATAAAATAATAATTTTCAAAATTAAATTTTTTATTTATATATAAAAAGAAAAATAGTAGACAGAAAAAGGAAAAAAGAAACGCGGAATACTAATTGTCGAATTTGCGTGCCACGTCAGGCGGTCCCAAGGCCTTCGTGTCGTGTCAGGTTTGGTGTGCTTTTTGCGAGTTTCACGTTACCTGAGCTTCTCACACATCCGAAGAGCGCGTGCTGTTGCTTGTCTCGTGGAAACTTTCAATTTCGGTTAATTATTGAAAGAAGTGCAAAGGCAAAACGTGCTTTCCATAAATTTCGCAATGATCAATTATCTCACAAAAAAAAAAAAAAAAAAACCCGCAAATCGCAATGATCTGTTTGGAACGGTAAACTTCTTGCAAAAAAAAAATAATAAATAAAACAGAGCACGATAAAAACAGACGATTTTAGTAGATATTTATTTATTTTATTTTCTATTTTTTAATTTTTTAAATAGATTTTATTATATATTGATATATATACTAAAATTCATATATATATATATATATACAGTAATATATTTTATGTATACTTTAATATATATATATAGAGAGAGAGAGAGAGAGAGGAAGAGAGATGAATCTTAAAGTTTTAAAAAATTTTAGTTCATACTAAGATCAAATAAATTGACTCAATCATATTAAAATTATTAATTTTTACTTATTTAATTTGTAATTTAATTTTATTTATTATTATAATTTAAGAGGAGTTAAAATCATAATGTTTTTTTTTTAGGAAAATAATTTTTTTACTATTGTACAATGATCTTTTTGAAAATATTATCCGAATGATATAATGTTTACTCAAAGAAAAATATAATTGCACTTCAAACTCTTCTTGAAGACACATGAACCATATACCAAAAAGAGAGTGTGAGATGAGAAATGATTTTTGAAAATAATTGGATGTAAAAATATTAAAAGTATGTAAAATGAACATTAAATGAAGTATTTATAAATCTCAAGAAATATTAGAAGCATCCATTCACAATTAAACATGTCTCTAACAAAGATTTAAAACTTTTGGAATGAAAAAGTATGTCCAACTAAAAAATTATTTAAATTTCTAGACGAAAGATTTGAATCCTCAATCATAGTATTCTAATCCCTAAAGCCAAAATCATACAGAATATACAATACAATAATGATATTCGAATCCTTTCCTTAGGGATTTTAATTTCTTAAGAAAAATTATAAGAGATTATAATTTTAAGTTCAACATTTAACTCCTCTTTAAAATAGTTCGAATCCTTTTATATATTTATCTTCATTCCAAATGATTATAAATTACTTCCCAATTTCATTTATAAAAAAGAAACGCAGACCATATGTTTTTAAACTTTTTTAAATTATCTAAAATACATTATCAAAAAAATTCTTCTTGTAACATATACAACATATTGGTAGTGGAATTTTTAGTTACATAAGTGAGTTAAAAAATTATTATATATATTTTTTTATTTATTTAAATATATACTGAGGATATGTGAAAGATTTTTTCTTTTTTTATATTGTTTATAGAATTAAAAAAACTCAACTACCGGTATATATTATGATAATCCATATAATTTTATATATATAGTTGATTTTTTTTCTATATAAGTGAACATGAAGTTCCAAAGTGTTTTCTTTTCTTTTCTTTTCTTTTTTTTCTTTTTTCTAACGACGCCTAATGAAGGTCAAATTCCTTAAAGGAAGAAAAATCTTGCTTCCACATAATTGTTTAACACTTTTTGTATTGTTGTTTAGAATGACTCGTTTACCTATACTTTGGGGTTTGTTTGTGTTGTTGTTTTGGAGTGATTTGTTTACCTATACTTAGGGGTTTGTGATGGATGCCGATGAACTATTTTTTTTCAAATCTTTTTCCATTAATTTAGCTTTTAATATTTTCTCGGTCCCAATAAATTTATCACATTTCAAATTTTATTATTAAGTTTTTTTTTTTACTTTGATTATTAGTATTTTACATTTACTATTGATAAAAATTTTGAAAAATATATTTTATATACTTTGAATGGTGTAGCTTCTAAGTATATGTTTTGAAACATTTAATTAATTAAAGTATTTAAAGTAATAGAGGTCAAACTTAAACAAATTTGATAAAAAAATCAATTATGCTGATTTAACCAGCATAGAAAGTGTTTTTTTTTTATTTCTTTTCTTGTTTTACTAGTGTTTATTATCACATATGTCATTCGTGAATGTATGTTATTTTATTTATTTTAAAAATATATAACTGTATATTTTATAAATAATTAAAATTAATAAATGCATTAATATGTACATTTTGATTGATGTTCAAATATATAAATTTATTAATTTTAATTTTAATATAAAATTAAAATTTATGAAAACAAAACATATCAAATTTTATCTCTTTTATTTTTTTAATCAAATAAATTCATTTATATTTTAAGGTTACAAAAAATTTAAACTATGCAAACTAACTAATTTAATTTAAAATTTAATACTTTTTTATTTATCATCAAATAAATATATTTAATGAAATACTTTTAATAAAATGAAAATTCTTATTTATAAATTAAATAAATATTATCGATCATAAAAATATTTATAATTACTATTTAGAAATATAATTTATACCTATGACTGTTTTAGTTAGTTAAAAATATTTTTTTACATTCATGCTTTATATACATACATATATATATATGTAATAAATTATAGATAATAATGCATGTATAATCTAAGCTCAATGTTTATGGTAAATTTAACTAATATGTGCATATTATTGACAAGTTAATGTATATGCAAATTACGCAACAAATAATTAGGCGAGCAAATATGATTTACTCTATTTTTTCCTTTAAAATTTAAAAATAATAAAATTTAAACGTTAAGTTTATATATTTCATCATAAAAAATTCATGCGCAAAGTCCAAAATCAATTACAAGTTTTTTTTTTTTAATAATTAAATCAATTACAAGTTCAATTCTTCTAAGATGTAATAATTTACAATAACAACTCAAGAATCAATATTAAAAGAAGTGCTAAATTTCATATTGTTTTTTATTATAACTATGAAACATAAATCTTATTTTCAGTTTCAACTTTCATGAAATAACTGAACAATTCACACATATTATAATACTTCATATATGCATTAGACTAGCTCATGGGTTGGGTCGAACCGGATTTGAGCCGGGCTTAAGTATGGTATTAACATTAAATATGTTTGTCTAAGCCCAACCCGACCTGAAATATGAGTCTTGAATTTTGCCTGAGTCTACCCATATTATTTTTTTTATAATTTATTTTTTTGAAAAATATATTTGTTTAAATTTAATCTTTATTAATTTATTAATTTCTTTTTATTAAATTTTTAAATATAAATAATTTAACTTAGTTTTAAAGTTTACACTATAATATTATATACATATATATTGTTTATATGATAAAAATTATATAATACATAAAATATAAAATAAATATATATAATGTAATAGTAAAATGGGTCGGGTCGGGCCGGGTTGAGGCTTTGAAAGTTAGACTTAAGGTCGACCCATTTTTTAATCGGACCTAATTTTTTTGTCCAAGCTTATTTTTCAGGCCTGATATTTTTGTCTAAACCCTCTCAAATATAGGGCGAGCTTTAAGCTTGGACAGGTAGCTCGACCCTTGAGCAGGTCTAATCTGCATATATAGTTAATATGCTTGCATGGGATGTTTTTCAACACTTCTGGGACTTAGACAACATTAATCCAAATTAAAACTTATCATTTCCTTCCTAATAATTAGAAATATCAAAATGCAATCAAATCTAAAATATGGTCAAATTCTATTTAACAAAAGAAAAAAAAGAAAACCTTGAACCAAAAAAATTTTAACCTTGAAATAATTGAAACTTGAAATTCTTCGAATTTAAAATTGATTGAATCATAAATTTGTAATTTCTTAATTTAATATTGAAAATAAAAATATATAATTTGATATAAATAACTTTTTATAAAATAAAATTTTAATTATTAATTTTATTACAATATTTTTTTACTATTTTAATTCGAAGTTAGGATTTAATATATATGACTAGTTATTTGGTATAGTGGCAATTGAGTTTTTTAACCCCGTGAGTAGGGTTAAAACACCGCCATATGTTTTACATGTACATTTAAAAAATAAAAACTAAATAAACAAATCATATAGCAATATTAACTCTGCTTATGATATTAAAAAACTATGTTATTAGTGTACCAAATAATAATTCATATATATATGTGTGTGCGTAAGATAATATAATAATATTATCTTATAAAAAATTTAATTTTTAATTAAGATTAAACTATTAAAAAAAAAGAAGAATTTTAAAAAAGAGAAATCTAAAAAACCATAAAGAAAAAATTGTGAAATGCAAGAAAATTAATAAATAAAAGGAAATGTAAATTTTTGAAAATCTTAGGAAAGAAATAGAAATTACCATTATAACCTTAATGTAAAAACCATCGTTTGCCTTTCCTTCCACTACGTTCATATGCTATTTTCAAAACAAAGAAGAAAGGTGAAGAAGAAAGACTGCCTGTCAAGTCCCTATTGACTTCAGACAAGGGTTATCGGTGGTGTCTAGAGATGAAATTAAGCTTTTGATGTGAAATAGTCTGTGACCCATGAACATCACCGTAAATCCGTCCTCTAATTTCTTTGTTGTTCCTATCATCCTTTATTTCAGTGTTGGTGTGAAGGCTGACCTTATCAAGTACGTTATTCAGCAAAAAATTATAGGCAAAGAATATGAAACTGTAGCATTAGATTTTTAGTTATAATTGATTGATTATGATCATTGGTATTTAGCAAGAATTTAGCAAATTTAAGGTGTACATATATATATATATGAAGGATGTAATTTTTTAAAATACTTGATTGCGGAGAATAAAGAGATTAATATGTTTAGTAAGATTAAGTGACATATTTGGTATAAGTCCATTATGTAAATAATGCTTCCATACTAAAAAACAAAGATTCACAGATAAAATTTACTGAATTGATTCTGTGAGGATTCCATATAGTTTTGCTTTGACACCTTTGAAATTAGGGTTTAGTCATCTGGAAGCAAGTAAGTTATGCATTAAATCCCAGTGCAAAACCGTTGAGATAGTAAACATAAATGTCATATGTTGAAATGCAAGAAAAACTTGAAAGGCATTTTGACATATTTGTTGTATTAGCTCAGGAAAAAGGTTAAACCAAGAGGGGGTTGAATTGGTTCCATAAGAACTTGACCAAAAATTGATCTTTTGTACAAATTTAAATAAATGAAAGATAAAAAGGAGTTAAGGATAAGAAAAACAAACAATCAATATATAGAGGTTTGGTTCTTGAACTCGACACCTACGTTCTCTTTTCTTAGCACTTTCTTGCCAAGGTGATTCTGACAATTCACTAAAGAAATTATTTACTTTTAAGGCTAAGGTATAACCTTACACTTTTATCTTTTAAGGCTTAATAGAACCTTTCAATTCCTTTAAGAATTCTACCCTAAATTTTGAAGTGTTTTCACTCACTTTGACACAACCCTTTTTGTGATATGAATGAAGTATTTGCAAACAAATTAAACCTTTAGTAGGAGGGTGTTTGCTAGAATTTAAGTATAAAGTGAATGAGATATAAATAAACTTAAAAGAATGTCAATTGGATACAAGAAAAAAAATGAAAAATTTGAGGACTTTGAGCTTTTATTGTTCAATGCTTGATTGATCTTTGTATCTCTTACTTCTTCAATTGTTCGAAACCTCTATTTATAACTTGAAATTGATTCATAGATATTGGGCATTAAATGAGGTTGTTGGAAAGCGATTGTAGCCTTCGTAAATGCTTTTTTCCTTTCAGACTTATGCTATTGTATTGATGCAATACCAATGGTATCAATACAAGAATAAAAAAAGTGACTGTTACAGCCTGTTATATCGATACAGAAAGCTGAGTATTGATACCTACCAAGTTGTATCTATATAGACATATATGTATCGATACTTTCAAGGGTTTCAACCAAACCTTGGCTACTCCCAAGCAATGTATCGATACATATAGGGTAAGTATTGATACTCATTGCAATGTATCGATGCAAGCTAATAAGTATGGATACAATTGAGGGTTTTAAGCATAATATTGATACATTTATGCATTGTGTCGATACATAAGTTTAGAATCATTTGTAAAATGATTTTTTTTTGGCTTGATATTGACTCAACATATCTAAAAAATATTCTAAGTATAAATATGCATTTTGGAACATATATTTTTGAGAAAATACAAACTTAGTACTTTTTCAAAATTTTTTTGATTTTAACACAAATACTAAGTTGAAAATAATTGAGTACGAATTAATTTAGCTTAATTTGTTTGTTATATCAAAATCAAATTAATTCAAAGCTAACATGTTGGGTGATATGAAAGATAGATTATTGTTTTGTTAGGTAAACTGTAGCAGTTACTGCAAAGAGATCTAAGTTTTGACTCTAATACTACTACATATATAAAAGTTTAGGGCCACAATAGTTTTTGGGGTGGTTACTAGCAGTTAATTTCACTCCATAAACTATTTAACACACGATAGAAATGGATAATTAATGAGGAAAATTTATGGATAAAAATTAAAAGTCCATTTCATATGCTTAATATCAATTAGTTTGAACCAAAACGGATTATGAACTGCAACATGTGGAATATAAAGTATGTACTGAATATAAATTGGTTATCTGATTAGTTACAGTAACATCAAAACATTATACCATAACTACCTTCAACACTAGGATGTCTACATTGTATGTTGCAACTTCAGGAAATTGTTGATTGATGTCAAAATAATACTTGTTGTTTGGTTGATTAATATTTTTCAAATTATGGTGTATTTTCAAAGTTTTAAATTTAATTTTATATTAATGTACGTATGATCATAAATTAATGTACATAGAGCATTTACAAAAGGTACACAGTACAATAACTGAATCCTCATATGGTAATCATTAAATTCATATTTTAAAATTTATGAATGTACATATGAGAATTTTTGAATGTACCTATTAGATTTACTGAATGTACCGGTCTAATTGTACATACAATTAAATGTACGTACAATTAAATATACGTATATTTAGTAACTAAATACTAGTATGAATATAACTAAATGTACGTATGACAAACACTATCAGGCCGAATCAGCAAAGCTGATTTATCATAAAACAACCGTCACTTTACTGGTAAAGAACAATGTTAAGAAAATTATGTCTATCCTATGTACAAACAAATTCTAAAGTCAAATGTACAAATGAGTTTCAAGAGGCCTGTGTAGATAGTATGGATGATAGCTAATATATTTATCTACTAGAATAAATGGATTAATATGAAAGACAAATAAAAGTGCTAGTGGATAATAATGAAAATTGAAAAATAGACTTATATTATATAGTATAATATGTACAACATTCTTGTAGATCATTCAAAGAATTTAATTTGTAGCTTTCGCGACCATAAACCCTCACAAGCACAATAGCAATTTCAAAATGTACATGTCAATCCTATGTACACTTTATACACCCTAAACACTAGATAACATGCTTAGTACTCTATCTGTTTCTGTATTCCTCGAGTCCAAAATCAATTGTGCCATGAGTTTCAATCTGTACTTCTTGGCATTAGCCTATACAGAAGCCAATGTGTTTGTTATCACATAAATAACAGTTATGGTTAGAAGTAAAGAGCGAATCTTATGCACTGCATACTTTTTTGATTCAATGGTGGAGTGATTCGGCCATTGCAACCTTGTAAATGTTTAATTAAGAATACCTCATAGTTATTAGAATTGTAATACAATGGAGAAACTAGTTAAGTCTAAACCCACTACAAACACAGCATAGGAAAAAATGGACACAAACTTTATTATGATAAGCGATTCAAGATTTACTCGCCATTTTACTACCATTATAACTGGACGCATCTCTCCTTGTATTGCTGAACAGCATATGCGGCTAGATGGTTCCACTCATGCAGCAAAATGAGTAAGAACTTTTGCTACAAGTGATAACATAGATCACATCAAAATTACTGTAAACTTTATCTTTAATGTATCACCTCAGATGAGGCTACTATAAGTTATGTTTTATTATACATTACCATTTATCGGGGGAATAGAAAGTGATCTCTCCCTAACCGTGACCTTCTGGAATCAACAACTTCTATCTTGGAAGATAATGTATTAATGCAATACATAACCCAGTGATTGTTTACACATAACGACAAGCATATCTAACAATTATATAAAGTATTAAAAATAAATCATAATTATTTACATATACAAATAACTTATTTCACTTTACATGCATAATTGATACATACCAATTGAGCTCCTCCTATTTTAGCGTTATACGATTCAAGCGCTATAAAATTAGCAAAATAAGTCACGACATCATGTTGGCTTATCTTTCCTTTAGGATGTAATGCAGTATTGCACCCTACATGAAGATGTCACTGCATGTTAACATCTGCTAACCATAACAAAAACATTCAATGAAACATGTGCATTTTGCTGTATTTCTCATTAGAAGGTCAAAATCATACTACTAATTAAGAGGTCAAAACAACCCGACGTAGCTTCGATTTTTGCTTACATAGACTTTCTCTCTCCTCATTAATAATGCATACATATATCTCTACTACCTAAAATATATGTAGATAAACAAACTATTATGTTCATCGTGAGAATCTACACGTTCATGTAATGCAATATGTACAAAAGATAAGTTTAACATACCATGTTGCTGACCCAATGGATTTGGCTAAGAATAACATGTCAATCCTTGTTAGATCCGAACCATGCATTTCGTAAAGCGATTCTGTACAATAGAGTGTGATGGACACATTATAATGCTTTTAAATGTAAGCGTGACTAATGTACAATATGTATATTGAACTCACTCTACACCATAGCTCTTTTAAGTTCTGTCAATAGGCTGAGAGGCAAACTAATCGAATATGGTGATCGAAGATTGGCAACAGTCCTAATTGCCCTTCAAACATGTAAAAAACTCCTAATCGCACTCACATTAGCATCACTATGTATTTCTTCCTCTGCCATATCCAATGCTTCATCCTCAAAAATTGCACTTTTTGACACTTTGACTTTCGAATGAGGAGGTGGCACATCGACTGTAGAACTGCAACCAGTCCGAATAGTCTAAACTGACGTGATGGGAATCATTCTATCTCATCAATGATGGTTGTCACGTCTTTCTGTCTCAGCTCTCATTTTCATTTACAGTATCTAGCATTCCACTATTTCCATGTGATGATGACAACTTTGCCAATGTCATCATATCGAGGAGATTATCTTTCTGCAATTTCGCAGTCTGCTGGTTTTGCTTTATGATCTCGTCAGTTCATGACTTGATCTTTTGCAATATACCCTACAGCGTAAGATTATTTATACCATGCATTAGTTTACAAAGATTGAATTACCAACATATATTATACAAAATTGTATAAAACTTGGTCTTCATTTTTACCAATGTTAATTGTTAACAACACTCAAAGTTTACATTTTATAGGTCGAATAAGAAAAAGAAAAATTAAACATACCATTGCCTCTGGATCTAACTACAACAGATTCATTTCCCTTGCCACTGTCATCCATCACAAGTTCAATGTCACTTACATCCTAAAAATATAATTACATAATATTTATGATGACAACAATTGTATTAGCCGTAAATATTCAGTTCCCAATTATAATGCATAACTATTTAACTGATGACCAAAAACAAAGTAAGTTTTAATGATATCACTACAGTTACCTTCCTGAAACCATATCCACCATACTCTTCCTCTAGCTGTATGTGTCTTTTAACTGAGTCATCATCCTATCTATTTATCTGGGGCATATCCAAGTAAAACATCTATAAAAAACTTTCTATATTATATCTCCAATTGAAGCTTATTAAGATAATGTCATATGCTGAAATCAGTCACTAAAGCATAATTTTTGAGGCCTGAAGAAATAGGATGCAGTTGATTAGTCATGTTGTGCGTTTTTTTTTCCTTTATGCTTCCTAACAGCATTAACCAGGTGCTTCAATATAAACCCACCCTAATTGTAAGCCTTGATTTGCAGCGGATCAAAGATGATCTTCACAAGCTTCAAATTAACCTTCATCCTACTACTCGGCGCTAAGATTAACCCTATCACATTTAATACAAACAGTCGCTTCCACTCATCTCAATCTGTTACAGTGTGTAACAGATCCTCAAAATCCAATAAAGAATTTGAAGGTGCCACACTACTGCATAATGCCTTTATCTCATTATTTTTATCTTCAGATTGTTTGGTAACTTCTACCCTATTATAAGGAATGCCAAACAATAGACCAACATCGGCTTCCCTAATTGCAATAACATGGTTCCACCATGTTAAAGCATTACTTATTGTGTCAAAATGTTTAATCAAGCACATACACAATGGTTGACGTAAAAAGTTACTCTCAAACTCAAAAAAACCATCAAAAGCTATTTCTCTAAGTGCATTCTCCTTTCTATCGTCGCCTATAAAAACCTTATTCATTAACCTAACCAACTTACCTGAGATGCAATGGCTGCTTACTTTACTAATGGGCTACAATTTTATACAGTCTTATGTTAGCTAAAATTGGCAAATATTAATACATTAAACCATATGCTACTAGGAAATATTAATACATTAAACCATATGCAACAAGAAAAAATAACTTTACCTCTGCAATTTTTGTTTTGTTTTCTGCTCTCCTATAATAGCTTTGATCGATGTGTGCCTTCATTTTATGTTACACCTGCAAATATTACACTGTTATAAATCTAGATGCATGTATATAAATGTATATATATATATATTGACAACAACCTTTCAAAATTAAAATACTTTGCCATTGATACATGTTTATTGTTAAAAGTGCAATCCCATTTCACTACTAATCAATAGTACATTATATACTAAAAGTCATAATTTATAAATTTCTACATTAATTAATCATGCTTGCCAAGTTCTAACAATTGCAGCATCTTTCGCCCTAAATATGCAACCACTGCCAATGGGGTTACAACATTCATAGGCAACACTTCCATGGGAAATGTATCTCATAACTACAGCTTTGCACATAAAACAGCACCAACTCCTATAATTGTACATATATCTTCGATTTTTAAAATTTTTCTCAACACAATACGCATAAATATGTCCTACTGAGCATACATAAATTGTTTTTCAACATATATTTCGACCTTGTTCTTCGTATATCTTACTGAACATATACTTAAATCCTACAATTATAAAATCCTTTTTAAAGCAAACCCTAAATAGATTATGCCTAATAAAAAAAACAAAATATTTTCCTTATAATTCAATTTAACATTCAAAAGTACCAACATCATACCGTAACTTCCTTGCAATATCACTTTTTTGGAATTATGGAATTCGAAAACACCAATATCGCCATTAACAAAGAAACTCGAGATTGATCGACACAAAGAGAAAAATGTCATTGGAAAACCTATGTATATCAAGTCGAAACATAGCGGGTTCTATCAAATGGGATTAGAATTGGATCGATGTCGCAAACTTATGAGAAATCAAGCTGAGGTTGAAACTGGGTAATAGAAAAAATTTGAAAAAAAAGCCAGTTCAAGGTGAATATCTTCTATGCTTTTATCCAAAAAGAGAAATTTGAGGATGAAAATTTAGTTTCTCTTTAAAGGTATAATAATACCTTTCATTTTTTTATTATTATTTTTGATAATTAATATTTTTTTATTTATTAACTTTCTTATATTTTACTTTTTTTTTCTTTATTTTCGATAGACTTTTTCTTTTTTGAATTCTTCCAAAAAAAAAAAATTGACCACTAACGTATGGTACTAGTTCTTAAACTTTATTCTTATCTCTCTTTGCTTTTGCTATTAAGGAATTCACCATCTCTCCTACGCCAACCGGTAATTATTGCCAACACTCTGCTTCATATCTCCCCGTCTCTCTCTCTCTCTCTCTCTCTCTCTCTCTCTCTCTCCACATCTCTCGCTCTACCCTCTGCATATGCTTCTATTTCTGCTTCTGCTTCTGCTTCTGCTTCTGCCAAGGATCTTGAAATTTTGCAAACAACCAAGGTACTTTCTTTCATTTTGGTTTCTATCTCCGTCAACTGCTAAGTGATAACCTTAAACACCTCTCATTTACTATATATATATATATATATATACTTCATTCTGGGTTGTTTTTGGACCGTTTCTTTTAGCTAAAACTAAGAACATTGGCCGTGCTCATGCAATAAAGCTTCAGGCTTGTTATAAGCTATTTAAAATCCGCCATGTTCCACTGTTCTGAAAACTTGAGGTAAAACATAGCCAATAGTAAAGAAAAAGAAAAAATAAAAAAAGAAAGCTTTTTTGTTTTTTGAATTTTCTAAGAGTGGAAGTTTCAACTTTCTACTTTACTTGATCTCTACATTATCGTCTTTTTCTTTTATCATTATTATATCTTCTTTTTGCGTTTACAAAACAGGGAATTTGATTTTGCTATAATGTTTACTTTGATCTCTATTATTCTCTTTTTTGTGTTATATTGATTCTGTTTTTTGACAAAATCATTCTTTTGTTTCGTCTTTTTCAGCTTTTTTTTTCCCTTTTTTGCTTTATCTCCTTTTGCTTACTACTTAAACTTTGAACCAATTTCTTCCCCATTCTTTTTCTATCTAAATAAAATGTATTCTCTGTTTGATCTGAGAAAACTAAAATCAGTTTCTTCTTCCTTTTATTTTTTTTCCTCCTAGTTTTCAACTTTATCTTTCTGGGTTTTCTCCTGATTATCATTCTTTATTTCAAGTTGACACTCAGCTAGCTCTTACTCTAAGTTTTGATCTCTCTTTTGAGTTCCCTTTGCGAGCAGAGAAGGTAATGATCTTCAGATTTCAATGCTTTTCATTTTTTTTCCTTCACCGGAATCTCTCACTCTAGTGATACCCGTCGTAATTTCAAGCGCACATATGCCATGGTGATAGACCAAAAAAAAGAAGACTGTCTCTTAAATTGTTTAAGAAACAAGGCATGTTTCTTGTTTGTGGTTTCTTCTTGGTTGATAAGTATTATTTATTTTATTATTTTGTTATCGATCCACGGAGCCCTCAGTGGATTATATTTGACCAAGTTTTATAAATCTCCAGTTTTAACCATTGAGCTGTAAAGTGACCTGTGGTCTGATGTGTGGGAATCTTTTGGCGTGAGAGTCTTTTGGCTTGGTTGACCACTCCAGCCAACTTACATATAATTTCACGTGAGATCTGGTCTGAACTTTCTCCCTTTTTAACCTTCGTCATCGGATGTCTCCTTTCTGGAGCTAAGGCAATGGGATCTTGTGTCTCCACTAGTAGTCGGGGTAGTTGCAGTACCAGTAACCATGGCGAGGCGGTTTCTCCGACGTGTTTTGAAGTTGGATTTTGTGGGCAGAAGCGAACATTCTCGGATCATGTTATTGCGCTTCAGCGTTTACCAGCAGTACCTAACAGGGTTTTCACAAATGGAAAGAGCAGAACTTCTTGCATATTCACACAGCAGGGTCGCAAGGGAGTAAACCAGGATGCCATGATTGTATGGGAAGTAAGGTTTTTTTTTTTTTTTTTTTAATGTTACTTTGAGTTTAACATCATTTGATACTGTGATTCGTTTATATTCCGAGGTTAACTGCTTAATGACATTGATAAAATAAAAATTCCTGGTAGGATTTCATGTCAGAAGATGTGACCTTTTGTGGTGTCTTTGATGGCCATGGTCCACATGGTCATCTCGTTGCCCGCAAAGTGAGAGATGCCCTGCCCCTGAAGTTGTTGTCCTCCATGAAATCTTGTCAGTCAAGGCAAAATGGGTCGGGCCGAACATGTTTCAAAGGGAATTCAAAGAGATCGGATGGTGGCGATTCTGAGAAGGATGGCTCTGTTGAGGACAGATTAAATTCTTTGTGGAGGGAAGCTTTCATGAAGTCATACAAGGCCATGGATAAAGAGTTGAGATCCCATTCCAATTTGGAGTGCTTCTGTAGTGGTAGCACTGCTGTCACTATAGTGAAACAGGTATGAAAAAACCACGTAGCTTGCTTGCTTGTTTGCTTCTCTTTCTCTTCAATTTGTCTAGCTTTTGTCTAATTCTTGTGGGTTGATTTTAATATTTTAGGGATCCAATCTTTTCATGGGATATGTTGGCGACTCTCGAGCAATTATGGGATCCAAGGATGGCAATGATTCGATGGTGGCAATCCAATTGACAGTTGATCTGAAGCCTGATTTACCCAGTACATCTCGAGCCAATTTTTTCATTTCCTTGTGGGCATACTTAAATGGATGCAATATACTAAATGCTAAATTGAAATGCTCCAGGGGAAGCTGAAAGAATTAAAAGGTGCAAAGGCAGGGTCTTTGCATTACAAGATGAACCTGAAGTACCTAGAGTGTGGTTGCCTTTTGATGATGCACCTGGGCTAGCAATGGCTCGAGCTTTCGGGGATTTTTGTTTGAAGGAATATGGTGTTATCTCTATGCCTGAATTTTCCCAAAGGCTTCTTACAGAGAGAGATCAATTTATTGTTCTCGCCTCAGATGGGGTAATTCTTTCATCTTTGATTTTTATTTTATTCTCCATATGTGAATTTTGCTTCCAAATTTCTTTGGTTTATTAAGGGTTGAACACAACATTTTCTAGAGTATGCTAAATAGTATCAAGTAAAGAAAGAGAAAGCTTCGATGCAGGAAAAAGTTGCAGATTGAATAAAAGAGTAGATTACCTAAAGAATCAAAATATAAACACATAGAATCTCCAGTTTAGACAAAAAACGAGTACACACATTAAACGGTGTATTGATATGTCAGAGTCTAGTGCAGAGTGATTCTGAATCAACTTGGACAGCAGTTATCAGGCACGTTACAATAAATTTTTTTTGTAAATCTTGCTACAGATAAAATGGTAGATTAGACAATCAATACAAAACTTTTAGCATCCACTGGCAACCAGTGCAGGAAAGAACTATGATGAAATCAACTAAGAGGAGCAAATCTTTGTCTTTTTGAATTACTTAGTCTCAGGATCATATCAGTTATTGATTAAAACCTTTTCTTTTCAAAGGAGGAGAAAGAATATGTTGGTTGGGTTTCTTTTTCATGTAGTTTCTGGTTGATGTGTATAGAGAGGATACCTAGTGCTGGGCATTGCTGAAAGGGCTTTTCTGGTGGCAGCCTATCCTATTGTAGATGTTTGATTCGAATATCCAGAAGGGTCATGACATATGAACTGAATGTTCTTGAAGAGATCTAGCAAGAGGAAACAATCGGGGTGATAAGAACTTTGTAATGAATTCTTTTTAACTTGAAAGTTTCAATGGAGTAAAAGTGGAAGGCGTGCAACAGAACTCATGAAAAGGTCCACTCAATTGTGAAAGTTTCATGTTGTGATCCTCGCATTTGCTCTATTAGGTTTTAAACTGTCATTTGCAAATCCTTGACACTTGGTGCTTAGTTTACGAGGAGTGCCTCTGCATTTAGAGCCCATTGGGATGGTGACATCCACATTAAGATTTGAGAATTGGTGGTTGATATGACTCTTATCACACGTTAATATATATATATATATATATATATATATATTATATTTCATTTTCAATTCTCCCAGTTCTTATTCTGAACATGTCAATATGGCCTGGAAGAAGTCCTTTACTGTCCGTTGGTTTGTCTGTATGCTGATAGGCATCTAGTCGCAGGCAGACACGTAAATAAATAACTTCTGATTGCTAGAAGATGTTTATCCCCAAAAGAGATTCTTATTAGGTAATCAAGCTAAAGCTCAAGGGCCGAGTAATAGGAAAATTGAGGAATTTCACAAATACAAAGAAAAAAAAAATTATGTGCTATTAAAGAGAAAGATTTAATAGCCTTTTATTTGAGTCTTTTAATCCTCTTAGAAATGTAGGCTTCCCATGGTATGGCAAAAACAAGATAATTTGATTTTTTCCTTGATATTTAAATTGTAATTACAGGTTTGGGATGTATTGAGCAACGAAGAGGTGGTTCAGATTGTATCCTCAGCTCCTGCCCGATCATCAGCTGCCAGGGTTTTGGTCGATTCGGCAGCACGTGAATGGAAATTAAAGTACCCTACTTCAAAGATGGATGATTGTGCAGTTGCTTGCTTATTTTTGGATGGAAAAATGGACTCAGAATCTGATTGTAACGAACAAGGCTTTTCTTGTGCAACCCTTCAGAGCAACCATTCAGGTAACGTAGTTGATTCTGATGATGGCCATATGTCGGAACCATCGTTGCAGAGGAATTTCACCGTTAGACCAGTGGAAGAAGGTGATGGTTACAGAAGAGTGCTACCAGAGTTTGAAGGAAATGTGGACATAGTGGTAGGTGAAGAACAGAACTGGTCAGGTTTGGAAGGTGTAACACGAGTGAACTCACTCGTTCAACTACCAAGATTTTCCTAGGAAAGGCAGAACGCATAAATTTTGTATTATCTAGAAACGAAACTCAACTGATTTTGTTGTAACATTCTGGTTTTGAAGCCTACGGTAGATCCAAAGAAAAGAAAATCTTTGTGAATGGTGGCTATTTGGTCAAGTTATGCAAGTAAATCTTTGCCACATCAATTTGTTCCGTTGTGTTCCACAGCAGATTTGAGTGCTATGTATTGCACTCTATCAGGACAGTTCTCAATTACTACTCCAATCCTTTAAATCATCCAAATTCTGGTTGGTTTCAATTAGTTTGCACAGTCAACCAAAGCCGAGCGATACTAGAGCCCTTTAAGTTAAAGCCATATAAAAAACAGTGTAAGTTCCATGCAGTTTGAATGTAAGTTTGATAATTTTAACTATGATATGAAAATTTGATAATTTTAAATACGATATAAAATTCGATGCTAACATTATTCGTATGTTTACAAGGTTGCCAGGTCTCTGAATATGGAATTTGATCTCAGCGCCTCCTAGCCTGCCTTCTCTTTTCTCAGCCAAAAAAAATAATAATAATAAATAAATGAAAAGCTCTGGAATGATTATTATTTCGAAATTTCTTCGAAGCCAGCTGCACCGAGCAAGGATGAGTTGCACTAGTTTGATTTATTTGATTGATGAGATTTCCTGGGCCCTTGGAAATTAAAAAAAAAAAAAAAACTAAAGGGTACTCAAAGAGCTTATAATGCAGAGGAGATGAATCAAAGGCTGCTGCCTAGCAATGAGATATATTACCCAGTTGTCCTATATACAGGGCCACAGGCGCCGACCAACTAGTTGTATTCCATGATTTCAACCTTCTCCCACTAAATTTATTGCGTTCATTTGACTGACTCAAAATAGAAGAGTTTGAGCAATTTTCATCAGAATGTTGCAGAAGCTTACTGATTCATGATGGGAAATTAAGGCAGCAAATATATGTGCATATTTGACTATTGTTTCAGAAGATTGGAACTGTTCAATCTTAATCTTCACATACATGGGCTGATATCTCAAAATTTACGATAGCTTATATTTTATAAAAATTGATGTGCTTAATTGTAAGATTTAAAATTTAAGAGGTTTAGGTTTCAATTAGCATAAGTTTAAGAGTCTAATGTTAATTTAGGATTAATTTTAATACCTTTATGATCTGGTGTTCTTTACAAGCTGCCAGCTTGTAATTTTTGACACCTAATTGTCGCAATGTACCCCGGAGTAGATCCTCGCGGATCTATGAGTGCGTACAACTTAAAATATTTTCTTGACTTGGAAATGTCTTCTTGACCGAGACTTTTCTTTGACGATGTGATAAGAATGAAAATGCACGGATTCTTGACTTGTGGTACAGTGAAAGGGACCATAAGACGAATCGTTCATCTTATTGGTCTTGGATGACCATCACAAGATGGTTAATGCTTGGAGTCGCCACCGATCATTTCGGGCTAGGTATGATCAGATGCCTATTGAAACCTATGTTCTGAGTTACGAAACTCAAAACATCAATCCCGTGGTCTGCGTAATGCAAAGATTTGTCGTTTGGGTTCAGGAGTTGGTTATGTGTGATAAGGTATGAACCTTTTCGCGACGCATCGGTACCTTACTAGCTATGTCTTATCTCAGTTTCGATTATTTGGACCTTATCTTGTTATTATTTCGATATAACCCCTTTTAATGCATGAATCTTATAGAAATACAAATCCAAGTTTTGATGAAAAAGATTTAATCTCATATACGCTCCGGAGAGATGGGGAATATAAAGATTTTCGATAAAAATGACCTCTGGATTTTACTTTGAAAATGGAATATTCCACTTTGGGCACTAGAGAGATACCCATTCGAAACATTACCTTGAATTTTATTTGAAACAATTTGAAAACATGAATGCAAATAATCATCACAAAGAAATCATGTTAGTAAAACAATAAATGAAGTAACATAACATGGATCATTCAATGCAATGATAAAGAAAGGGAACGTACTATTGGGATTTATCTCACTATTGGCATCGATTATCTAGGAATAACCAAATCGATCATTTTCGAGATGCATCTAGGTTTCTTGATTAAACAAGGTTTGTTTGATACATTCATATAAGTTCGAGAAGGACAGAAAAAAATTGATTGTAGTTGAAAGACAGGGTTAGAGTATCCCTTCGGAAATGTAGGGTTGGAGTATCCCCGTGGTTAACAAATAATTTTGATGAGAGGAGGTTTCTTTTAATCTTGACAATTTTGAAAAGCGGGGTTGGAGTATCCCCTCGGAAGGTCGGGGTTGGAATATCCCCGTGGATGACAAATCACTTTGACAAAAGAAGGGTTTTTTTTAGATCTTGACCAATTTGAAGAGTAAGGTTGGAATGTCCCCTTAGAAGGTCGGGGTTGGAGTATCACCGAAAGTGACATGTACGACACTCTTTAAAGAAGTTGAGTTGAAAAAATTAAGTTGATAAAATCTTGTGATTTAGAAGACGGGTGAGCATTTTGACAACTTTAGGTAAAAGAAATTATTGTGAATGAGGATGGTAAAGATGTAAAACGTGTTTGTGCCTTGATACGAGCCAATGGGAGGTCAAAGCATGTTCTCGAGTCTAATCGAGTTGACATAGAGACATTCGAATGTCTTGAAATGAAATTCGAGAAAACAACTCGATTTTGACTAAAACCAAAAATAGGGGACAGCATCGCGCTATCTTGCTTCCTGAATTTATTCTAAATTGATTTGAAGGATTTAAAAGGTAGAAAACACCGTTAGAAAGGTAACTCGATGAGGGTCATCCTAAAAATATTTCCACTACCCTAAAATGAAAATTTCTGGGGGAATAAATTTTCAAGTTTGGATTGATAGTGCTGCTGGTAGAGCATATGAGGGACAAGGTGTGTCCAAATTTGAAAAATCACCGCAGACTCATTCGTTATCAAAAAATTGCAAGTGATACTTTCATGAAAAGGGAATTTCATGAACATTTTATGAAAAATGTTTGAAAATTTTGGAAAAATCATTTAGTGGGCCTGAACGGCCCAACCAGAATACATGTTTGGATTCCAGAGGTTCTGGATAGTTTAGACTTAAAAAATAATAAATCTCTCATCCGAAATGACCCAAGGGTGAATAAGACATTGTTTTAAAGATAATTCGACATGCTTTGATAGAAAAATATTATAAAATTCATGAAAAATCATTTAGGATTTTAAAATGATTTTTCAATTTGCAACAGTTATGCTGCCAGTAGGGGACAAAGCAAAGTAGGGGATATCTCTCATTCTTTTTATGTCTACCGGTCCAAACTCGAGTCATTGATGTTCAAATGTCTATGACTAAAGGAAAAGAGTGGTATGAATATCACGAACTCATTTGCACAGCCCCGAAGTAGTTTAGGACGATGAAATAGCCCATTGATCATACCACTCAAGGTTTTAACTCAAGAAAAAGGCACAAACATTTAGGGAATAATTGTAAGACCATTTTCATTTCAAAATTAGAAGATTTGAGTTTGTTTAACCAAGATTCCAGATTTGGAAAACTTAATTTTCCCCAAGATATTTTGCTAGCTTTAAGGAAAATGCTAAG